>QJPP01002795.1:0-331623 GCA_003996215.1 Jaltomata sinuosa | reverse complement strand
CCCTTTTCTGACACTATATGCCCCAAGAATGCAACTGAAGTCAACCAAAATTCACACTTGGAAAACTTCGCATAAAGCTTCTGGTGTCTCAAGATGTCCACCACAATACGAAGATGATTAGTATGCTCCTCCCTACTCTTGGAGTAGATCAAAATATCATCGATAAACACAATCACGAAGGAATCCAAATACAACTTAAATACCCCATTCATTAAACTCATGAATGTTGCTGACGTATTGGTCAAACAAAACGACATTACTAGGAACTCATAATGTCCATACCGAGTCCGAAAAGCCGTCTTAGGAATGTCCTCAGGCCTAATCCTCAACTGATGGTACCCTGACCTCAAGTCGATTTTCAGAAATACTGATGCACCCTGAAACTGTTCAAACAAATCATCAATGCGGGGTAGAGGGTACTTATTCCGGATGGTTACCTTGTTCAACTACCTATAATCTATGCACATCCGCATACTACCATCCTTTTTCCTTACAAACAACACAGGAGCATCCCAAGGAAAAACATTGGGACGGATAAATCCCTTATCTAGGAGTTCCTGCAGTTGAGTCTTAAGTTCCATTAACTCTGTCAGAGCCATACGATATGGAGGAATAGAAATGGGACAAGTTCGTGGCTCCAAATCAATACAAAAAGTCTATATCCCTGTCCGGAGGCATACCAAGAAAATCCGCTAGAAACACCTCTAGAAACTCAGAAACCACCGAAACTAACTCAATAGAAGGGGACTCCACACTATCATGCTAGATATGAGACAAGAAGGCTTGACACCCCCTTCCCACTAGCTTTCTAGCTCGAACAAATGATATGAACTTAACTGGCTTAGGCCTGTACACACCTTCCCACTCTAGTCTATCCTTACCCGCAATCTCTAGAGCCACAGTTCTTGGTGTTCCAATTCAACACACCATGATAAGGGGACAGCCAGGTTATGCCCAAGATAATATCAAAATCATCCATATCCAGGATTACCAAGTCTACCCAAGTATGCAACTCCACAAACACAACAGAACAATCACGATAAACATGAGTCACAATCACAGACTCTCCAACCGGGGTAGAAACATAAATAAGGGAATCAAGGATATCACAAGTCAATTCCACACCCAACGCAAAACTCACAGATACATAAGAATATGTAGAACCTGGGTCAAATAATACCGAATCCATTTTATTGCAGACAAGAATGATACATGTGATCACCGCATCTGATGCTTCCACTTCGGTCCTCCTTAGAAAAGCATAGCAATGAGCTCAATCATCAATTCAGGAAACTTCTTGGACCATCTACGCTACACCCCTACCTGCGCCGCCGTTCCCTCTGTTGCCCCGGCCTCCCTGAAAGTTTTCTCGCCCACCCTGTGGATGACCTCTAGCATTACCGCCTCTACCTATCGAGACCACTGCTCAAGGCTGCTGCTGACCCTGATTACATATCTTCCTGAGTGGTCACACCCTCTTAAAGTGGCCCAGATCACCACAATAGAAGCAACCATGGTCAAGTGTAGGCCTGCTAGCTGACGTATAAGATGCTCCCTAGCCTCTAGGAGTTGAAAACTGATTATGAGCTCCCTGACGACCAGCTGTAGTAGCTGGCAGAGCTGACTGAATAGGACAGGCTGAGTATACCTGCTGATTATGACCCCTGGAATGTGAGCCACCATAATTTCCCTCATTCTGAGGCTTCTTGGTTAATGCCTTGGCCTGCCCCGTCTGTCTGACTCCCTCAAGTTGCTTCACATAATCCACCACATCATTAAAGCCCTTTCCTGAAGAAGTCATATGCACTGACAGTACCTGTAGCTTTCAACCCTTTCACAAACAATCAGACCCGTTCCTCCTCGAAACCCAACATCTGTGTGGCAAAAGAAGACAAAGCATGGAATTTAGCCTAGTAAGTAGAGACTGACATGCTACCTATTCCAAGTTAAAGAACTCATCTTTCTTCCGGTCCCTCAAAGTATGGGGTACGTACTTCTCTAAAAATAAAGCGTGGAACTGCTCCCAAGTCAGTGGGGGTAGAACAGAAGACCGACACTCCACATGAAACCTCCACCACTGCTTGGCATCACCCTGCAGCTGAAATGTGACAAACTCAACCCCATGCTGACGTACAATACCCAACTTGTGCAACCTCTCATAGCAATCCAAGATGAACTCATAATAATCCTCCTTATCAGTACCAAAAAATGTAGGAGGTTTCAGCTTGAGAAACTTGGTCAGCATCTCATGCTCATTCTCTGTCATCACTGGGCCTAGCATTGGCCTGAAGAAGTCATTCGTGCCTGAAGTTGCATCCATCCTCGGCGTTGTAGTAGCCGTTGGCTGAGGGTCCAAGGCCTAGTTTGCAAAAGCTGCAGGTATGGCTCCAGTACTAACCAACCCACTCAAAATATTCCAAGCCTGCTGAAAGGCTTCTGGTGCATAGTAGGGATCCCTGTACCCCCAACCGGTGCCGCCTCATCCTGCACCTCACCATCTTCAGCCACAACTTCTACCTCTTCAGCAACATATTCTTGAGGTGGGGGAGGGGTCATTTCATGCTCTCCATCAGTCGCTCGAGCTCCATCCCTGCCAGGTGTGGCTCTACCTCGTCCTCTGCCCCTTCCCCTGCCTCTACTATGGACAACCGGGCGCACTGCTGGGACCGCTGCTCTAGCTCCATTGTTCCTTGTGTTAACCATCTGCGGACAGAAGATTGAATGAGATTAGATACCAATTTGTATCACCAGATATCAATTGGAATCAAGCTATAGCACGAAGGAAAGAAGGAAGAGATAGTTTTCCTAAAGCCCCATAGCCTCTCGAAGAAAAGTACGGACGTCTCCACACCATTCTGGAAGACTCTACTAGACCTATTTGGTATGACAAGATCAACGAACCTAGGAATATGATACCATCTTTGTCACGACCCAGATCGCCGTGAGTGGCACACACCCAACCCCCGGGTGAGGGAACCATCATTTCCCTGAACTTAATCGTTCTAACAGCTCAAAATCAGTGCATAAAAGTAAACTAGCAATTCAATAAAATAGCCCGGTCCACTCACGGAACCAATAATAGTCAATGCAATGCAACAATATCAATACAATGATGCAGTAAAATCAACCTGTACCAGGCGTGGTACCCGAGCCAACCATTAGTATTTCATACCAGGCGTGGTACCCAAGCTAACCATTTATTATGCCCGTACCAGGCGTGGTACCCGAGCTAACCGCTAGTATACCCATACCAGGCGTGGTACCCGAGCCAACCGAATGTCAACAATCCACAGTCAAAATAATGAACAAATAACTTGTAAACCAACAAGAAACACACCGTTCAATTCACAGACCGTAAAACAGGACCCTTAGATATTCTACACAATTCCTCTAAGCCATGCAATTCATACAAACACTTAGATAAGAGTACAAAATATATAACATTCAAAGGAATTGTAATCCATCACCTACCTCGAAATGATCCAAGCTCTACTCAACCCGAGCTTTCCCGTGTTCCAGATTCCTTTCTCGTTCTTGGTCTAAAACAACATACAAGTACTTTGAATTAACAACAAGGCATGCGCATTACCCGGATTACACCAAATCCCAGACCCCCAGGCCGCCCATGATCATCCTACCATTTTTCCCAGGGTTCCCGCCACTAATTTACCTAGTTCTATCATTTTCATGGATAAAAATAGATAATTTAGCAATATGTGATCATAAAACCTTACTTTTAACAATACCCAAGAACTTTCATTACTAGAATCCCCCTTCTTCCCCGGATTCTACCATCCCTAGGTTATTCCAACCTTTCCCCAAGTTCCCTCCTAGCAATTCTACCGCGTAGGAAAAGTAGTACGAAGATTGGGGAGTAGAAACCTTACCTTAGGGAAGAAAAACAATAGAAAACGGAGGAAAATTGCCTGGAATCGCCTTGCTCTTCTCCCAAAATGGAATTGTGAAAACTGAATATTTTGGAGAATGTTTCTGCATTAAATCCCTTCACGCTCAGCTATAGCAGTCTGCTCCGCTATAGTGATACCGCCGTAGCGGAGTCGTCCACTAGGGTGGAGGCTGACCGACGTTGGCTTCCGCTGTAGCGATAATTTCTCTACTACAACGGAGGTTGCTATGAGGGAGTGTCAATCGCTATAGCGGTTGACATCAGATAGAAAGGCGTAAAACCTCTAAAATTAGTCTATTTTACAACACACTTATTTTCCTGACGTTCCAAAATAACCCCTTCACGTCAACCTCGATTCCGGGAGTTCTACTTACCCGAATTCGATTCCAAAAAGTTCCCCGGACTCCTCTACGTGTTAGCTACGAGAAAAACTATATCAACACAAGACATCCAACTCAATCCTTACCTGTATTTCCCTAGACCATACCTCGTCCCTAAACCGATCGAGACTAGCCTAGCCCAGAATTTCAAACCTCCAAATCCAGAGTTGTTTAGCTCTAAAACATGGCACGATTGGACTACCCATAATGACGGATCAGGTCGTTACACCATCAGATCAAACAAGGCAAAGTACCCTTCAAACCAAGAGAAACTGACCTGGAATCCATCCAAATCCTAGCCATGGGCTGAGGGCACACAGTTACACATAATTATAAAAATAAAGCGGTAGAGCAGGAAAATAAAAGCAGAAAATGATGGGCAAGCTCTATTCTACCTCTAAAGCCTCCTAAAAGCATGCTAAGGATCTTAGACTAGTCACACAAAGGAAACAAGCTCCTAGACTAAGGATAACATGCAATCCTAGACTAAAAACCCGAAATGGCTAATTAACATGATAAACAGGATTAAAGCCTAAAGTCTATCTAAAATCTAACCTAGTGTTCCAGTAACATATAAACATATATAACTTAACTAACTAAGTTTAGAAAGTAAACCGTAAACTACCTCGGGGCCAAACTACAAACACGAACCATCACTCATGTGCCTTCCCCTTCTGAACGGCCTCAGAAAGCTACCACGCTATCAAGAACATAACCCAGGTCTAAAGATGAAAAGAATGACACCCATATTGATATACAAAAAATCGGGCCAAAAATTGGGTCAGAAAAATGAAGGGGAAGTTTGGGCGCAAACGAAGCTCGATTCAGGGCCCAAATCAGCCCCGAAGTGCTACTAATTCACGAGATTTAAGGCGGAAATGTCCAGAATCTAAAAACAGAAACCAACCTCGACAAGGAGAACACGCTATGGAGCTGAGTTGCACGAATTTACGAGTATGCAGTCCTCAAAGATAAGCTCCCACAAGAATTCTCCAACTCTAAGAATTTAAACAACAAAGGAATTTAACAAAAGAAATACGAAAATTTACACGGAACGAGGAGAGGGGTGACGAGGAAACTTACCGGATGAAGAGTGCTGAAGCAAAGAAGCTGGGAAAAGGAGCTTTGGAGCTTAACAATGGAGTTCTTCGGTTTTCAGGAGAAGAAAATGAAGTTGGGACTTAATATAGCTTCCAGGGGTCCTTTATCATGATCGCGACAGGACCCCCGCGTTTGTGAAGAAGAGCCAGCCAAACCATAGTGATCACGATGACCCAAGCCGCGTTCGTGAAGAAGAAACCAAGCCGGGTCCCAGCCGGCTACATCGCGAACGCGAAAGACCCATCGCGAATGTAATGGTCAGGAAACCAGACCATCGTGAATGCGATGAGATCCTCGTGATTGCAAAGATCAACAGGGGTCTGCAACTTAGTGCAGCAACCAGCAAATTCCAAGTCCACAAATCTTCTGATGGACCCTCGGGATTCATCTGAAACCCCGTGAACACAAACCAATCATGTTACCCGACTAGAAACGGTATTCCAAACTCAATGGAATCGATGAAATTCCCAAATAAGATCGTTTTAATGAAAAGTGGTCCCCATGCCTAAAACCAACCCAAAAACGAGCCCAGAAGCCTCGACACCCGAACCAAAGGTCCCCCTATCCCAAAGTTGACATTTCGAAACTAATGGCGCTAATGAAATTCCCATCCGAGGTCGTCTTCCCCAAATGTTGACCAAAGTCAACCCTACCAGCCAAACTGACTTCAAAACACACAAAGCCACACAAAACCAAACCGAAAGCACCCAGACCCAAACCAATGGTCCCACTAGACCAAAATCCCTATTTTGGAGCCAACAGGACTATCGAAATTCAATTCTGAGTACGTTTACCAAGAAAGTTGACTGAAGTCAAAGATTTTCTAACTTAAAGTTCTAAAATATTAAAATGGTCATAACGACCTAACGAACGGCCCGAGCACCAAACCGTCAGTCCCGGCAAGTCATAAATGACCTGTAGCCGCGGAGGGAAAGCTTGAAATGCAGAAAAAGTATGAAAAATGGAAAATGACCTGGAGGGTCATTACAACATCCACTACTTAAAGAACTTTCATCCGTGAAAGTTAGAGTAAAGATAGTACCTGAAGACTCGAAAAGGCGAGGATAACGGGTCCGCATGTCGATCTCCACCTCCTAAGTATCCTCCTCGATAGGAAGATGCCGCCACTGAACCTTAACTGACGGAATTTCCTTGGACCTCAACTTCCTAACATGCTGGTCCAAAATAGCAATAGGGTCCTCCTCAAAGGCTAAGGACTCATCCAACTGAACCGACTCCCACTGAAGTACATAAGACTCATTTGGAATGTACCACTGCAACATAGAAATATGGAATACTGGATGAACACTAGAAAGAGCAGGAGGTAAGGACAACTCATAAGCAACCTCTCCAATACGGCGAAGGATCTCGAATGGACCAATGAACCTCAGACTGAGCTTACCCTTCCTCCCAAACCGCATCACACTCTTCATAGGTGATACGTGAAGAAACACATTGTCACCAACCATAAACTTGAGATCTCAAACTCTCTGGTCAGCATAACTCTTCTACCTACTCTGGGTAGTATGAAGCCTCTCCTAAATAACCCGAACTCTATCCATAGAATCACGAAGCAAATCAGTACCCCATGGCCTAACCTCGAAAGCATCAAACTAACCCACCAGAGATCTGCACTGCCTACCATACAAATCCTCAAAAGGAGCCATCTGGATGCTGGAATGGTAACTATTATTATATGCAAACTCTGCCAAGGCCAAACACTGGTCCCACTGACCCCCAAAATCAATAACACAGGCTCGCAACATATCCTCCAGAACTTGAATGGTACACTCTGACTGGCCGTCTGTCTTCGGATGAAAGGCAGTGCTAAGCTCAACTCTAGTACCCAACTCTCTCTGAATAGACCGCCAAAAGTGCAAAGTGAACTGAGTGCCTCGATCGGAAATGATAGAAACTGGCACCCCATGCAAACGGACAATCTCTCGGATATTGATCTGGGCCAACCTCTCGGAATTGTAAGAAGTCTGAACTGGCAGAAAGTGAGCAGACTTCTTGAACCTATCCACGATAACCCAAATAGCATCAAATCTTCACAAGGTACATGGCAATCTGATACTAGTATGGATAGCATGGTTGACACGAGCATGGATGGTATAGATGACAAATACGATGTTCATGCAAAGGGAAGCTTATGAGTCTGTGGGAGTGATGTGGATGAAGAAAAGAGGCCATGTGTGCAAGTGGCTAGGCTTTAAATTCAAGAATCCACAAAGAAGACAACCAAACAAGGCCCTTGCCTCATTAAGGGAAATATTGTAAAAAGTCAATGTCTTCTTATTTCCTTAGTATAAGTAGTAGTTTTTCCTCATTTTTGAAGACTAGTTTTGGATGTTGAATATTGGTACTCTAAATTTGTAGTTGATATCTTAGTGATTAGTGATTAGTGTAATTCCCTTAAGGAATTAGTGAGTAATTAGGGTGAACTCTCCTAATTGTTAGTTTAACTTCTTTGCTTAATTAATCGAAGGTCTTCCACTTGTGGATTTCATTTGGTTTTCCTTGATTAGTTGAGTTGAATTAGTTTCTAGTTGTTGGAATCAATTGGGAGGTGAGGGTTTTAGCCCCTTGTTGCCCATAATTTTAATTTCTAGTTATTAATTCTCTTATCTTTTCTTCCTTCTTTTTTGTTTGCTTAATTTCCATTATCATTTGGTATCAAGAGCTGGTTTAGGTTTGTTTCCACAAATCTAAGTCTTGGGAATTTGATATCTTCAAAATCCAAAAAAAAAAATTGTCCAATAAAAAAAAACCAAATTTTTTTCTTGTTTGATTTCTTGTTTTTGACACTAGATTCTCGTTCCCTAGTGTTTTTTGAGTCTAGATTTCAAATCATATTCAATTTGGAGTTGTAGAAGTGAAGTTGCCATTGAAGGACTTTGAAGCTTTGAAAACTTGCAAACTTGAAAAGTGGGTCTTTTTATTGGGCAGAAATTGGAGCTTAAAAACTATTGGGGTTTGTTCCCTAAGTCGAGGGGAAGCTAATCCTAAAGTTTGAGCCAATTTCGAGTTGATTTGAAGGTGTTGGTGTTTAGTGTGTGTTCTTGGTGTTCTAGGTGTTTTTGATATATTCATCAAGAACATCTTGAAGAAGAAGAAGCCAAAAGGTACATTTGATCCAACTTTTCCAAGTTAAAGTGGTCAAAGATGTTTGTTGGGTCCACAAGTGGAATTTAAAAAAAAATCTGAAGGACCAAATTTGCTCCTTAGAAAATGTTTTGGGGGCTGAAATGCACACTTGCAAACTTGGACAGTGCTTCAAATTTTGGGATCCCAAAATTTTTCTAAGTGTTGGAACTTTTAAGACCCCAAATTTTTTCCAAGTGTCCAAACTTCAAACTTCTTATTCTACACTCATTTCTGTTCGATTTCTCAACTATTTAACACCTAATTAACATCTTTAATTACTTGTTAACTAGTTTTAAAACATCAAATCATCTCTTTGATTCTCCAAAATAAGCAACAACAAGTAGTTCCTCCTACTTATTGTTACTTAATTCTTGAGTCCAAATTCTTTCGTGCTTCTTCCTCCTTCTTTTTTTGTCTTGTTTCGTTGATTAATTTCTTGATTCAAGTCCATTTAGAGTCTTTCAAGTCGTCCTTCTTTCAAGAGTCACAAGAATCCACTCCTCCAAATAGGATAGGTGACCTTGATTTGATTGAGTGGAGCTAGTTCACTACCAATTTTGAGACGACGCCATAGAAGATGAGTTGAGAGTTTACATACGAGTGATGTAAGACTTTTTTTCTACTAATATTGTTTGTTGAGTTTTTGTAGGTACAATGTCTAATCATTTTCCTTATAACCATGGAGGAAGGAGCTTGGTGAACAACATGGGGACGAATTTCAATGTGTCAAGGAGGGTGACCAATATGAATGAAAGGGTGGTTGAAACAAATGGGAGGTTTGGAGGTATGGAGGAAATGGGTGAAAAGGGTGGATAGTATGAATGAAAGGAGGTTTCTTATGACAAGTCAAAGTGAAGAAACAAGAAGGACCTCGGGTCAAGAATCCAACCTATACTACCCCCAACCAAATTGGAACCAAACCTACCCTCAAACTACATTCCGAATGAACCCAAGCTATGATAGGCAAGTCACCCCATATCCAAATACACAACCATATCATCCACCACAAAGGAGCCCTTTTGTGGAAAACCAAGATAGAAGCCAAGCACCTCCACAAAATATATCACATTCATCCTTGCATGTACCTTATGTTCCAACCCAACAAAACTACCCACAAGTACCCTACCAAGATATCTATTATCAAAACCCTCTTTATGATGAAATGTGTGAGGAGGTTTGCCCGAATGAATGGTGGGAAGGACACGAAGGCTTTGGTATGAACCAAGGCATGAGATGTCAAAGAAAATAGGATAGTGGAGATAGGTATAGGAATGAAGGAGGAAGGTGTGAAGATCGAAGTGATCGATATGGTGGTCAAGGTGTTCCAAATCATGGGATGGGTGACAACATGGAGAGTCTTCCAATGTTCCAAGATGGTAGTCAAGCTATTCAAGCTAACTACAACACAAAAGGGGAAGACCAAGCCTATGGAGGTAATCATGATATACCTCAATCTTCTTCTCCTTCTATCATTCGATGTTATAAGTGTCAAGGTGAAGGACATATTGCTAGAAATTTTCCACAAAAAAGGTCAAATGTTATCTTGTGTGATGGACCTTGTGCTAAATATGTGATAGAGTATGAGGTTGGGAATGGTTGTGATGAGCCTAAGGTTAGGCATGATGAAGCAACCTCAAATGTTGTTGATGAGAAATTGGAGAAGGATTTGAACTCTTCTTGTGATCTAAAGAGAATCACGAGGGATCTTTCTAAAGAGGAACTTGATCAAAGTGTGAACCTATTTCATGCAAGGTTCAAGATGATGGATTGGGTATGTTCCTTGGTCATTGATGGTAGGAGTAGTAATAATGTGGTGAGTTGCACTATGGTTGATAGAATGAAGCTTCCTACACAAAGACACCCCAATCCATACACACTTCAATGGCTCATTGAGAATTATGAAGTAGAGGTAACCAAGCAAGTGGTCGTGAATTTTAGCATTGGAAAGTATCGAGATGAGGTGTTATGTGATGTTTTGACCATTCAATCTTGTCGTATGTTGTTTGGTAGACCTTGGCTAGATGGTAGGGATGTTCGATATCAAGTGGAGTCCAACAAATACTCATTTGTATTTGGAGAACGAAGGAACATTCTTGTACCTTTAACACCCTATCAAGTGAGTGAGGACTACAAGATAATGAGGGAGCTTCGAAAAGTACTTAAGATAGAGGAACTTGAAAAGGAGAAGAAAGAATTGGCTCAAGAAGGAAAGTTGTATGAGATTGATGAGCCAAGAAGTGACTTAAAAGAGGTGCACAATGAGCACTTAATTGTGGGACTTGCCAATATCAATCCCCTGTTACCTACTAACCATGGTGCTAGCATTTTGCCTAGTACCATCTCTTCTCTTTTGCAGGTTCATGGACAAATATTTCTAAAGGAGTATCCGAACAAAGTCCCTCATGAACAAAGGGTTGAAGGCCTAATAATGGAGCTACCTAGTAAGTCAACTCTTAAGAAGAAACACAAGGACCAAGTCTATGGGTCCAAAATGATACATTGGAGGGAAAGCTTTGGGAAACCAAGTTGGTGCACAAGAATGCACACTCAAAGGCCCGTCTTCGAGGTATGTACCCTTACCCTCTTATTCCAAGCAATCCTTGGAGTCATGATGACATTTTTCCTATGGTAGGTAGGTTTTGGAAATTATATGACCTCATACCCTACCATGAGAGTGATGATATAGCTCCAATGAATTCATGGTTGGTTTTGGATATGCTTAAGTTATGTGAGTTTCATTTTTGAATGCCAACCATAGTTATTATTTGGGAAAGAATCCATGGTGCATTCGTGATGCCCGATTTATGTATTCTACTCCTTGTCACACTTATGTGGTTAGACAAGTTGAGGTGTTAGGATGGATTCTTAAAAGCATGACTCCATTTGTTTATCCATTCTTTGTGGGAGTTTGTTTGAGGAATAATAATAGTGTACTTGAAATTCTTAATCTCGTCCTCTTATGTTCCAAATTGTGAATGCCATCTTGTTAACATTCTTTTCTTAAAGTGTGTATTTGCAATTGAGAACCCTCGAGTGGATGCTAAGTTGCTTATTTATTTTTGGGAGAGTCCATTGATATTGAAAGCTCCTTGTCACCTTCATAGGGTTGGACAAGTTGAAGTTTCAAATGGAAATTTTGGAAGCATGTTTGGTTCTATGATAGGAGGGACCCCAACTCTTTGGGAGTATTATTTGGCATGGAGTGATTTGACTCCTAATAAATCCCTCGACTATTCTAGTAGCATGGCTTTGTTGGTGAACTTTCTTCCTTTGGAAAGTTGTCTTATAGAGAGGATTGTTTTGTGCTTAAAATGTCTCTTCTTATCTATCGGTGTCCTTATCTTTTGGGATGCCCTAGATAAGAATAGTGAGCTTAACACTTTCTCTACTACCTTTTTGCTTATGATGATACTCGTAGTGGTGTGAGATTTATTTTGTATGGAGGTAAAGATATGTGGGTATTTTACTTTTTTGACCCGAATGAACCCTTATGGGTGATTGTACCACATATGGTGTGGCCTACTTGCGAGACAATGAAACAATTGTGTCTTATGGCTCCAAAGTTAGATATGATACTTGATGCCACAAAGACCTTTGTGTTTGCCTTGTCTCTTGATGTTTATTATAACCAAAACCTTTGCACCTTGTATGATGAGTTGCTTTTATCGGAAGAAAAGGATATTTGGTTATATCTCAAATTTGTGCCTCCTTGGCATGGTGATATTGTTGCTAACCCTTGTACTAACCCTCATGCTTTGAGAATGTTTTGGTTGTTGTCCTTCTCATGTGTCTTTAAGGTTTGGATTCGAGGACGAATCATTTTCAAGAAGGGGAGGATGATACTAGCATTGATAGCATGGTTGACACGAGCATGGATGGTATAGATGACACATACGATGTTCATGCAAAGGGAAGCTTATGAGTCTGTGGGAGTGATGTGGATGAAGAAAAGAGGCCATGTGTGCAAGTGGCTAGGCTTTAAATTCAAGAATCCACAAAGAAGACAACCAAACAAGGCCCTTGTCTCATTAAGGGCAATATTGTAAAAAGTCAATGTCTTCTTATTTCCTTTGTATAAGTAGTAGTTTTTCTTCATTTTTGAAGATTAGTTTTGGATATTGAATATTGATACTCTAAATTTGTAGTTGATATCTTAGTGATTAGTGATTAGTGTAATTCCCTTAAGGAATTAGTGAGTGATTAGGGTGAACTCTCCTAATTGTTAGTTTAACTTCTTTGCTTAATTAATTGAAGGTCTCCCACTTGTGGATTTCATTTGGTTTTCCTTGATTAGTTGAGTTGAATTAGTTTCTAGTTGTTGGAATCAATTGGGAGGTGAGGGTTTTAGCCCCTTGTTGCCCATAATTTCAATTTCTAGTTATTAATTCTCTTATCTTTTCTTCCTTCTTTCTTGTTTGCTTAATTTCCGTTATCACAATCCGACTATAAAGTCCATGAATATACGCTCCCATTTCCACTCTGGAATGGGTAGTCTCTATGATAAACCACCTGGCCTCTGGTGCCGAACTTTACCTGCTGACAGTTCAAGCACCTGGATATGAAAGCCAAAATATCCCTCTTCATCCCACACCATCAATAGTGCTGCCTTAAGTCACGATTTATCTTAGTTGCCCCAGGATGAATGGAATATCTAGAACAGTGGGCCTCCTCCAATATCAATCTGACCAAGTCACCAACTCTATGAATGCAAATACGACCCTCGATCCTCAGAACACCCTCTGAATCTAAAGTTGCCTTCCTAGCCTCACCACTTGACACCTTGTCACGAATGATCCTTAATCTCTCATCATCAAACTGATGTGCTCAAATCTGCTCAAACAAGGAAGACCTAGCCTCAACACAAGAAAGAATATGGCCTGGCTCAGAAATGTCAAGTCAAACCAACCTATCAGCCAAGGACTGGATGTCCCAAGATAAAGGTCACTCCTTCGTAGCTAAGAAAGCCAAGCTACCCATACTCACCGCCTTCCTGCTCAAGGCATACGCTACCACGTTTGCCTTGCCCGGATGATAGAGAATAGAAATGTCATAGTCCTTCAATAACTCCAACCACCTACGCTGCCTCAAATTTATATCCTTTTGGCTGAAAATGTACTGAAGACTATGATGGTCAGTAAAGATCTCACAATGTATGCCATAAAGATAATGCCTCCACATCTTCAATGCAAAGACTACCGCTGCTAACTCCAAGTCATATGTGGGGTAGTTCCTCTCGTGAACCTTCAATTGTCTAGAAGCATATGCGATAACCCGGCCCTGCTGCATCAACACACAACCCAAACCAATACCTGATGCATCACAATACATGGTGAAACCCTGACCCTCAACCGGAAGAGTAAGAATCGGAGCTAAAGTCAATAAGGCCTTGAGCTTTAGAAAGCTCACCTCGCACTCATCTGACCACTGGAAGGGAACATTCTTCTGAGTCAATCTAGTCAAGGAAGCTGCTATCGAAGAAAATCCCTCCATAAACCATCTGTAATAACTTGCTAACCCGACGAAACTGTGAACCTTGGTAGGAGAAGTAGGCCTAGCCTAATCATGAACTGCTGCAATCTTTGTCGGGTCTACCATAATCCCATCCTTGGACACCACGTGCCCCAAAAATGCTACAGACTCAAGCCAAAATTCACACTTAGTGAACTTGGCATACAACTGATGGTCTCTCAAGGCCTGAAGTACGAATCTAAGATGCTGATCATGCTCCTCTCTACTCCTCGAATAAATTAGAATGTCTTCGATGAACACAATCATGAACGAATCCAAGTAGGCACTGAACACACGGTTCATCAACTCCATAAATGTTGCTGGATCATTAGTCAACCCAAAAGACATGACTAGGAACTCATAATGGCTGTATCGAGTCCTAAATGCAGTCTTTGGGATGTCCTCAGCCCTAATCCTCAACTGGTGATAACCAGACCTCAGATCTATCTTATAAAACACGGCTGCACCCTGTAGCTGATCAAACAAGTCATCAATACGCAGCATCAGATACCTATTCTTAACTGTCACCTTATTCAATTACCTGTAGTCGATACACATACGCATAGACCCGTCCTTCTTCTTGACGAACAGAACCAAAGTACCCCATGGAGACACACTAGGCCAGATAAACCCTCTGCTCAAAAGATCCTGGAGGTGATCCTTAAGCTCCCTCAACTCAGCAGGTGCCATCCGATATGGCGGAATAGAAATGGGCTTGGTGCCCGGTTCGACATCGATACCAAAATCAATGTCACGATTAGGAGGAAGGCCCGGAAGATCAGAGGGAAACACATCCGAATACTCGCAAACCATGGGAACAGACTCAAGAGGAGATGTGGTGGCACTAGTATCACGGATGTAGGCAAGATAGGCTAAGAACCCCTTCCCAACCAACCGTTGGGCGCTCAGAATTAAAATAACTCCCCTCGGCATGTGGCCATCAGCCCCCTTCCATATGACAGGAGGGATACCAGGCATCCGAAGAGTAACAGTCTTGGTGAAGCAATTGAAGACCGCATGATAAGGGGATAACCAATCCATGCCCAAGATCACATTAAATTGACCATATCAAGGACAACCAAGTCTACCCACGTGTCATACCTAAAGATAGTCATTAAACAAGCCCAGTACACCTGATCCACTACTAAAGAATCACCTACGGGAGTAGATACACATATAGGCAAAGGCAAGGACTCACAAGCAGACCCAGACGAGCAGCATAATAAGCAGATACATACAAGAATGTAGACCACGGATCAAATAAAATAGAAGTAGGCTGATGGCAAATGGAGATCATTTCTGTGATCAGAATATCTGAAGCCTCGACCTCTGTCCGGCCCAGAACTGCATACATGTGGCCTCTACCTCCACGACCACCTGACCTACCGAATTGAGGACCACCTCTAGAACCCTGGGGACCACCCCTACTAATATGTGAACTGCCTCTAGTTAGAGGTGATGGAACCCTGGGGGCCTGAACCAACTGATCCTGTCGCCTAGGATGATGTACCGATGGGCACTCTCTAGCAAAGTGGCCTATCTTGCCACACTCATAACAACCCCGATCATATGTACTCCATTGTGAAGACTCGGCCGAATCAGAATGACCACCATGACCTGTGGACCCTAAATGACCACCTCGTGGAGCAGGAATAATACTCTGGCTACTCTGACCCTCAGTAGTCGGTAATGCCGCCTGAACAGGTCGGCTCGGCTGAAAATGTTGCCGGTGCTGACCTCTACCACAATAGCCCCTACCATAATCCTATGAAATGCTGAAACTTCCATGATGGCGGGGCCTCGTGAACTATACCCTCAATAGTATGGGCATGATCAACCACCTCCAGAAAGGACTGACCCCGATGATACCATACACTCCGTAGCTAAGTGAAGATGCAAAGTCAAACCTTGAACAAACCAGCGTACTCTCTCGTGCTTGGTGGGCAGGATCATAGTGGCGTGCCAAGACAGCTGGTGGAAACGAACCTCATACTCAGACACTATCATAGAGCCCTGCTCCAACCCAGTAAACTGATCCATCATACGTTCCCTCATGCTACGTTGTACATACTTCTCCAGAAGGGCTACAGAGAACTGATCCTAAGTAAGTGGAGGCAACCTGGCTGGTCTACCAATAATATATGACCTCCACCACTGTTTCATTGGACCATCCAGCTGAAATATGGTGTAATCCGCTCCGTGAGACTCTACTAACCCCAAATTATGTAACCTCTCCTGGAAGCTAGTCAGAAACTCGTGTGCATCCTCCCTAGCAGCACCCGAAAACCTTGGAGGACCCAATCTTAAGAACCTACCCAGCATCTCTCCTCAGAAGACATAACTAGCATGGCTGGAAGAGGGGGAGAAACTACAAGGACTGGTAGTACCTCTAATCTGGGAGCCGTAGCAGCAGGCTGCGCTCCTGAACCATGTGTTGCTGCCTGAGCTGAAGTCTGAGCCTCACCTCGAACCTGGGAACCAATCGGAGTGCTCGGCGAAGCGGCTGGTGGAGTCATACCCTCAAGAAACCCCAACAATTGAACCAAGTTGTCCTGCAACACTAGAGTAGCCACAAAACCGGTCGGATGCTGGGCTGGCCCCATATGCTCTGTCTTATACAGAACCTTATCTACTCTAACCTCTAGCTCTGGTGATGGTACTCTAGCCCGGGCCTAACATGGTGGTACAGCCTGTGCCCTACCTCGACCTTAGGGCTGACCTCTACCCCGTCCCCTAGCTGGGGCTCTAACTGCAGACGCAGGGGTCTCGTCCTCACCCGCTGCAGATATCGTCCAAACCATCTGAGAAGGAGTGAAATAAATATACTTAGAAGTTGGTCAACTCAAGTAAGCACGATAAGGAACCAAACAAAATGACTTTTTTGCTAAGGAATGCCCTATAGCCCCTCGCAGATAGAATACAGACGTCATCGTACCTTATCCACGAGGCTCTACTAGACACTTGCTCTTGTACTAGCGTGACCGGTGAATCCTAAGCTCTGATACCACTCTGTCACGATCCGAAATTGGGCCATAATGGCATCTACATAACCCCCCAGTAGACAAGCCTAACTCAAACATGCGAAAAGCAGTAAATAATAATTTAACTAAAGAGAAGCAGAAGATATAAACAAGGGATAGGGCCAAAAGCATATATACATACCAGCGTACAAAATATACAAAACATGGCCCTAAAGTGACCGAAAGACAAAATGACCTGAACACCAACCTGGACCTGGTGTTACTAGTACAAGAGCGGCTAAGCAAGGAGTAGCTATACAACAACCTTTTTCTATCCAAAATACAAAATATAGACAGGATATACAATATGGAAAGCAAGTAAAGTCTACAAAAGCGCTGGGAGCTCACCGCGATCCGAACAGCAATGGGCCTCAAACGACAGGAGATCAGCGAGGGTGGCTCGTACTAGGTGCTCCATCAGAAAAAGAGATGCAGAGTGTAGTATGAGTACCAAAAACAACGGGTACTCAATAGGCATCATAGGCCGACCGAGCGCAGAAAGATAATATATAAATATAGATTACAGGAAAGCAACTAACTATACAGGGATCCACCTAACTCTAGTTATAAAACCTAAGACAAGCTGATAAAAGATAAAGGAAAACAACAACAATCCACACCAGAGTCAATCCACGTGCCAAGGCAAATGCAATGCGATGCACGATGTGCATATATGTATGCAATATAAAATAAACCCAGAATACCGCATTGGGCTTCCGAAATACCTCATCGGACTATGCATATATATGAAATAATAAAATACCCAGAATAATGCATCGAGGGTCCAAAATACCGCATCGAACTAATATGTATATAATCAAGAGAGTAAAATACTCGAAATAATGCATTGGGGGTCCGGAATACCGCATCGGACTATAAATTTATATACAGAAAATAGTAGTTCCTCTTTCCCTCTGAAAAACCAAGGTGATGCTCAAAATAGCTCAATTTAGTCCAAAATCCATTACAACAGTAGAAAAATCTCTTTTCAAACCCAAAAGCCTTTGAAAAAACATTTCCATACCGTACCAATGATATGCCATGCGATATGAGTATGAATTCTCACAAGCAGAGGAATAATCACACCATCAGATCAAACAGGGCAAAGTACCCTTCGAACCAAGAGAAACTGACCTGGAATCCATCCAAATCCTAGACATGGCCTCGGGCCCACAATTACACACAATTATAAAAATAAAGCGATAGAGCGGGAAAATAAAAGCAGAAAATGACGGGCAAGCTCTATTCTACCTCTAAAGCCTCCTAAAAGCATGCTAAGGATCTTAGACTAGTCACACAGAGGAAACAAGCTCCTAGGCTAAGGATAACATGTAATCCTAGACTAAAAACCCGAAATGGCTAATTAACATGATAAACAGGATTAAAGCCTAAAGTCTATCTAAAATCCAACCTAGCATTCCAGTAACATATAAACATATATCACCTAACTAACTCAGTCTAGAAAGTAAACTGTAACCTACCTCGGGGCCGAACTGCAAACACAAACCTCACTCGTGTGACTTCCTCTTCCGAACGGTCTCAGAAAGCTACCACGCTATCAAGAACATAAACCAGGTGTCAAGACAAGAAGAATGACACCCATATTGATATACGAAAAAATTGGGCCAAAAATCGGGTCGTAAAAATGACCCTCAGGGCCCGCATGATGAAACAGAAAACTAAATTCACAATTATGCTCGCGGTGGGTTAAGGAACCTATGCCCAAAGTTTGGGAATGAATGGAGCTCGATTCGGGGCCCAAAATAGCCCTGAAGTGCTACTAATTCACGGGATTTAAGGCGGAAAAGTCCAGAATCTAAAAATGGAAACCAACCTCGACAAGGAGAACATGCTACGGAGCTGAGTTGCACGAATTTATCAGTATGCAGTCCTCAAAGATCAGCTCCCAAAAGAATTATCCCACTCTAAGAATTTAAACAACAAAGGAATTTAACGGAAGAAATACAGAAATTTACACGGAACGAGGAGATGGGTGATGAGGGAACTTACCAGATTAAGAGTGTTGAAGCAAAGAAGCTGGGAAAGGGAGATTTGGAGCTTAACAATGGAGTTCTTTGGTTTTGAGGAGAAGAAAATGAAGTTGGAACTTAATATAGCTGTCAGGGTCCTTCATGGATATCACGACAGGACTCCTGCGTTCGCAAAGAAGAACCGGCCTAACCATCGCGATCGCGATGGCCCAGGTCGCGTTCGCGAAGAAGAAACCAAGTCGGGTCCCAGCTGGCTACATCCCGAACACGATGGACCCATTGTGAACGTGATGGTCAAGAAACCAGACCATCACAAACGCAATGAGATCTTCGCGATAACGAAGAGCAACAGGGGTCTGCAACTTAGTGCAGCAACCAGCAAATTCCAAGTCCAAAAATCTTTCGATAGACTCTCAGGATTCATCCGGAATCCCGTGAACACAAACCAACCATGCTACCCTACCAAAAATGGCATTCCAGACTCAATGGAATTGACGAAACTCCCAACGGAGATCATTTTAATGAAAAGTGGTCCCCACGCCCAAAACTAACCCGAAACTCAAAACCCAAAAATGAGCCCGGAAGCCTCGGTACCCAAACCAAAGGTCCCCCTAGCTTAAAGTCGACATTTCAAAGCTAACGGTGCTGACGGAATTCCCATCCGAGACTGTCATCCCCAAATATTGACCAAAGTCAACCCTACCAGTCAAACTGACTTCAAAACACACAAAGCCACACAAACCCAAACCAAAAGCACCCAGAACCAAACCAATGGTCCCACTAGACCAAAATCCCTGTTCTGAAGCCAACAGAACTATCACAATTCGATTCTGGACGTGTTTACCAAGAAAGTTGACCGAAGTCAAAGATTTTCCAACTTTAAGTTCTAAAATAGGAATATGGTCATAACAACCTAACGAATGGCCCGGGCACCAAACCGTCAGTCTTGACAAATAAATGACCTGTAGCCGCTGAGGGAAAGCTTGAAATATAGAAAAAGCACAAAAAATGGAAAATGACCTGGAGGGTCATTACAGAAGAATTTCATGCGCGAAATTTCTTGAATATGAATTCTAAATGAAAAAGTAAAATCATGAAGTCATTTATGATTTTTTTTTTACTTGTGTACATTATGTTTAATTATACTATACTTTATCCTCTCTTTTTTTTTCTTCTTTATTTTAGCATGTAGAAAATACTTTTTTTTAGAAACAATATGCTCCTTTATTCACATGTGGATCTATTTGAAGATAATTACACTATTTTTCTGATGAGCATGAGAAAGTTAACTTTTGACTTTTTCATAATTTCATGAAGATTCTAGTCAACTTAATATCGATTATAAATATATAACTCAAATATAAATTGAAAGTACTGTTAAATTTCAACATAACCTACATATGTGTGATGATTATCAAAATTCAAAGAGTTCAAATTTAAATGCAAATTTATCATATATTTTTAAATCGTCCATTATTAAATATATTATCCTTCTAAAATAGTTTACTCATATTAATGTTATTCTTGTCATCACTTGGATGATTTTTTTTTAAAAGGCAAATTTTATTATATATATATATATATATATATATATATATATATATATATATATATTGTTACAACTCAATTTCTCGGTCATGATGGCACCGACAACCTCCCAGTAGGTGAACCAATTCCCGTAGCCCGGAACGGTTAGTAATGGGCTACTAGCTCACAGTTAAGTGGAAGAACAGTTTAATAAGCGGAAGCAAGGGAACAAGATGAAGAAAATAGATAACAGGGATATATATGTATATGCGGAAGCTAAACCAAACTCAAAACCTGGTCTCATAGTATAGAGCCGGAACTACAAACAAGGAATACAAAGCATCCAAAATAATATATACATAAATGTCTCCGAGTAGTAATAGAGTACATAAGCAAAAGATAAACTAAAAGCTAAGCTCTGGTCGCCAAGAGCTCACCCTCAGTCTGGATAGTCCAAAATCTCCAAGCACGAGTCACAATAATCTAACGGTGATGTCCCACACTAGGATCTGCACCAGAAAATACAGAGTGTAATTTGAGCACCAAATGCGAAGCAAAAGGTACCCAGTAGGTATCATAGGATGACTGGGCACATATAAGATAAAAGCGTAGTAATAGACATAATAGAAGCAAGTAGTCAAGGAAATCTACGAAACAGTACACAGGAACTAGCCCATAGGGAAGACAACAAAAATAACACACAAGGCTAGCAAGTAAAATATATACACCACAGGCACAGGTGAAAGTAAGAAATGACGCACCTGGGATCCTTGCAATAACAGTTTATACATAATAAATTTTAGAAGTGGACGGTATACTGGTAACCTCAAGTACAAGGGAGGGAAGAGGAGAGTAAAGATCGACATGCTCGAAAAACAGGAATCTATGACCAAGCCAATCATACCAATCTCAAATCAAGAAGCTAGTAACCTAGCAGTATACAATCTCTTAATTACAACCGTAGCAGGGGAATACACCGCGATAAATTAACAAGAGTCTACCTACAGTCCCCCGACCGCCCATACAGCTGAGCAATGCAAACAAGTGAAAACAAACCCTTCGGCATCTCATACTATCGGAGCGTACAATCAACAAACAGTAAATAAGGATGGTACCTCACACAGATGAATGATATGATGCCATGCTAAGCCAAGAGTGATAGTAGTACCGTATGTTACCCGCTTCCGGTGTCCTATAAGGCCCAGAAGGAAGGATCCATGGAAGATCACACCCGTATACCCCTACTACGCCATATACCTCCCCCCTCCAGCACCCGCAGCTCGTAGCCTCTGGTCCAGAACGACAAAGTCCATGGAGGCCCCCGACCAACATACTAAATGCCCTGCAAATCTTGAAAAGTCCCCAAGTAAAGTTGCTCGGAGAGTATCCAGGTCTAAATTAGTAAGTCAAGTAGTCCTAGCACATGACCCCGCCGAGTCTAGTATCACCCCAAAAGTTGTAGTAAAAGAAGTCTAGCGCTCGACCCCGTCGAGTCTAGTATAGGTGGAACTAGTGATAAAACATCCTTGGATTCTCCCTTACCCCAAGAAGACCCATTAAAACGATACCAAATCTCTTTTAAATCATTTCCACCTAAAATGGGCCATGCAAGGCTTAGAAAAATAGTTCCAGTAGGTTCGAAGCCAAAACCATAGTAAAATATGGATAAGTACTCTTTATATTCATGGAAATGATATGATCAAACACAAATAGCCTCCTAGCATCTCAAAATCAACCTAACAGCCCTGCAGAGGCTCCAACCACTCTACAACACAGATAGCCAGCATAATATCATGATAATGATGCCCGGGACTCACGGGAACCCTTGAATAACCCACCATCTATGGTCTAGAGTCAAACAAGGCCACACAGGACCATAAGGGTGATAATATCAACTATGGAGAATACTACACACAACGGAGGAAAGAAACGAGGCAAATCATGGAAAATGGTGAAGGTCTGTGGTATCAACATAATAACCCAACCCAAGGATGCTAGTTAGTATAATTTTATCTGATATATGCTAAGTCTAGGGAGTATACACCATAACCTACCTATCGTTCAATGACAAGCTACTTGAACAACGAAATCCAAGCCCGAATAGTCCGAGAAACCCCGAACGATGATTAATCTATCAAAAACATGAATAAATCATTAAAACAATTCTAACAATACCCATATCGCTATAATAATAACCAGGTCAAAATCCATGTCAAAAGCAAGCTCGCAGGGCCTACAATCCGAAATTAAAAATGGAAAGAAACACGACAACCACAATGGTGCCAAGAAGACATGATCCAAAATTGAGCACAATTGGCCAAGATGAGGGCGCCAAAACAGCCCGCTCAAGAGAAGGCTCAAAAAATGAGATTTTAAGAACAATTATCGAAATTAGAGCAAGGAAGCTTACCAACACGAGAGCAACACGCCAAGGAAGCGGAATTACGAAATTTATAGGGCATGCAACTCCAAGGAGACAGATTCTTCAAGGAAAGTCAAGCTTTTTAGGATTCATAACCATGGAGGTTCAATAATGGAGGAAAAGGGAGATTTGGGGAAGAAGACTTACCAAAATAATCAAGGGAGCAAACTTTTCTCTTCAAAGAAATGACTTCCCAAGGCCTGGAACTGTTCTAGAGCAATTTGGGAGAGATAAAACTGAGTTTTGGTGTTGGAAAAGTGAATGAACAAACCTGGGAAAACGAAATGGAAAAAGTTATATACTGCCAGGGGTCCTTCATCGCGATCGCGAAGGGACCCCTCGCGGTTGCGAGGACCACACTGGCTAGACCATCGCGATCGTGATGGTTAGCCACGCAGTCGCGAAGAACAATGGGCAAGAGACTTCATCATGATCGCGACAGGCGATGACACAATCGCGAAGAACAGAAGTTCAGGTGCTTCATCGCGGTCGCGAGGGTAGGAGCTCGCGATCTCGATCGCGATTGAGGCTTAGTGCCTGCACCTGCAACAACAAAAGTCTGCAACGTTATCATGATATTTACGGTCTAAACTCCCTAAACTTAGCATATATTGGATGCAATTGTACTATGTGGCATCCTTGGATTAGGTTATTAGGTTGGTACCACAGACCCTGATTGCTTTTCCATGAATCGCCCCGTTTCTTTCCTCTATTATATGTAGTATTCTTAGAAGTTGATGGTATTACCCTTATGGTCTTGTGTGGCCATGTTTTGACTCTGGAACATAGATGGTGGGTTATTCGGGAGTGCCCATGAGTCTTGGGCATCGTTATCATGATATTTTGATGGCTATTTGTGTTGAAGAGCAATTGGAGCATGTGCAGGGCCGATAGGTTGATTGTGAGCTGCTGGGCAGCTATTTGTGTTGATCATTCATTTACATGCATGTAAAGAGGATTTATCCATGTTTTACTATGGTTTAGCTTCGGGCCTTCTAGAATTGTTTTCTAAACTTTGCATGGCCTCGGGGTCCCATTTTCGATGGAAATGAATTGGGAATGGTTTAACTTAACTTGTGGATCTTCTTGGGGTAAAAGATAGTTAAGTTATGATTTCTATCACCAGTTTATCTATTTATGCTAGACTCGGGAGGGCTAGGGTGCTAGTTGAGTTTCTTACTAAATTGGGATAATTTTAGCCTCGGTCGGACTGAGCACCTAAGATGACTTTCTACTGTTTAGACCCAGCTATGCCCGGGCACCCTTAGAGGGGTTTTTGAGATATTTTTCCCACTACTTTAGTCCTAGATAGGTTCTAGGCATGCATATTCGAGACTGGGTCTCTATCTTAAACCTGGACTTACTTTCGGATGACATATTTTGATACTGAGTTTTAGTATGGGGTCTGTGAACTCCATGGACCTTGCCATTCTGGGCCTGGGTCTTTGGACTACATGTGCTAGAGGGAGGGTATACAGTGGTGTAGAGGTATACGTGCAGTGTCCTTCCATGGAACCTACCTGCTGGGCCTGATCGGCACCGAAGGAGGTACATACAGAGTTTCTATTTCACCATGAGATCTTCATGCATCATATCATTCATTGTTTGAGGCTCCACCCTTGTTTGCTATTTGTTGAGTGTACGCTCTGGTTGTATAGGCGGCCGAAGGGTTTTAGTTTCACTTATTTGCGTTCCTCTGTGTTATGGGCGGCCAAGGAACTGTAGGTAGCCTTTTATGGTTATGCTTATAACATTATATATGGCTAAGTTGTTACATGTTGGAGTTGAGATTGGTATGATTAGTTGGGTTATTGATTCCTATTTCTGAGCATGTTTATCTTTACTCTCCTCTTCCTTTCCTTGTACTTGAGGTTACCGGTATACTGTCTACTTCTTAAACTTATTATGTATATATTGTTATTTCAAGGATCCCAGGTGCGTTATTTCTTACTTACACTTGTGCCTGTTGTATATATATTCCACTTGCTAGCCTCGTATGTTGTTCTGTTGACTTCCCTCTAGGCTAGTTCCTGTGTACTTTTCATTGATATCTATGACTACTTGCTTTTATTTTGTCTGTTACTACGCTTTTATCTTATATGTGCCCAGTCAGCCTATGATACCTATTGGGTACCTTATGTTTCGTATTTGGTGCTCATACTACACTCTCCATCTTCTAGTGCAGAACCTAGTGTGGGCCATCGTCGTTAGCTCGTGGAGACTCATGCGAGGAGTTGCTTTTGGTGATATTCTGGACTGAGGGTGAGCTCTTGGCAACTGGAGCTTAGCTTTTAGTTATCTTTTGATTATGTACTCTATTTCTACTCGGAGACACCTTTGTGTATATATTATTTTGGACCCTTGTACTCCTTATGTAGATCTGGCTTTTATACGCTATGATACCAGGTTTTGGGTTTGGTTTAGCTTCCACATTGTATATATTACTCCTGTTATCTATTTTCTTCATCTTTTTCCTTGCTTCTGATTATTAAACTGTTCTTCCACTTTGTTTACTATATAGTAGCCCATTACTGACCGTTTTGGGCTAAGGGGATTGGTTTGCCTACTTGGGGGTTATAGGTTCCAACATGACCGAGAAATTGGGTCGTGATAGCTTGGTATCAGAGTTCTAGGTTCACTGGTGTCATCGATATAGGAGCCAATGTCTAGTAGAGTCATGCGGATCGAGGCGGAGATATCCGTAGTCAATCTTCGGGAAGCTATAGTGACATCTTAGGAAAAATTGGACTTTTCTTGTTTCTATCTCATGCGTAGTATCCTTGAAAGTTGTTGGAAATCTCACATACTCTAGTTCACTCTTCCGCAGATGGTTCATATGAGATCTTCAGCTTCTGGCAGAGGAGAGCCTCCTGCCCGCGCCTCCATCTCTAGCTAGGGGTCGAGGTGGTCGCAAGGGTAAAGGTAGGGGTCGTGGACACCCCAGAGTAGCAGCACCAGCTAGAGCTGCTAGAGTTGAGGTAGAGATCAGGTGCCACCAGTTCCAGCACCAGTTTCTGTGCCAGCTTCAGCCCAACTCAGTCTTCAGATATTAGGGGTTTACTTATTCAGCTATTGTGTATGATTGGAGAGATAACTTCTGAGGTAGCACAGACACCTGCTCAGGGGGCAGCCCTGGGTGTTCAGAGTTTAAAAGCGCAGCCTGCTACTGCAGCTCCTCGTGCCAAGGTTGTTCCTATTCCTTCAGTTGCACAACCTCTTACTCCTCGCCTAGCTATGACAGATGGGGAACAGAAAGCGTTGGGTAGGTTCTTGAGATTGGCACCATCGAGATTTGCTAGTATGTCGGGTCAGGACCTGCATAATTTTATTAATACATGTGAGGAGATGTTGCACCATCTGGGTTTGTTAGAGACTCACGGAGTCGGTTATACCACCTATTAGTGGAGGGTCCAGCAAAGCTATGGTGGAGGGCACAGGTTGCTTGCAGACCTTCTACATCACCTCAATTGACCTGGTCTGAGTTCTATGAGGTCTTTATTGCCAAGTTCTTGCCTCAAAGTGATCGTGAGCATCGCAGGGAGCAGTTTACTCGGTTTATGTAGGATTCTATGACTGTCTCAGAGTATGAGACCCATTTTTATCAGCTAGCACCATTTGAAACTATGATCATTCCTACCGAGGCAGATAGGATTCGCAGATTTGTATGGGTTTTGAGGCCAGAGATTAGGCAACCAACTGAGATATTGGTTGCTGGTGGTTGTTCATTTCAGGTTATTGCAGACTATGCCTGTACTAAGGAGGACTTACAACGACATGATCAGGGGCCAGAGATAAGAGGCCTCGATATCAGGGTGGCTACAGTGGTTCCTGACATGGTGGTAGAGGTTCAGGATAGTGGGGCCGGAGGTACCAGCCACAGTAGCACCAGGGTCAGTCCAGCCGACTGGTTCAGGCTTCACTTCTGACTTCCAATAGTACCGAGTTCGAGCAGGGTCAGAGCAGCCATCAGGGCTTTTATGCAGGTGTGGGATATTCTGAGTGGGTTGGTTAGTGTTGGAGCCATACCCGCAGCTTATGCAAATCAGGCCTTGGATACGCAGCCAGCGGTTACTACAACACCCAGGATGGACACAGCTTCGGGCATAAATGATCTCCTCAGGCCAATGTTAGCATGAGATGCTGATTAAGTTCCTTAAGCTGAAACCTCTGACGTTTCAGGGTACAGACAAGGAGGATACCTATGAGTTCATCCTGGATTGCCATGAGAGGTTACACAAGTTGGGTATTAGACGTCAGCATGGGGTTGAGTTTGTCAATTTTCAGCTGCAGGGTGATGCCAAGCCGTGGAGGTCTCATGTTGAGTGTCGGTCTTCTATTCTACCTCCACTGACTTTGGAGTAGTTCCACACATTGTTTTTAGAGAAGTACATTCCCCGTACTTTGACGGACCAGAAGAAGGATGAGTTTCTAAACTTGGATCAGGGTAGCATGTCGGTCTCAGCTTATGAGGCTAAGTTCCATGCGTTGTCTTATTTTGCTACACAAATATTGGGTTCCGAGGAGGAACGGGTCCAGTTGTTCATCAAGGGTCTGAATAGTGAACTGCAGGTACTGTCAGTGCATATGACTTCTTCAGGAAAGGGCTTTAATGATATGGTGGATTATGTGAAGAAGATTAAGGGAGTCAAGCGAGCGGGGTAGGCTAAGGCTTTAGCCAAGAAGCCCTGGAATGAGGGAAACTATGGTGGTTCATACTCCAGGGGCCAGCATCAGCAGGCTTATCCGGCCTGTCCTATTTAGTCAGCTCTGCCAGCTACTACAGGTGGTCGTCAGAGAGCTCAGTCTTTAGCTCCTAGAGGCTAGAGAGCGTCCTATACATCAGCTAGCAGACCTACTCTTGACCGTGGTTTCTTCTATTGTGGTGAGCTGGGCCACTTTAAGAGAGAGTGTCCACCTAGGCAGACAGGTAATCAGGGTCAGCAACAGACTAGAGCAGTGGTTCTAGCAAGCAGAGGCAGTAATGCTAGGGGTCATCCACAGGGTGGGCGAGGTAATTTTTAGAGAGGCCAGGGAGATCGAGGGAACGGCGGCCCAAGTAGGGGTGTGGGGCAACTGGCCCAGAAAGTTGCCTGGATTGATGATCGGGCTCATTGCTATGCTTTTCCAGGGAGGACCGAGGTGGAAGTCTCAGATGCAGTGATCATAGGTACTATTTGTGTCTGTGATAAAATGGCTTTGATATTATTTGAACCAGGATCTACTTATTCTTATGTGTCTGTGAGTTTTGCTTTGAGGTTGGGTTTGACTTGTGATATCCTTGATTCCCCTATCTATGTTTCTACCCCAGTTGGAGAGTCGGTGATTGTGACTCATGTATATCGTGATTGTTCTGTTGTGTTTGTGGGGTTACATACTTGAGTAGACTTGGTAATTTTTGATATGGCTGATTTTGATATTATCTTGGGTATGACCTGGCTATCCCCTTATCATGTTGTGTTGAACTGTAACACCAAGACTGTGGCCTTAGAGATTCCGGGTAAGGATAGACTAGAGTGGGAAGTTGTGTACAGGCCTAAGCCAGTTAAGATAATATTATTTGTCCAGGCTAGGAAGCTAGTAGGGAGGGGTTGTCTAGACTTCTTAGCTCATCTCCGGCATGATAGGGTGGAGTCCCCTCTTATTGAGTCAGTTCCATTGGTTTCTGAATTTTTATAGGTGTTTCCAGCGGACTTGCCTGGTATGCCTCTGGACAGTGATATAGATTTTTGTATTTATTTGGAGCCAGGCCCTTGTCCCATTTCCATTCCTCCATATCGTATGGCTCTGGCAGAGTTAAGGGAACTTAAGACTCAGCTGCAGGAACTCCTAGATAAGGGATTTATACGTCCTAGTGCTTCGCCTTGGGGTGCTCCAGTTTTATTTATAAAGAAGAAAGATGGTAGTATGCGGATGTGCATAGATTATAGGCAGTTGAACAAGGTGACCATCCGGAATAAGTACCCTCTACCTCGTAAGATGATTTGTTTGACCAGCTTCAGGGTGCATCGGTGTTCTCAAAAATCAACTTGAGGTCGAGGTACCATCAGTTAAAGATTAGACCTGAGGATATTTCGAAGACTACTTTTTGAACCCGGTATGGGCATTACGAATTTCTAGTAATGTCGTTTGGTTTGACCAATGCGCCAACAGCATTCATGAGTTTGATGAATGAGGTATTTAAGTCTTACTTGGATTCCTTCGTTACCGTGTTCATCGCTGATATTTTAATCTGCTCTAAGAGTAGGGAGTTCCAGTGGTTTCTGAATTTTTAGAGGTGTTTCCAGCGGACTTGCCTGGTATGCCTCCAGACAGGGATATAGATTTTTGTATTGATTTGGAGCCAGGCCCTTGTCCCATTTCCATTCCTCCATATCGTATGGATCTGGAAAAGTTAAGGAAACTTAAGACTCAGCTGCAGGAACTCGTAGATAAAGGATTTATACGTCCTAGTGCTTCGCCTTGGGGTGCTCCAGTTTTATTTATAAAGAAAAAGGATGGTAGTATATGGATGTGCATAGATTATAGGCAGTTGAACAAGGTGACCATCCGGAATAAGTACCCCCTACCCCGTATAGATGATTTGTTTGACCAGCTTTAGGGTGCACCGGTGTTCTCAAAAATCGACTTGAGGTCGAGGTACCATCAGTTAAAGATTAGATCTGAGGATATTTCGAAGACTACTTTTTGGACTCGGTATGGGCATTAGGAGTTTCTAGTAATGTCATTTTGTTTGACTAATGCGCCACCAGCATTCATGAGTTTGATGAATGGGGTGTTTAAGTCTTACTTGGATTCCTTCATTATCGTGTTCATTGATGATATTTTGATCTACTCTAAGAGTAGAGAGGAGCATGGTAATCATCTTCGTATTGTACTGAATATCTTGAGGCACTAAAAGCTTTATGCAAAATTCACTAAGTGTGAGTTTTGGTTGACTTCTGTGGCATTCTTGGGGCATGTAGTGTCAGAAAAAGGGGTGATGGTGGATCCCCAGAAAATTGAGGCAGTCAAGAGTTGGGTTCGCCCTAGCTCTGCGAACAAGGTGAGGAGTTTTGTTGGGCTCGCTGGGTACTACTGGAGGTTTGTTAAGAATTTTGCTTCTATTGCTACTCACCTGACCAAGCTGACACAGAAGGAGGTACCGTTCATGTGGTCTGACAAGTGCGAGGAGAGCTTCTAAAAGCTCAAGACACTTTTTACACAACCCCTATATTGTCCTTGCCGGTTGAAGGTAAAGACTTTGTTGTTTACTGTGATACTTAAAATTATGGTTTAGGTGCTATGTTGATGCAGGATAGGAATGTGATAGCCTATGCATCCAGGCAGTTGAAAGTGCATGAGAGGAATTACCCGACTCACAATTTAGAGTTGGAAGCAGTGGTTTTTGCATTGAAAATTTGGAGACACTACCTTTATGGTGTCAAGTGTGAGGTATTCATAGATCATCATAGTCTGCAGCACGTTTTCACTCAGAAGGATTTGAATCTGAGGCAAAGGAGGTGGATGGAGCTATTGAAGGATTATGATGTGACCATTCAGTACCATCCGGGTAAGGCTAATGTGGTGGCAGATGCGTTAAGCCGGAAAACTGTTAGCAAGGGTAGATTGTCTTGTTTGGGGGTATCCAAACGACCACTAGCTAAGGAGATTCGGGCTTTGGAGGCCAAGTTCATTCACTTGGGTATTTCAGATCAAGGTGGGTTATTGACCAGCATTGAGGTCAAGGCCACCTTCATAGAGGAAATAAAGTCAAAATAGTTTGAGGATCCGAAACTAGGTAAGTTGGGAGGTAAGGTAATATCCAGGGAGTCCAGAGACGTCATGTTAGACTCTGGTGGAGTGTTGTATTTCAGGGAGAGGATTTGTGTTCCTCGGGTTGATGATATAATTCAGAGAATCTTAGCGGAAGCCCATGGTTCGCGGTACTCAATTCATCCGGGTGTGACCAAAATGTACAGGAACTTGAGGTAGCATTACAGGTGGCCTGGGATGAAAAGGGACATAGTAGATTTTGTGTCCAAATGTCAGAAATGCCAGCAGGTGAAGTATGAACATCAGAGACATGCAGGGCTACTTCAGAGAATGCCAATTCCATAGTGGAAGTGGGAAAGGTTAGCCATGGATTTCTTGGTGGGTCTTCCCAAGACATTGGGGAAGCATGACTCAATTTGGGTCATTGTTGACAGGCTGACCAAGTCCGCTCATTTCATTCCGGTCAGGGTAGATTACTATTCACAACAATTGCTAAGATCTACGCGAAGGAGATTGTGAGACAGCATGGGGTACCACTGTCCATCATTTCAGACATGGGTACGGAGTTTACTTCTAAGTTCTGGGGCAGGTTACATGAAAACTGGGTACACAACTCACTTTTAGCATAGCCTTCCATCCTCAGATGGATGGTCAGTCAGAAAGGATGATCCAGGTATTTGAGGACATGCTGAGAGCATGTGTAATGGACTTCGGGGGTCATTGGGACCAGTTTCTACCGTTGTATAAATTCTTGTACAACAATAGCTACCAATCCAGTATTGACATGGAACCGTTCGAGGCACTGTATGGGAGGAACTGCAGATCACTAGTTGGGTGGTTTGAGGAAGGCGATGTAAAGCCTCTGGGCGTATACTAAGTGAAGGAAGCGCAGGAAAAGGTAAGAGGCTTACAGACCAAGTTGCTGGCTGCTCAAAGCAGGCAGAAGGAGTATGTAGACCGCAAGGTCCGGGACATGGATTTTCAGGCTGGTAAACAGGTATTGTTGAAGGTGTCACCAATGAAAGGGGTTATGCGATTTGGTAAGAAGGGAAAGCTTAGCCCTCGGTTCATCGGTCCGACTCACCCAAAACCCGAAACAACCACCTACCTAACCCAAACTCAACATTCTGAAGCTGATGGAATCGTTGGATTTCGAATCTGACACTTCGATCATCAAAAGCTGACCAAAGTTACACTTCCAACTCTAAATGGCCTGAAAATAGAAAAAAGTGACACAAAACCCACACCGGAAGTTCTCAGGCCTCGACTAAAGGTCTATCTAGACCAAACTCAGTGCTCTAGAGCTAAAGGAGCTGTCAGAATTCAATTCCGAGCATGGTAGCTAAGAATATTGACCAAAGTCAATGATATCCTAAGTTAAGGCTCTAAAATAGGCAAACGGCCTAAACAACCAAATGAACGACCAGGGCACCGAACTACCAGTTCCAGCAAGCCATAAATGACTTAGGGCCGCTACAAAAAAGCTCTAACAGTACAATAAGTGCATAACCACGAAGATGACCAGAAGGGTCATCACATAACTTGGCTTAACCACATTCAAAAATTTCTCCTTTATTATATATACTAGTATATGTATCCGCGCGATGAGCAGAAAATTTTGAAAATATTAATCATTTCTAGTTATGAATGATTCTAAGAACGTTCAATAATATTGCATTAACTAATTAAGTTTTGGAGATTTCTGCATTTACAATTTTATGTCAACAATTATACTTGAAAAATTATTATTAATGAAATTAAAAGAAAGTTTGAACATAAGAAGCATAGTAGAAAACTGACATTTTGCTTTTTAAAGTGTTTACTTAAGTTTCATTTTCTTATCTTCATAATAGAAGCAAAATTTCATTGCAATATAAAACGAAATCTTGTCGAGCATGTTAAATCATATTACCTTTAAAAAAAGTTTAACTATTGTAAGGCCTCGAGAAATTCTGAATACGAGTTTAACGCTTTAAATGTGCATAACTCTTAATATATAAAGAGTTGTGGGGTGCATATTTTAAAGAGAGGTGTAGTATATTTGTGGTTAGTGGGATCCACCTTGACTCTTCCTAAAATATTAAACAAAGTGACCAAGTAAAGGAAATCATATTTAGTGGGTTATGTATTTTTTATTTGTGAGTCCAGCCCTTTGTTAATTAAAAAAAAGAAAGAAAGGAATGAAAAGAGGAGAATGGGTAAAAGTGGTATATATGTATAGTTGCTGGAAATAATCTACAACACAACTATATTTTACTTTGGGGAAAAAAAAAAAGAAAAAGATAAAGGGCAAGAAATAGAAGAAAGGAAAGTAAAGGAAAAGTTGAGGGGAAACGTACAAATGCTAGTACTAGTGCTCTAATTTTCAATTTTCCTCTTCACCTTGAGAAAACAATTGAGAGAAAGGGTATTTGGTTTGGGAAAGGCACACGGTACTAGTACTGTTGCTTCAAACTTTTTCCTTTCTTCTTCTTTTCAAACTCCATTGAAGAGAAAATTAGAATAAGGAGAAAACTATACCATCTTTTAAGGAGCTCAGAAATTAGGTGAAATTGGTGTCAACCTCAAGGATTCTTCAAGAGTTAAAGTTGGAGTTTAAGTTTCAAGAGGTAAGTTATTTACCTCACTTTTGAATATGATTATGATTATGAATAAGTATTTGAGAATATTTGATTTTAACTTTATTAGTTCTTAAAGTGGGTCTTGATTATTAGGGTTTCTAAAGGAGGAAAAAAGATGAATAAGATAGAATTTTTGGAAATTCCTACTAATTGGATAATTTATTATTGAATTTTATAAGTTGGAGAATAAGAATTCATTCCAAACCATGATTAAGGTATTTGATTAACCTTGGGTATAAGTAAAAAATATTGGATTGGATTGTTAGGTGAACCTACGGGTTATTGATGAATATATATATATTTTGTGTATGTAGTTGATTGGGTTGGTTGCGTAAAGGCTATACTGAGGTGTGTTGAGTTGTTGAAATCTCGCGGTACTACTATTAGCTTGGGAAGCATTTAACATATGTAATGCTAAAACTTCCTTCGCCGTAAGGAACCACCCTACATCACATGTTCCCCCTATAAAGGTCAAATAGCCCACGGAAAAAATGAAAACAAAGTTTTAGTTGCTTTATATATCATTTCCTTATTTAATTATTAAAGCTTATATGTACTCTTATTACTCCCTTCGCGTCAACTTTATTAATATTTCTCATGATCGTAAGTGTCTTTACTTGAAATCCTTAGAATTTACCTGACATGGTCTTATATATATGTCACATATTACAAATGAAATAAATGGCTATAGCATAATTACATTAGCTTATATGACAACCTATTCGATATAGCGATAAGTTAAGCAAGACTTGAAAGGGCTAAAGGAGCAGTTGAAAGACTTGCTTGAAAAAGGCTTCATCCAACCCAATATATCACCTTGGGGTGCACCGGTGCTATTTGTATGTAAGAAAGATGTCACATTGAGAATGTGTAAAGACTACAGGCAGCTAAATAAAGCGATAATAAAGAATAAGTATCCTCTTCCCCGAATAGATGATTTATTTGATCAACTGCAAGGAGCTAAATGCTTTTCAAAGATTGATTTGAGGTTCAGCTATCACCAACTGAGGATACGTGAAGTAGAAATTCCCAAAGTAGCTTTCCGGATAAGATATGGGCACTTCGAGTTCCTTGTTATGTCATTTGGACTAACGAATGCCCTAGCAACCTTCATGGATATGATGAATAGGGTCTTCAAACCCTTCCTTGATATGTATATGATTGTAGTTATAGATGACAACTTGGTATATTCACGTGATGAAGTAGAGCATGCAAATCATTTGAGATCAGTGCTACAGACACTCAAAGAACACCAGTTACATGCTAAGTTTTCTATGTGCGAGTTCTGGTTAAGCTCAGTAGCCTTTCTTGTCCATGTAGTATCTGGAGAAGGCATCAGAGTGGACTTTCAAAAGATAGAGGCTGTGAAGAATTGTCCTCGACCAACCACTCCCACAGAGGTACGTAGTTTCTTGGGATTAGCCGATTACTACAGAAGATTTGTGGAAGGATTTTCCTCTATTTCTGCTCCATTGACTAAACAGACCCAAAAAGCAGCTAAGTTCCAGTGGACAGATGCTTGTGAAAGGAGCTTCCTAGAGCTGAAGGATAGATTGACTACAGAGCCAGTATTGGCCTTACCAAAAGGCACAAAAGGATATGATGTATATTGTGATTCTTCTGGTGTTGGCCTAGGTTGTGTCCTGATGCAGCATGGAAAAGTTATATCATATGCCTCCCGACAGTTGAAGAAGCATGAACAAAATTACCCCACTCATGATTTGGAGCTTGCAGCAGTTGTGTTTGCGCTTAAAATATCGCACCACTATATGTACGGGGTGCATGTTGATGTCTTTACCGACCATAAGAGCCTTTAATATCTATTCAAGCAGAAATAGTTGAATCTAAGGTAGAGAAGGTGGCTAGAGTTGCTGAAGGACTATGATGTCGACATCCTTTACCACCCAGGTAAGGGGAATATTGTAGCAGACACTCTCAGTCGACTATCTATGGGTAGCTTGGCACATTTGTCACTTGTTCAGTGTGAGGTAGCCAAAGATGTTCATAAATTAGCCAACATAGGAGTTCGACTCATGGACTCCAAAGATGGTGGCGTTGTGGTATTGAATACAATAGAGTCGTCATTAGTGAAAGAAAAGTAGTATGACGATCCCTTATTGCTTCAATACAAAGAAGGGATTCGACAACACCAGGTCACAATATTTGAACTAGTAGGCGATGGCACTTTGATATGTCAAGGTAGACTGTGTGTACCTGATGTAGATGGCCTGAGACAACAGATTATGGCTGAGGCACATTGTTCTCGTTATTCAATCCATCCAGGCTCTATGAAGATATATCATGACCTTAAAGAGGTCTACTGGTGGAATGATATGAAGAAAGATATAGCAGAATATGTAGCACGATGCTCCGATTGCCAGCAAGTGAAGGCAGAGCATCAAAGGCCTAGAAGCCTAGCTCAGACCGTAAGTATTCCACTATGGAAATGAGAGTCTATTAACATGGATTTCATCACAGGTTTGCCTTCTTCTTGTTGAAGACATGACTCCACTTGGGTAATAGTTGATCGGCTGAAAAAATCAGCCCATTTCTTGCCTGTTAAGTCCACCAGCACAGCTAAAGATTATGCTAAACTGTACATAAGGGAGATTGTTCACCTACATGGGACCCAGTGTCCATTATTTCAAATAGAGGTGCCTAATTTATAGCTCATTTTTGGAGATCATTCCAAAGAGGCTTAGGCACACAGGTGAATCTTAGCACTAATTTTCATCCACAGACCGACGGTCAAGCCGGGCGCACTATTCAGATGCTTGATGATATGTTGAGAGCATGTGTTCTAGACTTTAAAGGTAACTGGGAAGATCATTTGCCCCTAATAGAGTTTGCCTATAATAAGAGCTATCACTCCAGCATTGGCATGGCTCTATTTGAAGCTCTGTATGGAAGGCGATGCAAGTCGCCTATCTGTTGATTTGAAGTAGGTGAGACACAAATATTAGGACCAGATCTAGTTCATCAAGTCATTGAGAAGGTCAAGTTGATACAAGAGCGATTGAAGACTGCTCAAAGTCGACAAAAATCGTATACAGATGTACGGTGTAGGGATTTGGAGTTTCAAATTGATGATTTAGTATTCGTGAAGGTGTCACCTATGAAAGGCATTATGTGATTTGAGAAAAAGGGTAAGCTGAGTCCCAGGTATATTAGACCATATAGAGTTATACGCAGAATTGGCCAGGTAGCCTATGAGGTAGAATTACCTCCAGAGCTAGCTACAGTGCATCCGGTCTTCCATGTGTCTTTATTGCCAAATGTTTAGAAGAACCTTCCCATGTCATCCCTACAGAGGGTATCGAGCTTGCAGGAAACTTATCATATGAGAAAGTTCCTGTGACTATATTGGACCGACAAGTTAGAAAGTTAAGAACTAAAGACATAGCTTCAGTCAAAGTACTTTGGAGAAACAAAAATATAGAAGAAGCCACCTGGGAAGCAGAAGCTGATATGAAAACTAAATATTCATATTTGTTCCAAGCACCATCAGAAGGTTCATAAACTATTTGTTTCCTTTATATGATTGATAGTCTCTATTGTATTTATTTCGTTGTTATCTGATCCTCTCATGATACGTATAGGTGCTTGATGTATGCATATGATTCTAGAGATCTACGTGGATGCAGCTTCCAAATCCAGAGTATAAGGTGAGTTATGCAAATGATTATAACTTTTATTTGAGTATAAGGCCAAACGGAGCCTCGTATAGTATCAGTTGAGCATTGTATTTGTTGTGACGCTCTGTGAAGTGTAGTTGTATGTATTCTGGCTTGCTGATAGTTTCCCTATAGGCCTATTTACAAACGAAACTCTGCCAAAATATCTAGAAATTTTGAGAGTTAGCCAAATTTTAAGGCCTTATGATGGAAAAAAGGTGAAGTGGACTCACGAATATCGTAGATGGTTATGGAACTTAAAATAAGTTATGAGAATCATTCAAGGACGAATGATCCTGAGTGGGGGAGATTATAAGGCCTCGATAAATTCCGAATACGAGTTTAACGCTTTAAACGCGCATAACTTTTAATCTATAAAAAGTTGCGGGGTGCATATTTTAAAGAGAGGTGTAGTATATTTGTGGTTAGTGGGATTCACCTTGACTCTTCCTAATATATTAAACAAAGTGACCAAGTAAAGAATATCATATCTAGTGGGTTATGTATTTTTTATTTGTGGGGTCAGCCCTTTGTTAATTAAAAAAAAAAAAGAAAGGAATGAAAAGAGGAGAATGGGTAAAAGTGGTATATATGTATGGTTGCTGGAAATAATCTACAACACAACTATATTCTACTTTGGGAAAAAATAAAGAGAAAGGGAAAGAAATAGAAGAAAGGAAAGTAAAGGAAAAGTTGAGGGGAAACGTACAAATGCTAGTACTAGTGCTCTAATTTTCAATTTTCCTCTTCACCTTGAGAAAACAATTGAAAGAAAGGGTATTTGGTTTGGGAAAGGCACACGGTACTAGTACTGCTGCTTTAAATTTTTGCCTTTCTTCTTCTTTTCAAACTCCATTGAAAAGAAAATTGGAATAAGGAGAAAATTATACCATCTTTTAATGAGCTCAGAAATTAGGTGAAATTGGTGCCAACCTCAAAGATTCTTCAGGAGTTAAAGTTGGGGTTTAAGTTTCAAGAGGTAAGTTCTTTACCCCACTTTTGAATAAGATTATGATTATGAATAAGTATTTGAGAATATTTGATTTTAACTTTTATTAGTTCTTAAAGTGGGTCTTGATTATTGGGGTTTCTAAAGGAGGGAAAAAAATGAATAAGATAGAATTTTTGGAAATTCCTACTAATTGGATGATTTATTATTGAATTTTATAAGTTGAAGAATAAGAATTCATTCCAAACCATGATTAAGGAATTTGATTATCCTTGGGTATAAGTGAAAAATATTGGATTAGATTGTTAGGTAAACCTATGGGTTATTGATGAATATATATACATTTTGTGTATGTAGTTGATTGAGTTGGTTGCGTAAAGGTTATACTGAGGTGTGTTGAGTTGTTGAAATCTCACGGTACTACTATTAGCTTGGGAAGCATATAAGGTATGTAAAGCTAAAACTTCCTTCGCCGTAAGGCACCATCCTACGTCACATGTTCCCCCTATAAAGGTCAAATAGCCCACGGGAAAAATGAAAACAAAGTTTTAGTTGCTTTATGTATCATTTCCTTATTTAATTATTAAATCTTATATGTACTGTTATTACTCCCTTCGCGTCAACTTTCTTAATATTTCTCATGATTGTAAGTGTCTTTTCTTTAAATCCTTAGAATTCACCTGACATGGTCTTATATATATGTCACATATTATAAATGAAATAAATGGTCATAGCATAATTACATTATCTTATGTGACAACCTATTCGATATAGCGATAAGTTAAGCAAGGACTAGCGTCTGGATAATGATTTTATATTTGGAAACTTAAGTATTATATATAGAGATTTTTCTTAATATTTTGACAATCTTTGCCATAAATTACATTCCATAGTCCTGTTAAGGCATTACTTGATAAAATATAGTGGCAGGAGGGTATTCATAGGTTTTACTTGACACACCTGCGCGATGCTGTTTTGTGCACAGGATTGAGACCAGACCCTTATAGTGAGCCCGAACATTGTGGAGTACCCGCCCTTGTGGCACTATTTGTATTTGGAGTCAGCTGGAACGTCATGCACTAGTTTTTCCTGACTCGAGCTAATACATGGCATATGTGGCTTGAGGAAAGACCCTTATAGTGAGCCCTCAAAGGGCGTACCTCATATCAGCCGCGATCATAGTTATGTGTATAAAATCATAACAATAAGTACTTGAGCAACATATATTTTATACGTGACTTGGATCGCCTTCGGTATGCCATCACACGATCATTTATATTAGATATATTGTAAGTACGTCACATAGGCAAGCCATAAGGGCTATATTATAATGAACGCTTCTTTGAACATTATATGGAGAACTAATAAGTTTGGTGCATAGTTTACAGTTACATATTGTACATCTATTACTTGTATGCTCATAATTCTTTCGTTTTGACATTTGATTCATATGAGCTTCCATATTTGTCTACTTGTTATTCTGTTTGCTTTACATACCAGTACATGTCGTATTTGTACTGACGTCCCTTCGTTAGGGGAACTGTATTTTCTTATAAATACAGGGTCAGGTTCACAGGGTAGCAGACATCAGCGTTAGGTTCTTTGCTACCTTCAGCTAATATTTTGGTGAGCTTCATCTCCATCTGGAGTCAGTATGTGTATAGATCTCTAGTTGGGTACGTCGGGGCCTGTCCCGACTAGTTATTAGTAGTATAACATTTTGTACTCGTTAGAGGCCTTCTAGACATTATCTAGTGTCACATTGTATAGTTTTTGTTCAAATGACTCTATGGTATATATATATGCATCACATGTTAGTTTTCCGCTCGTTGTTAGCTCATAACTTTGTATACGTCATAGATTACTCGTAAGGCAGGTGGTCATACGGTTCTTGTCCGCCCCTCCAATTTGGGGCGTGACAACTACCATATTATTCCTCCATGAAATGTACTAACCCCCCCCCCCCCACACACACACACACACACATTTACCCCCACCCCCATCCATGTAACTAAATCTATATGAATAGAAATAATGAATAATATAATTATCAAATAATTTTATGCTTCATGTTTTTCTTTATTACATTGCTCACTATTTAAAATTATTAAATTGTTATACTGAGTTTTAGTAGCATATCACTTGACTTAATATAATTCTCAAGTTCTCTTCTTATTAAAATATAAACAGATATTTTAATTTTATTTACTCATGAAGTTTTTAAACTTTTGAATTTTATTCTATTGTTCACACTTCTTCAATTTAAAATTTATGAATAGTTATGCATTACAAAAATGATAAAATGAAATATAGTTTAGAAGTAAACTCCAATATAATCTAATCTGTTAGAAGTGGTTATGATTTTAAATTCTCTGTTATAATCTACTTTGTTTCAAAATTAATTGAATGATTTTAGTTGACATAGTCAGATGCTTGCAAATCTTCTAATTATCCTGAAATATAATAGATAAAAGAATGTGAACAATATAAAGTCATCTTTCATTTTAGTCTTAAAAAGAAGAAATGGCATAATTATGACTTTATTAGTAATAAACATGAAAATGAAAATTTATGTTCATCATGCTATATTAAATGTATACAACAAAATAGTATTACGGAACATAAAGAATGATTAATGAATACTTTTGTAAAAGAAATAATTACAAAAAATCCCCTCGAGATAAGCAAAATGTAAATCTAAAAACAATTAATAGAAAAAAGAGAAGAAAACGAAGAAGAAAGCAAGTGTTGATGTATGTCACTGAATGGGTATATATATATAGGAGGTTACAAAATTGATTTTTCCTACCAACTAAAATTTTGTTCAAATTCAAAATTAAATATGATATTAGTTTGTTAGAAAATATAAAATTCTAAAAATCATTATCTTATAGTTTATATATTTCAAAATAACACTATCTTATTTTTTTTCTTTTTCATCTTTTTTGGTTACGAAAAATAAATTATTTTTTTCTTTTCTCACATGTTATTTTAATTATAATTTAATAAAAAAATTGATAACCTCTCACAAAAAGGAATCCTAAACGTGCTTATTAAATTTAATCTTTAGTTCAAAATTGAGTGTGGTATGAGTTTGTTTAAAAATATAAGATTCTAAAATATTATTATCTTATAGTTTGCATTTTGAATTTGAAGAAAATATTTAAAATTTATGATATCTATGCAGTGGTTTCCATAATAACAATAGACAAAATAGAAGAAGATATTTGAAATTAATGATATTAATTCTAATTTCATGCAAAATCTAACTACTACTACTATTAGTAAGAGTTTATTTCAAACTCTACAATCATGTGTTCTTAATTTTAAGCTAATGAAAATCTTTTATTTTTTTAAAGTTTAATATTTTTAAATTCAAATTCTTTTAATTTTTCAATTCAAGTGGCTTGTCAACATTAGCTTAGCGAACACCACAATATTCTTTGAAATTTTATTATTTATTTAAATTTAAATCACCTAATAATGATTTCAACTCTTTTTTCTATTATAATATTTATGCAAAAAGTTATTTTCAAGCACAACTTCCTAATAAGAGTAAAGTAATAATAAATATAACTTAGATTTATCTATGTACTTGGTCAAGTTTGCAATTATATTTATTATATTTTCAAAATTTAAAAAGTGCAAAATAATTGCTATATCATTGTGAGTCAAATTTCATAAAAGATTCTTATATACAATTTGTTTCAATACCTCTCAACAAATAGAGATAAATCACATTTTATTTACCAAGATAAATTCATAAGATATCTCCTCCAATAATAACCAAAAAACAAAAAGATTATATACAAAGAATAAGAGTAAATTTTTCTAATATATTTTCAAAACAATATTTGTGATAAAATCAATACATGAATTTAATTATTAAAATTATCATGAACCTTAACAAACATGGAAGCAATAGAAAGAGATGATGATGGAGATATAAATTGGATTATAATAATAAAAAATAGTAGTGACAACTATATTACTCCTTAAATCGAATAGTAGAAAAGAAAGATACCGATATCAATTTAAATTGGCGGACCTTAAAGGTTAATCGAGGAAGATGAAAATGTCATATTCTTCCTGTATATAAAAAAGAAAATTGTTAGATCAAAAAAGAATTTTTAAAAATGAAGAATGTAAAGAATGCAGTAAATAAATTCATTAATAAACCTAATGATATAGGAGTATATATAAGAGAGGCTAAGAAGCTAGAACTCCATTCCAATTCAAATTTCATTTAAATTTAAATTCAAATATCATATTAATTTGTCAAAAGAAGATTAGTTTATTATTCTTATTATCCTTACTTTTTTCAAATATAATGCATATTTATCTTATAATCTATATATTTGAATTGAGATATTTATCTTATAATCTTATAATCTATTATTATTATTATTCTACTACGTATGTACTACTACTATTACTACTACTTTTATTTATTTATTTATTTATTTATTTATTATTAGTATTATCTTTGATTTAATATTTAAATATATTTTGTACCATCTGAAAAAATAAGTTATGAAACAGTAATAGTTCATATAGAACTCTTCAACCATGTGTTAATTTTAAGCTAATCAATTTTTTTAAAAAAGGCTTAATATTTTTAAATTCATATATTTTTAATCTTTCAATTCAATTTTTTTATTATAATATTTTAACCTTTGTCTTAAAATTGTCAAGTGGCTTCTCAATAGCTTGCAACTTGCCTTAACCATATTCAAAATTTTCTCCTTTATTATACGTACCCGCGCGATACGCAGAAAATATTGAAAATATTAATCATTTCTAGTTATGAATGATTCTAAGAACGTTCAATAATATTGCATTAACTAATTAAGTTTTGGAGATTTCTACATTTACAATTTTATGTCAACAATTATACTTGAAAAATTATTATCAATGAAATTAAAAGAAAGTTTGAACATAAGAAGCATAATAGAAAACTGACATTTTGCTTTTTAAAGTGTTTACTTAAGTTTCATTTTCTTATCTTCATAATAGAAGCAAAATTTCATTGCAATCTAAAACGAAACCTTGTCGAGCATGTTAAATCAGATTACCTTTAAAAAAAAGTTCAACTATCATATTATTCCTCGATGAAATGTACTCCCCCCCCCCCCCCCCGGCAGATACACAGACACATTTACCCCCACCCCCATCCATGTAAATAAATCTATATGACTATAAATAATGGATCATATAATTATCAAATAACTTTATGTTTCATATTTTTCTTTATTACATTGCTCACTACTTAAAATTATTAGATTGTTATACTGAGTTTTAGTAGCATATCACTTGACTTAATATAATTCTCAAGTTCTCTTCTTATTAAAATATAAACAGATATTTTAATTTTACTTACTCATGAATTTTTTAAACTTTTGAATTTTATTCTATTGTTCACACTTCTTCAATTTAAAATTTATGAATAGTTATGCATTACAAAAATGATAAAATGAAATATAGTTTAGAAGTAAACTCCAATATAATCTAATATGTTAGAAGTGGTTATGATTTTAAATTCTCTGTTATAATCTACTTTGTTTCAAAATTAATTGAATGATTTTAGTTGACATAGTCAGATGCTTGCAAATCTTCTAATTATCCTGAAATATAATAGATAAAAGAATGTGAACAATATAAAGTCATCTTTCATTTTAGTCTTAAAAAGAAGAAATGGCATAATTATGACTTTATTAGTACTAAACATGAAAATGAAAATTTATGTTCATCATGCTATATTAAATGTATACAACAAAATAGTATTACGGAACATAAAGAATGATTAATGAATACTTTTGTAAATGAAATAATTACAAAAAATCCCCTCGAGATAAGCAAAATGTAAATCTAAAAACAATTAATAGAAAAAAGAGAAGAAAACGAAGAAGAAAGCAAGTGTTGATGTATGTCACTGAATGGGTATATATATATAGGAGGTTACAAAATTGATTTTTCCTACCAACTAAAATTTTGTTCAAATTCAAAATTAAATATGATATTAGTTTGTTAGAAAATATAAAATTCTAAAAATCATTATCTTATAGTTTATATATTTCAAAATAACACTATCTTGTTTTTTTTCTTTTTCATCTTTTTTTGGTTACGAAAAATAAATTATTTTTTTCTTTTCTCACATGTTATTTTAATTATAATTTAATAAAAAAATTGATAACCTCTCACAAAAAGGAATCCTAAACGTGCTTATTAAATTTAATCTTTAGTTCAAAATTGAGTGTGGTATGAGTTTGTTGAAAAATATAAGATTCTAAAATATTATTATCTTATAGTTTGCATTTTGAATTTGAAGAAAATATTTAAAATTTATGATATCTATGCCGTGGTTTCCATAATAACAATAGACAAAATAGAAGAAGGTATTTGAAATTAATGATATTAATTCTAATTTCATGCAAAATCTAATTACTACTACTATTAGTAAGAGTTTATTTCAAACTCTACAATCATGTGTTCTTAATTTTAAGCTAATGAAAATCTTTTATTTTTTTAAAGTTTAATATTTTTAAATTCAATTTCTTTTAATTTTTCAATTCAAGTGGCTTGTCAACATTAGCTTAGCGAATACCACAATATTCTTTGAAATTTTATTATTTATTTAAATTTAAATCACCTAATAATGATTTCAACTCTTTTTTCTATTATAATATTTATGCAAAAAGTTATTTTCAAGCACAACTTCCTAATAAGAGTAAAGTAATAATAAATATAACTTAGATTTATCTATGTACTTGGTCAAGTTTGCAATTATATTTATTATATTTTCAAAATTTAAAAAAGTGCAAAATAATTGCTATATCATTGTGAGTCAAATTTCATAAAAGATTCTTATATACAATTTGTTTCAATACCTCTCAACAAATAGAGATAAATCACATTTTATTTACCAAGATAAATTCATAAGATATCTCCTCCAAGAATAACCAAAAAACAAAAAGATTATATACAAAGAATAAGAGTAAATTTTTCTAATATATTTTCAAAACAATATTTGTGATAAAATCAATACATGAATTTAATTATTAAAATTATCATGAACCTTAACAAACATGGAAGCAATAGAAAGAGATGATGATGGAGATATAAATTGGATTATAATAATAAAAAATAGTAGTGACAACTATATTACTCCTTAAATCGAATAGTAGAAAAGAAAGATACCGATATCAATTTAAATTGGCGGACCTTAAAGGTTAATCGAGGAAGATGAAAATGTCATATTCTTCCTGTATATAAAAAAAGAAAATTGTTAGATCAAAAAAGAATTTTTAAAAATGAAGAATGTAAAGAATGCAGTAAATAAATTCATTAATAAACCTAATGATATAGGAGTATATATAAGAGAGGCTAAGAAGCTAGAACTCCGTTCCAATTCAAATTTCATTTAAATTTAAATTCAAATATCATATTAATTTATCAAAAGAAGATTAGTTTATTATTCTTATTATCCTTACTTTTTTCAAATATAATGCATATTTATCTTATAATCTATATATTTGAATTGAGATATTTATCTTATAATCTTATAATCTATTATTATTATTATTCTACTACGTATGTACTACTACTATTACTACTACTTTTATTTATTTATTTATTTATTTATTTATTTATTTATTTATTATTAGTATTATCTTTGATTTAATATTTAAATATATTTTGTACCATCTGAAAAAATAAGTTATGAAACAGTAATAGTTCATATAGAACTCTTCAACCATGTGTTAATTTTAAGCTAATCAATTTTTTTTTAAAAGGCTTAATATTTTTAAATTCAAATATTTTTTATCTTTCAATTCAATTTTTTTATTATAATATTTTAACCTTTGTCTTAAAATTGTCAAGTGGCTTCTCAATAGCTTGCAACTTGCCTTAACCATATTCAAAATTTTCTCCTTTATTATACGTACCCGCGCGATACGCAGAAAATGTTGAAAATATTAATCATTTCTAGTTATGAATGATTCTAAGAACGTTCAATAATATTGCATTAACTAATTAAGTTTTGGAGATTTCTACATTTACAATTTTATGTCAACAATTATACTTGAAAAATTATTATCAATGAAATTAAAAGAAAGTTTGAACATAAGAAGCATAATAGAAAACTGACATTTTGCTTTTTAAAGTGTTTACTTAAGTTTCATTTTCTTATCTTCATAATAGAATCAAAATTTCATTGCAATCTAAAACGAAACCTTGTCGAGCATGTTAAATCAGATTACCTTTAAAAAAAAGTTCAACTATCATATTATTCCTCGATGAAATGTACTACCCCCTCCCCCCCCCCCACAGATACACAGACACATTTACCCCCACCCCCATCCATGTAACTAAATCTATATGACTATAAATAATGGATCATATAATTATCAAATAACTTTATGTTTCATATTTTTCTTTATTACATTGCTCACTACTTAAAATTATTAGATTGTTATATTGAGTTTTAGTAGCATATCACTTGACTTAATATAATTATCAAGTTCTCTTCTTATTAAAATATAAACAAATATTTTTATTTTATTTACTCATGAATTTTTTAAACTTTTAAATTTTATTCTATTGTTCACACTTCTTCAATTTAAAATGATAAAATAAAATATAGTTTAGAAGTCGACTCCAATATAATCTAATCTTTTAGAAGTGGTTATGATTTTAAAATCTCTGTTATAATCTACTTTGTTTCAAAATTAATTGAATGATTTTAATTGACATAGTCAGATACTTGCAAATCTTCTAATTATCCTGAAATATAATAGATAAAAGAATGTGAATAATATAAACCTAATGATATAGGAGTATATATAAGAGAGTCTAAGAAGCTAGAACTCCGTTCGAATTCAAATTTTATTTAAATTCAAATTCAAATATCATATTAATTTATCAAAAGAAGATTAGTTTATTATTCTTTCTTATCCTTTACTTTTTTCAAATATAATGTATAGTTATCTTATAACCTATAGATAATAATAAATTATTGTAGTTGTTATTGTTGTTGTTGTTGTATTTACAACTACTACTATTAGTATATATGTACAACAACAACTACTACTACTACTTGTAACAACCGGGTCCTTCGTTACGGAAAAACCATTCGTACTAATTTTTAGAGTTAGAAAACTCCGGGTTTGAGAGTTTGAAATTCTGGGCTAGGCTAGTCTCGGCCGAATTTGGAGCGAGGTATGGTCTAGGGCAATACGGATAAGGATTAGGGTTGATGTATTGATTCAAGCTAGTTTTCCTTGTAGATAACACATAAAGGAGTCCAGGGGACTTTTCGAAATTGAATTCGGGTAAGTAGAACTCCCGGAATCGAGGTTGACGTGAAGGGGTTGTTCTGGGACGTCAGAAAAATAAGTGTGTTGTAAAATGGACTAGTTTTGGAGATTTTACGACTTTCTATCCCGTGTTAACTACCGTGGCAGTTGACACTCCGCCATGGCGACCTCCGTTGTAGCGGAGAAATTACCGCTACAGCGAAAGTCAACGATGGTCAGCCTCCGCCATAGCGGACAACTCCGCTACGGCGGTACCGCTATAGTTGAGCAGACCGCTACAGCGAAGCGTGATGAGATTTAATATAGAAATTTTGCCAAAACAGTTCAGTTTTTCTTGAAACATTTTGGGAGAAGAAGGGGGCAATTTTGGGCGATTTTCATCCGTTTTCCACCGTTTTTCGTCCTAAAGGTTAGATTCTACTCCTTAAAACTCCGTGATATCTTTTCTATGCTATAGAATTGCTAGGGGTGGACTTGTAAAAAGGTTTGGGATGACCTAGGAATCTTAGAATCCAAGGAAAAAGGGGATTCTAGGGTGCTAGATGTTGACACTCAATTTTTACCCTTCACAATGCAGATTAATTTTGAGCTTTTTCAGTTTTAAAATAATTTTAAAATAATTATTCTTATAAAATCAAAATATTTTCAAAATCAATTTCCATGATAATTTTGTCATTTTTAAGTAAGAATATATATTTTGTATTTTATTATATAAAATTATATAGATTTTACTTGAGAAAATAGTTTCTAAAATTATTTTTGGATGAAAATTGAGTTTAAATTGAGAATGATTTGTTTTTCTCAAAAATGACTTAAATTTCGAGATTAACTGAATATGTAGTCTCCTATGCTTTAAAAGAATGATTATTTTTATCTTGTTTTGATTAAAGAAGCTCGGGTAATTAATTCTCATAAGTTCGTCTATCTTAATTGTGGCCGAATTTCGTTAACTCTTTTCATTTGGCTATTTTTGTAATCAAATCTGGCCACATTTGCAAGAAATGTGGCCATTTCCTAAATCCTTCCCTCATCCTTTGTCTTCAGCCAACAAAACCCCAATTCCCAGCTAAATTCTCCATCAAATACCCGGCCCAAACCCATACCCCTTATACTCTTTTCTTCTCATCCTTTCACAACAAACAAACGACCCCTAAAACTGTCTCTCTCTCTCTTTCTTTTTCTCCACAGACGAACAACAACGAAACCCACCTCATCTCCGTCAACCCAGCTCATCAAACGACAACTCCAGTAGCTCTAAATGCCCCAAAATCTTTGAGAATCATTTACCTCCGTCAAAATTCCTCTGTCTCCATCAAATCCTTGAGCTGGCAGACCCAGAAGCTTCTCGAATCTTCTAGAACAATTACACCTCATCGCTCCAACGATTTCAATCCCTAAAATTGTGGAGAGGAACGTTTGAGCTCAACGGTGTATGATAAAAGTTTGTACCCTCCGAGTACATACGTGCCCTCATCTTGTGGATTGGGATTTCAAAAATCAAATTCCCAAACCCTTATCAAGATTTCCTCTCAAAATTCCCCCCTAATTTTCCACCCGTTGGAACCCCAGAATCCTCCTATATAAACCCCCCGTATCTCATTGATTAGAGCTGGGTTTTTGGGTAGCAAAATCTTGGAGAGTCCTTTTCTCCGATTTTGGAAAAACCTGAAAAATCAAGACGAATTTAAAGTGAAAATTACACTATTTTGATAAGTTTCTTGAGGATTCTGTGGCTAATTGCTATTTGAAAATCAAGAAATTTCAAGTTCTAATCCATCGTAAAGTCAACATAAACTCAAAACTTAACTCGTCGATCCCAGTCGCTGCATCAAAAAAGGTAAAAATCTCTATCTTTTCTTCTCTGTATTTCATCTCTTTTGTTTTTCTGAGTCTAAATATAGTACTGAAGACCTCTTTGTTATAAATTCGATATGTTTAGGCTGGTCTTGTTTGAAATTATTTGCCTATTGTGATGAAGAACGGAAAGTGAAATTTCACCCCTTGCTTTATTTTCTTGTTCGTAGATTGGCTTCCTGTTAACTCGTCTTTATGTGAATTTTCATTGACATTTTACTTGCTATTGATCATTGTTTACAGTTAGTTGATTAAGAGGGAGGATGGGTTGAAATGTGGGGATGATTGAGCTCGGGAAGAGCTTTGAACTCGGGGGTTTGGCTTCTCCCAGATGCTCTCAGACCTGCAATTCCTCATGTTTTCCCACCTGCCGTTGATAGTTCTAAGAATGTGTAGTTCGAGTTTGGGTCTGACTTTGTATATTGTGAAGAGAATTTGATTAGGAGTTAGTTTCTTTGTGTGTTGTTTTGATTGACAAGGAATCTTCTATGCTAACATGTATTTGTTGACATACCAATCCCACTCAAGGCTTTCTTCGTTCATAATACGAAGTAAGGTTCATGAGTCATGTATTAGGAATGTCCAGTAGCTATTTATTATTCTAAGTATGAAACCAGCCTATTTTGTACCAAAATATGAAACTACTATGTTGTTTGTTGTGTTCCAGATAGTATTGGTTTAAATGGTTATAGCTTGGACAAACCAAAGAATTTTCCAAAAGAAGAGTGTCATCACTATCTCAGTTTTCTCTTTGATAGCTTGGTTCCTCTTGGGGGTTACTTCCTAGTTTTTCCCCAGGGAAAGAAGCCAAGTATAAAAGGTTTGATTTGCAGTAAGATAATATGCTCTCATTCGCCATGGAGCTCTATACCTACGCATACTATTCCCTAGGTGCAGAATGCTTAAAATCTGTTTGTGAAATACTCAAAATGAGTTCTAGTTTAGTCTTTTATGCAACATGCTCCCTTGGGTTAGCCTTCTTTACTGATATGTTAATATATACGTAGAAGAATGGTAAATCTGATTGTTGAACTAGTAAGTAAGAGGAAATGAATTTAACATTCATTTTCTTCTTTGAGTCCTAACAATATGGATTAAGTCATTGCGTTTAGGATTGTTCGAATGTGGTCTAGCTTGGTAAAATCTTTGAAGATGCAGCCTCTTTATGATTTTCTATCCTTTCCAAAGTCTTCCTCCTTACTAGTTAAACGATTTTAAAATGGACAAGATACGTGTTTTATGTTGTTGACGTTTCCTACTTAGTTTAACTCATTGTCATGAAGGCAGACACTAATCCTCTTTCTTATCTTTTCTTTGCATGAATTCCTTGCGAGTCCTCATGGACTCTGTCTCACCTCCTTGCATAATTCTTGTTGGGCCGAAACCCAACACTACATCTCCTATCGAGTCAAGCCTCAAACTAAGCCAAAAAGAGCTGGTATACAACACAATATACAGGAGATACATGTGATATAAAAGGAAAGAACAGGAAAAACAGCAAGTATACAATAGTATACATGGAGGATATGAAAAAAGGAAGCAAATATACAGATTTTATACACTGATATATAGTGTGTATACTAGAAAACGCAAGAGAATGGGCTGTGATATACATCTGATATACCAGTGGAGAAATGGACCAAAGTCCATGAAATTCAAGTCCAAAGACCTGGACAGCTTCTGCAATGGGCCAAAAGGGGCCCAAATCTCAACTCTTCTCATTTCTTTGTAATTCATTCATGTTACTTGCTTGTATTAACTAACTTAATTTTTAATTAACCTAAATAGATCCCTTAAAGTGTTGTTATTTTAGTTTTATATTTCTTAATCTTCGCAATGTATTTTATTCAAGTCTCGTAATCAACTTGGGTTTGGTTAAAATGGACGAGATGGACTTCGTGTTAATTAGCTTAAAAAATGAATTTTTCAAATAGAACATTTTTTTTCTTTTCTCATTCGTGCATTATTAGTCTCATTTAGGCTCAATAATTTCTTGAAAGTCATAAGAACATATTTTCATTTTAATTAATTTTTCAAGTTAGTTTAAAAATCTCCTTGGCTATCAATTCTTTTAAATTTATGCATCTTTCTTGGCTTCTTTTAAAATCATTTTCTCTTATGATCATCTTTCCTCAAATAACCATTGTTTTAAATGAATTTGCAACTCTATTTATTTTCACACTCTTAATTTGAAAAATAAAAAAAAATTATTCAAGTCGTTTCTTATAAAACTAATTTTTTTTCTTAAACTTGAATCTTTGCAAAGAATGAATTTTCTTTAGTTAAATTTTTCTGGATTGAGTGATAGTATATTTTTAGAATTTTTTTTTTATCCATAAATCTCAAATATTTTTCATGATTTCAACTCTTTCGAAAATTAGTCATCTTTATTTCAAGTTAGTCAAAATCGTTCTTTGGTCAACCATTTTTTAAACGGACGTTCTTAAGTGCCTTAAAAGCCTTCTTAAGACGTTACTTGAACCCTTACCCATTTTCTCTAGATTTTAAAATTTTATTTCTGTTTTTAAGTCCTTGAATTTGTTTTAAAGTTTTCTTAATTTCTTTATAAAAATTAAGTGACGACTCTGTTTTGTTTTAAAATTGTTTTAAAATTTTCTTTAAGTTTTGAAATAATTTTCAAAGTGTCAAAACCATTTTATATTCCTTTTTAAACTAAATAAATAAATTTTGAAAAGGGATAAAACAGAAATGGCGACTCCGTTGGGGATTTATTTAGGTTCTAACCAAATTTAAACTATTTTTTACTAACTTTATATGACTAACTATTCAAAATATTGTAATAGTTAGTAAATTTTAATTATTATTTTCTTATGTGTTTATTTATCGCAAAATATATTGTCATTGCATTTCATAGCATATTCCGCCACATGGCATGCAATTTTATTTATATTTTAGAGAAGCTCACAATCCCGTGGCCTCTCGCCATAAATGACACTTTCACTTGTAGTAAGTTCTCCGACATTAAATACTTGTTATTATGATGATTGGGAACTCATATTGTGAAGCATGCTCCTTAGAATTGCCATGTTGATTTTGGGTGAGATTCGAAATTTTTGGCTCCCCAATTTTTAATTGTATTATTGATTTTGCTTAGAATCAACTTGGTAGAACTTGATATTGTGATTATGCATATCGATTGTAGTAGTTTTTATCCTTGAAATCTGTGTTTGGGGTAAAGTCTGAGTAATCCACTTGTGATTGATGCATGATTTGACCCTATGATAGATTGGGTGACATCATTTTTAAGGGAAAATCGTCATCTTCATGAGGTTTTGGTTTAAAATTGATGTTTAGCGTTGAAATTTATTACTACTCTTTTGTACCCATGAAATTTGTTGAATATGCTTATTGGGTGTATGATTTGATTGGGAGGTAGGAATTGTTGTTGAATGAATGTGCCTAATTATTGCAATTGAAGGCTTGATGTTTCCAATGATAGATGGGGTAACATCCTTCTTAAGGGAACTCGTTGAGTTCTTCTTTTGCTTTGAATGGTGATAATGGATTCCGAGAAAGTATGAGTACCTGGGTGATTTGGTTTGGATCATATAATGTTTTGCCCTATTGCTTAAGTTGTTTAATTGTTGGTTTGCTGCTTGGTGCCAAGTTCTTAATGCAAATCTTGCTCGATGAATCACATGTGTAATTCACAAGAACACAAGGAACAAATTTTTTTAACATTTCCTTGTGCGTTTCACACGTGATGCGTAGATCTCGATGTGTGAAACGCACAAGGCACCACACCTTGTGAGAAAATGCTGCCAGTTTACTGTTTTAAAGGGCGAAGCATGGTGCGACGCGCACTTCAGCTTGTGTAAACTGCACCAGCTTCGCACCTCAGTGTAAAAATAACTTTAGAATTCTGGTAGCTCGTGTGAAATTATGTGCGATGCATACTATCCCTTGTGCGGTTCGCACGTGGTGCGCATGAGCCATCAGTTACCTACTATGTTTATCTAATCCTTTGCATTTCATTCTTGTAGTTTGTTATTTTCTTTTTACACTCCTAAGTTATGTACAGATACTTGGTGCATGCTGCTAACCTCTATTTGCAGGACTATGTCTATTAATAGGCATCACAAGAAGAGGTGTGCCTCAAATCAAGTTTCAACATCCACAGATTACCTGTGCAAGATGAGGGTCCTACTGAGTCTGAAATTTGATTTGGCCTCGAGGGGATGGAGGCATACTATCTTAAATTTCGGGAGAAGCGATCCATCTTGGAAGAACAAAGGTTGGATGTGGAAATATTTAAAGCTGATTTCCCAAATATCCCCAAACAGTTTTGGGAACGAATCTGGACTTACTTCACCAAGACTCCAGGACCATATTTCTCGGAGTTGCTGCGGGAATTCTATGCCTCCTATCGAGCTAGACAACACATTTTGAAGTATAAGGGTCCGATAAGCAAGCTCCCGTGCCATAATTCTATTTGGGTGTGAAGAAGGGAGATAAATATCACACCTGCAGCCATCCACTTTTCTATATGGGATGATGAACCAGTCCCAGAGTCGCAATACATGGAGTGTGTAGCTACAAAAGAGGACCAATATGAGTGGGTGGTAAGTACAATCGCTGAGGGGACCCCTCTTTAGGCCATTTCAAAAGGCCAATTCATCGCTCTGACCTCAAATTTGAAGCTCGAATATGGTTAGATTTTGTGTGCACATGACTCATTCTAACCGGTCATAAGACAAAGGTGACTATAGAGGTGGCTATTTTGATTGCTTGTGTGATGACTATCCTTGCATTACATAAGGGGGGAGATAATCACCAAATACTTGAAGCAGAGAGCAAGACAAGAGAACACCTCCATGGATTTTCCTGTCCTCATTTGCCTCATGTGCTCCCAGCAAACTGTCTACGAATTTGTTCTTTGGACAGAATTAGTCAGGCTACTGGAATGGTTCAATTGGATACTAGGCGAGACAATGATGCCCCACATGTCAAGAAAAGACACCTTTCTCAAGCCCCAAGTGCTATGGGAAGACCTAAGATTGTTGCTTCTAATCAATGGGACTTTCCATCCCCATCTCAGGAGGCATCAAACACCACCCGCATGGCTCTCCCAACAACATCCACCTCTGGTAATTTTCTTCAACTTGCTCACCTTGTTCAACAAAATAAGGAGTGCTTGCATAGGGTAGCTAGGGATATTCCACGCATGATTCAATCCGCCATTAAAGAGGCTTTGAAGCCAATAATATCAAGTGTGAGCAAGCTGTGTGCTAAAATGGATACCATGGAAGTGGAGGTTGATGAGCTAAGGCAAGTAATACCGCATGTTGAGCCAAAGATTCCTAATTGGGATCTTAATTTACCAGCCCCGAACTCTACGTCCTCCCCAAAGGTTGATAGCCCTCCTGAAGATTGGTGCATGGGTTGGAACCCAAATGATGACGAAACTGCCTCCAAAATTCAAGCAGTGTTTGATGCACCATCGGCTCAGCAATATCCAGATCCTTCTGATTCACCTATGCCTGAATGGAGGCGTCTACCTAGGCCAAGTTGGTTACCACCGCCATCTTTTTATCATGAATTGATGACCATGGGACCCTGCAATACCCCAGTAGGCGGGTTTTCAAATTGACCTAACACATGCTTACATCCCTCCACCGGCATCGTCACCACCTCGATCTCATAGGCACTTCAGGGAGTTTACTCAAGGAGGCATTGTTGCTACTAGTAGCATCACCAGAGAGTTTTTGCACTTATTCTTCTCTATGTACTTTTTGTGCATCGAGGGCTATGCGTACTTTAAGTTTGGGTGATCTGTAATTATTGATGATATTGCCCTTGCCGGGCCTTTTGATTTTATTGTATGGTTAATTGTGCCCTCACCGGGCTTGATGTTTAATCTTAATTGTGCACTGGGTTAGTTTTACACGCTCCCATTGTTTCATTACCCATGCCTTGGAAATGCGCTAAAGGCCTACGCCAAAGCTTATTTTTCAAATGATTCATGAGCGCACAAATTTAGTAATCATCTTGTTAATAGTAGTTTAGCAATAAACTTCGAGGGTTTTCTTAATACCATGGTTCTTTCCCAAGGAGCAAAAGTTTTTTTTATTTTCTTTTTCTTTTGTTTATTTTTGTGTCGAACCGGGTTGGTGTTTCTCTATGATAGATTGAGAGGCGACTTTCTTAAAGAAAAATGCCAAGTTTTAGTTTTAATTTGAGTCCGTGCTTTGCTTGTCTCGGAAGTTTAACGGAAGTTGCTCTACGTCGCGAGCTCGTCATTTTGGTATAGTTTTCCCCGTCGATTTCATGGCGTATATTCATGGGTGTTGATGCAGCGAGCCAGCAGGTGTTTTCAGAGTATTTGGCAGTAGCTACAGAGTTATATTGGCGAGGTATGGACCCCGTACACTTATCTATTTGTTGAATCAGGATTCTAAGCTTCTAGTCACGAAAAGTTGTATTTTTTTGATAACTTGTAGTAGTTTCTTGTTGGATTTGGATATGTTTGTTGTTCCTGCAAGGAGGCAGGTTGTTAATCTTAGGATATTGAATATTTTTGTCAAGGAAATATCTCCCCTATGATCCTCCTTCGTAATTACATATTCTAGTATCATTTTTACAGCCTTCCAAGCCACGAAGTGGTGTTTTGGATATTGTGGCTTTGGACAGCCCCTTTATCTTATTATGTTTGGTTATTGTTGTGGTGTTCTTGTTGTAGTAAGGTGCTGGAGGGATTGGTAAGTTGTGCAATTCTTTTTGGAATCGCATACGATAGTGATTGGATTGGACAACGTGAAGTACGCCTTGAAATAGTACCTCGGGAGCTCGTCGCTCCTTTGAGATGTGGTTAACATATTGTTGTTGGATTTAGCTGCCATTTATTGTTGTTATTAGCCTCATTTTATGTTTTGGAATTGGCTGGTCGTGAGTGTGACATTACCACCTAATCAAATGGCTATGGCTCATTCTTGCAGCCTTGTTGATTCTAGCAATTATTCCATTACCTTGGTTGGTCAGGCTTCATAGAGATGCCTTTGGGACTTCAGTTGAAAGTGTTTTTGTGATTCGGAGCTTCTCGGAGTAGTTTGAGCCTGGACGACGCCGTTCCCACAGCTAGTCATTGGATGACAGGTAGGTTTTAGCTTTCCCCTATCTAGACTCTGTGTATATAGGCTATAACTGCATTAATTAACATCCGTGGGTGGGTTATTATAGGTTGGTACCCCAGACCTCGTCCACCTTGTTCGTCCGTTATTTCATGCGCTGTTTGTAGTATTCGCTAGTATTATACATTACCTTTGTGGTCCTGTGTGGCCTTGTATTAACTCTGGAACATAAATGGTGGGCTATTTGGGAATGTCCGCGAGTCTCGGACATAGAGATTATCCTTTTAGGCTGGTTATATCTGTTGAGTAGCTACTGGGCCTGTGCAGGGCTGATAGGAATTGTTGTGAGCCATTGGGCTAATTTATATTTGTGTGCGAGCATATCATCCATGAAAAAGGTTTTCCCCTGCATGTTTTACTACAATTTTGGCTACGAGCCACTACAGACAGTTTTCTTAAATTTGCCTGGCCCTAGGGGCCCCTTTTTGGTACTGTTGATGATAGAAAAGGGGAGTTTTGGATGTTTTTGCACTGATTTTATTACTGGTATTAGTCTCTGTGGGCAGAGCACCATACTTGATTTTGTTACTTATACTAGTCTCTGTGGGGCAGATCACCAGACTTGATTTTATTACCGATACTAGTCTCTGCGGGGCAGAGCACTAGACTTGATTTACTATAGTTTTAGACCCGGTTATGCCAGGGCACCCTTGGATTGATTTTTGAGGCATTTTCTACTACTTTAGTCCTGGACGGGGTCTTGGCATGCATATTCGAGACTGGGTCTCTATCTTGATCCCGGACTTGCTTCCGGATGACTTGTCTTGATACTGAGTTTTAGTATGGGGTCGGGGACCTCCATGGACCTTGCCGCTCTGGGCCTGGGGCTTCGGTCTGCGTGCGCCGGAGGGAAGGGTATACGGTGGAGTAGAGGTATACAGGCTGAGTCCTTCCATGGAACCTGCCTGTTGGGACTGATTGGCACCGGAGGAGGTACATACAGAGGTTCTATTTCACATCATATCATATCATGCATTGGATTCCACCCTTGTTTGTTGTGTGCTCAGTGTATGCTCCGGTAGTATGGGATGTCGGAGGGTTTGTTTTCACTTGATTGTGTTCCTCGGTTGTATGGGCGGCCGTTGGGACTGTAGGTAGACTATATTTACTGCTGTTTTTACTTAGAGCTTGTCTTGGCACCCGGTTCTTGAAATATTAGTGATGGCTAGCTTGTTGAGGCTTTGGTTGTGGGATGTATGATTATTGAGAGGGCTTTGGAGTCCTATCTTATCGAGGCACTTTTGTGTGGCGTTCTGAGCAGAGTGTGAGATTCTGGCTCTATCCTTGTGGGAAGTTGAGTGGTATCTCTCGGTTATTGTGGCCTAGTTATTTCATCCTAGGGTTGTACTTGTGAGGTGATTCCCCGGTTATGCTATCATATGATTGGATTGGTGTTATGACTTCCTTATACTTGTTGATTCCATTTTGAGTATGTTAGACTGCTCTTCGTCTTTTCCTTTTACTTGAGGTTACCGGTATGCCGCTATTTTCTCAACTCTCTCTCTACTTACTTATATTGTTGTACAAGGACTCCAGGTGCGTTCTTCTTTCCTTCACCAGTGATTCTGTGTGATTGTATCTCTGTGCTAGCATGTTTTACTTGAAGCTCTTGGTTATGGATGATCTGTGCTAGCTCCTTGTGCCTTGCTTATTGCTTCAGTGACTGCTTTCTTGCTATCTGTTACTTACTGCTCTTATATCTTATATGCGCTCAGTCGACCGATGATGCCTACTGAGTACCAGTTGTTTTGGTGCTCATACTACACTTCTGCACTTTCTGTGCAGATATTGTTTGAGTTCTCGCCGTTGATTGCGTTGGAGACTCGTGCAGCTTTTGGATCTTCGAGACTAGGGTGAGCGCCTGATGGTCAGGGCTTGACCGCATCGCATATGTTGTACTGTTGCTCCTTGTACCTTTGGAGGCAAATTTGTATTGTATTTTGTTACTTCTAGCACTTGTATTCTATTAGAAGCTTCTGTACTATTGATATCAAGTCTTGGGGTTGGTATAGTTTCCTTTATGTATTTATATTCGAGTTCTGCTTTGGCTTATTTCTGCGTGCTGGTGCATTTTTGTTAAGTAGTATCCCATTACTAACCATTCTGGGATACGAAAATTGTATTGCCTACTAGGGGGTTGTAGGTGCCATCATGACCTAAGAAATCGGGTCGTGACAACTTGGTATCAGATCCCTAGGTTCACCAGTGTCGTGGTACAGAAGCAAGTGTCTAAGTAGAGTCTCGCAGATCGGTACGATGACGTCCGTATCCTATCCGCGGGAGGCTGCAGGGAATTGTTAGGAAAAATTTCATCTTCTTGACTCCTTATTGTGCGCTCTCGGCTTTATTGAATTCTAAAACTTCAGTTGTTCATTCATCTTGAGATGCCTCAGATGAGTGCGATAGCGGTTGGTCCCGAGGCTTATGTGCTTGTTGCTTCAGTGCTTCCGTTAGCACCAGGACTTCAGAGTGAGAGTTTACCGCCTCAGATAGGGGGTGTGGGGTCAGCCTTGCCTTCGATTGTATTTATAGCTACCCCAGTTCTTCAAGACACCGTGGCTAGTACTCTGAGTCCTCCGGTGAGTGTTTCAGTACCTAGTTCTGTGAGTTATGCTTCAGATAGGGTTGATCTCCAGTTCCTCAACAAGGTCGTCTGGTAGTATTGGAGTACGAGGCGAGATTTTCTCATCAAACTTCATTTGGTAGAGGCTGATTTCGGTGTGGTAAGCGTGGTCACCTTGCTAGGAATTTCCCCATGATTATGTATCCCGGACAGCCTAGTTGTTATCATTGTAGAGAGATTGGTCACCTTTATTGAGTTTGTCCCCAGCGAGGGCTGGTTGGGCCTTTAATTTTGACCACTCAGTCCAGAGTTAGACCCCATCAGCTTGATGCTCCTCTTGATGGGCCAGAGGTAGAGGTTCCTGACATCGTTACTCCAGGTCAGGCTTTTGCTACCTTTGACTTATGTTAGTCCCGCTCGTGTTGCGACTCTATCCCTTCTATCGTGTAATTGCTTATATGCCTACCTGCTACTTGTTTAAGTTGTTTGGCTACCCGAATTATAGTATCGATATGTTGTTTTATTGGTAGTTTATTCTTTAGTAGTGGATGGGGGTAAGTTAGCCTTGAGAGGTGTTTTCCCAGAGTTGTAGCTCGTGGGTAGTTCTTGTTAGTCTATTTCTAATTGCCTTATCCCTGTTTCTTTGTGATTTTGGACTTGTAGTTGAGTTGCCCTTGTTGAGCGGTCCTAGATGGTTGTTGCCTAGGCCGTTATCTAGCTTGGCTAGAGATCCGTGTGATGGTTTGGTGTATTACCGGTAGTTGGGTCGGAGTTGAGATTTTGCCTCAGTTGGGAGATATTGGTTATGCTAGTTTGCATAGATTGGTTTGGTCTCCCGAGTGTCTAGAGTCGACCCTTTTTGTTGATTAGTTTAGGAGGTTGGCAGGTATGCGGGTTGTTTCCATAGTCTCCTCCACTTCCTAGTCCGTTGGGTGTTTTGTTGTATCCCTAGCTCTAGTTGGGACAAATCTTGATCGTAGTTCTTTCGATAAGCTCTTGATGTTGGCATCATGATTGGGTCTTGACTTTAGCACTTCCGACTAAGTGTTGATCATAACCTCGTGGTTGGGTCGTATTTGTAAGTATTTCGGGTGAGTTAGGCATCCAACCCATTCTTCTCCTGCCATATTAAATTTGACATGTAGCTATGAGAAGTAAGGTAATGGCTTCAGGTTCTTATTTGAGAGAGGATTTGTAAGGTTTGGTATATGCTGAGGAAGGATTTTTGTTTAGTTGAAAAAGGAGAGAGATGACTCTTTATTTGTATTTATGTGTCCTAGTAGTTGCCTAAGGTGGCGGTGAAGGTTTTCTTTGGGATTGTGTGTTGGTGATTTGATTCAGCCGTCTACACATTGTCGTGGGTTTTCCATCGATTGGTTTTTGTTTCAGTAGCAGCTACGATGTTGGAAACTTACATATTCAGGCCTAGTTAGCTTGGGTTCTTAGGGGTTCATTGGCAGCATATGGGTTCAACCAAGGCTTTGGTTGGTAGTTTTGAAAGTTGGGGTTCAGAATCATGGCTTGACAGGTTACATCGGATGGTTCATGATAGTTTCTATTTGGTTGCAGCATCCTAGTGCCGGGAGACAGTGGGTGCGGGCAACTTAGCTTCTTTACTTCAGTTGCGGATACGGCTATTGGCGTTGAACACCTAGCCCTGGGCTAACCTCTGCAAGAGGCAGGATATTCCAGATTTCAGCAGTGTTCCAATTAGTATGAGGTCCTTCTACCATGGTTGGACATACTCAGCGGTGTAAGTTTAAGCTTCAGCAGTGGTGTATGCTTTATGTGGTCAGCTTGTGCGGGTTGAGACTAGCGAGGCTATTTTGAGTTCTAATGATACGTAAAGACTGGTAATCTCCATTCGTTTGCCCAGGATTTGAAAGCTTGTTTAATTGATTCCTCCGGAGTTGTTGTTTATGTGGGGTTCCAGTGTTTGTTAGACTCGGCCAATATGGGCTAGAAGTTTGTTATGATATATGCTTCAAAGTGGTTGGTTGTTTGCAGATCCGGTAGAGCAGTTGATTCAAGCCAAAGGAATGAGTTGAAAGTATATGCAAAAATTTCTATGGCTAGATGGTAACTTTGAACCCCAGACACCTTTTTCCTTTGCCTTCAGGGTATTTGGACTTGATATTCGTGGCATGGTGGACTTCTTCCTGAGGTGAGATTCGTAAGGCGATTTCACATTCAAATGGTGTTCGAGTGTTCGGAGTAGCAGTGTTTTCTAGAGTTGGGAGTTTGGCTCATGGTTACAGACTTCGTGGTAGGCTTACCACACTTCTTGCAGGATCATGGTTTTGGTTTGGGTATTTTGGGCAGGTTGCCCTAGTTCATTCACTTTCAATTGATTCAGACCTGGCACGGTTCAGTTAGCAAGTTCGATGTTAGAAAAAGTGTTTGTTCATTGGGGTATGACCAGTCAGGGCATGTAAGTTTAATTTTCAATGATATGCTACGGGTTGTTATCTTGGATGTCTAAGGCTAGTAGCCTATATCTTGGCTTGAAGTGAGTTTGAATAAAACGGGTGACTTCGTTCATGGTAAAGTATAAGTAGGAACTATGGATCTCCGGTGTGTCAGGTGATATTTCGAGGGTGGTTTGGGTGTTCGACTTGTATGCAGCTTCCGGTTTATGGTTCTAAAGGATTCAGTTTATAAAAAAAAAGGGGGTTTTGAGGAACAACGGGTTCATGAATTAGAATTTTGGGTTGCTGGATTTTCTGTTAAACTTGGTATAGTTTTGAGGGTTCGAGTTTTGTGTTTTGATAGACTTGGTGCTCTGGTTTCGGTGTTGTGTAGGTGCTTTTCGGTTAAGATTCTCGAGGTTCAGTTTGGGTTGGCAGATCTTTGGAGGTTGAAATCTAGCTTGGCTAGTAAGAAATTAAGGCTTGTTTCTGTTCTGTTGGGTGCCGCTTGGTCGTGGAGGCTACCCGGGTTGTTCGAGAGAGTAGTGCGGGCGTGGTATCTGCTATTCTTAAATCTCTGGTATTTTCTTCATTCCTGACTTTCGGGGACGAAAGTCTTTTTAGTAGTGGATGATGTAATGACCCTTCCGGTCATTTACACGTTTTTGCCTTTCTTGTACCATTAGAGCTTGCCTGTAACGACCCAAGTCATTTATAGTTTGTCGGGACCGGTAGTTCGGTGCCCAGGCCATTTGTTTGGTCTTTATGGCCGTTCCTCATTTAAAGCTTCAACTTTGGAGATCGTTGACTTTCGTCAACTTTCGTGGTAATATCAAAGAATTTAACCAAGGTTCTAGGTCAAAGGAATCCCTTACTCGAAAGTTCGAGTTAAAGAAATGCCTTGTGTAACAGCTCGCCCGTTTGGAAGGTTTAAAGTAACTCATGCCTTTGGGGTAAGACTAATAGTGTCTAATATACTAATAAGGATGTGTTATGAGGTATTATAATTGCAAAATGGTCGTATGATAAGTTTTGAAGTCAAGCAAGTCGCGAAACAAAAGTCGGAAAAAGTTATTGTAAATTCCTTTAAGGGATTCTCTTTAAATTTGGGTTAAATGTCTTGGGGTGTTTCTCCCAATCTATAAAGAATTAGTGGGACCCCAATATACCAAATCGAAGGTCTACGAGTCTAGTTTCCAACGCGCTAAACCGTTTGTCCATATGACTTCAGAATAGAGAGATATTCACCTTTTTGTAAGACTGCACAAGCAGGTATGCCAAAGTGGGCCCACATCCTAAGTCGGTTCAACTTATAAAAGATGATTTCTCCATCGTTTTAACTCATTTTTTCACCCAAAATTCTTATAAAATCAGAGTGAGAGTCCATAAATAATCCATGGACTTTGATCCTTTCAATTCAGAAGTTTAACGGAAGTTGCTCTACGTCGCGAGCTCGTTATTTTGGTATAGTTTTCCTCGTCGATTTCATGGCGTATCTTTGTGGGTGTTGATGCAGTGAGCTAGCAGGTATTTTCAGAGTATTTGGAAGTAGATACGGAGTTATATTGGTGAGGTATGGACCCCGTACACTTATCTATTTGTTGAATCAATATTCTAATCTTCTAGTCACGAAAAGTTTTATTTTTCGATAACTTGTAGTAGTTTCTTGTTGGATTTGGATATGTTTGTTGTTCAAGCAAGAAGGCAGGTTGTTAATCTTGGGATATTGAATATTTTTTTCAAGGAAATCTCTCCCCTACGATCCTCCTTCGTAATTACATATTCTAGTATCATTTTTACAGCTTTCCGAGCCACGAAGTGGTGTTTTGGATATTGTGGCTTTGGACAACCCCTTTATCTTATTATGTTTGGTTATTATTGTGGTGTTCTGGTTGTGGTAAGGTTATGGAGGGATTGGAAAATTGTGCGATTATTTTTGGGATCGCATACGATAGTGATTGGATTGGACAACGTGAAGTACACCTTGAAATAGTGCCTCGGGAGCTCGTCGCTCCTTTGAGATGTGGTTAACATATTGTAGTTAGATTTAGCTTCCATTTATTGTTGTTATTGGCCTCATTTTATGTTTTGGAGTTGGCTGGTCGTGAGTGTGTCATTAACACCTTATCAAATGGCTATGGCTCGTTCTTGCAGCCTTGTCGATTCTAGCAATTATTCCATTACCTTGGTTGGTCAGGCTTTATAGAGACGCCTTTCGGACTTCAGTTGAAAGTGTTTTTGTGATTCGGAGCTTCGTGGAGCAGTTTGAGCCTGGACGATGCCGTTCCCGCAGCTAGTCATCGGATGACACGTAGGTTATGGCTTTCCCCTATCTAGACTCTGCGTATATAGGTTATAACTACATTAATTAACATCAGTGGGTGGGTTATGATAGGTTGGTACCCCAGACCTCGTCCACCTTGTTCATCCGTTATTTCATACGCTGTTTGTAGTATTCGCATAGTGTTATACATTACCTTTGTGGTCCTGTGCAGCCTTGTATTAACTCTGGAACATAGATGGTGGGCTATTTGGGAATGTCCGCGAGTCTCGGACATAGAGATTATCCTTTTAGGCTGGTTATATCTGTTGAGTAGCTACTGGGCCTGTGCAGGGCTGATAGGAATTGTTGTGAGCCATTGGGCTAATTTATATTTGTGTGCGAGCATATCATTCATGAAAAAGGTTTTCCCCTGCATGTTTTACTACAGTATTGGCTGCGAGCCACTACAGACAGTTTTCCTAAATTTGCATGGCCCTGGGGGCCCTTTTTGGTACTGTTGATGATAGAAAAGGGGAGTTTTGGATGTTTTCGCACGAATTTTACTACTGGTATTAGTCTCTGTGGGGCAGAGCACCAGACTTGATTTTGTTACTAATACTAGTCTCTGCGGGACAGAGCACCAGACTTGATTTTATTACTGATACTAGTCTCTGCGGGGCAGAGCACTAGACTTCATTTACTATAGTTTTAGACCCGGTTACGCCCGGGCACCCTTCGAGGGGTTTTTGAGGAATTTTCTACTACTTTAGTCCTGGACGGGGTCTAAGCATGCATATTCGAGACAGGGTCTCTATCTTGATCCCGGACTTGCTTACGGATGACATGTCTTGATACTGAGTTTTAGTATGGGGTCGGGGACCTCCATGGACCTTGCCGCTCTGGGCCTGGGGCTTCGAGCTGCGTGCGCCAGAGGGAAGGGTATACGATGGAGTAGAGGTATATAGGCTGAGTCCTTCCATGGAACCTGCCTGCTGGGCCTGATTGGCACCGGAGGAGGTACATACAGAGGTTCTATTTCACATCATGTGATATCATGCATTGGATTCCACCCTTGTTTGCTGTGTGTTCAGTGTATGCTCTGGTAGTATGGGATGCCGGAGGGTTTGTTTTCACTTGATTGTGTTCCTTGGTTGTATGGGTGACCGTTAGGACTGTAGGTAGACTATATTTACTCCTGTTTTTACTTAGAGCTTGTTTTGGCACTCGGTTCTTGAAAGATTAGTGATGGCTAGCATGTTGAGGCTTTGGTTGTGGGATGTCTGATTATTGAAAGGGCTTTGGAGTCCTATCTTATCGAGGCACTCTTGTGTGGCCTTCTGAGCAGAGTGTGAGATTCTGGCTCTATCCTTGTGGGAAGTTGAGTGGTATCTCTCGGTTATTGTGGCCTAGTTATTTCATCCTAGGGTTGTACTTGTGAGGTGATTCCCTGGTTATGCTATCATGTGATTGGATTGGTGTTATGACTTCCTTATACTTGTTGATTCCATTTTGAGTATGTTAGACTGCTCTCTGTCTTTTCCTTTTACTTGAGGTTACCAGTATACCGCCATTTTCTCAACTCTCTCTCTACTTACTTATATTGTTGTACAACGACTCCAGGTGCGTTCTTCTTTCCTTCACCAGTGATTCTGTGTGATTGTATCTCTGTGCTAGCATGTGTTACTTGAAGCTCTTGGTTATGGATGATCTGTGCTAGCTCCTTGTGCCTTGCTTATTGCTTCAGTGACTGCTTTCTTGCTATCTGTTACTTACTGCTCTTATATCTTATATGCGCTCAGTCGACCGATGATGCCTACTGAGTACCCGTTGTTTTGGTGCTCATACTACACTTCTTCACTTTCTGTGCATATATTGTTTGAGTTCTCGCCGTTGATTGCGTTGGAGACTCGTGCAGCTTTTGGATCTTCGAGACTAGGGTGAGTGCCTGACGGTCATGGCTTGACCACATCTCATATGTTGTACTATTGCTCCTTGTACTTTCGGAGGCAAATTTGTATTGTATTTTGTTACTTCTAGCACTTGAATTCTATTAGAAGCTTCTGTACTATTGATACCAAGTCTTGGGGTTGGTATAGTTTCCTTTATGTATTTATATTCGAGTTCTGCTTCCGTTTATTTCTGCGTGCTAGTGCATTTTGGTTAGGCAGTAGCCCATTACTAACTATTCTGGGCTACAGAAATTGGTTCGCCTACTAGAGGGTTGTAGGTTCCATCATGACCTGAGAAATCAGGTCATGACAGAAACACATCTAGGAAGTCTCTAACCACAGGAACAGACTCAGGAGACGTAGGGTCAGCACTAGCATCTCGGACATATGCTAGATAAGCTAAACACCCACGGGATATCATCTTCCTAGCTCGAAGACAAGAAATGATCCCAGACGGTGCATGGCTAATAGAACACTGCCATATAATTGGGGATACACTGGGCACAACTATGGTAACGGTCTTGGCATAGCAATCCAAAACCGCACGGTGAGGGGATAACCAGTCCATGCCCAGTATCACATCAAAGTCTAACATATCAAGTATCATCAGGTCAGCCCAAGTATCCAAACCACCAATAGATATCACACAGGATCTCACAATTCAATCCGCTACTAAAGAATCTCCTACTGGGGTCAAAACAGAAATAGGAACAGACAATGGCTCAGTAGCCAACCCCAAACAAGGCAAAAAGTAGGCAGATATATATGAACAAGTGGATCTAGGATCAAACAAAGCATAAGCTGGCTGACGGCATACAAAAATTGTACCTTTGATCACAGCACTCGAGGCCTCTGCCTCTGGTCTCCCAGGGACCGCATAGAACTTACGACAACCTCCACCTGCCCGACCACCATCCCTACCACCTTCTCTGCCATGTGGGGCACCACCCCTAGCCTGACCACCACCCCCTCTACCCGGAGGCTGAACTAGCAAAGTGACCAACCACACCACAAGTGTAACAAGCCCCTGACGACCTACCCTGTCGGGATGAACCAGCAGAACCCGAATGGCCACCATGACCTGATGCCCCAAAAGATGCACCCCTCGAAGACTGACCTCTCTGGCCCTAATGGCTACCCTGACCCTGCTCAACTGAGACCCCAAAGCCTGGAATGAATCCTGAACTGGTCGACTAGACTGACCTTGATGCTGCTGTGGCTGATAATCTTGTCCCCACTGGCTGAAACCTCTACCACCTTTCCTAGAACCTCTGTAACCACCCCGATGTCGGGGCCTCTTATCTCTGGCCCTGGTGTCATGACGATGCGAAATCTCAACTGTGCGGGCATAATCTGCAATGACCTAGAATGACCGATCACTAGCAACTAGTATCTCTGCAGGCTCTCTGAACTCTCTCCACAACCCCCAAACAAATCTACGAATCCTGTCGGCCTCAGTAGGTATAATCATGGCCCCAAACGGAGCAAGCTGATGGAAACAGGTCTCGTACTCTGAGAAAGTCATAGAATCCTGGAAAAGTTTAGTGAACTCCTCCTTCCGACGCTCCCTGTCGCTCTGTGGCAAGAACTTGGCCATAAAGGCCTCATAAAACTCGGACCAGGTCTAGGGAGGTGACGTAGAAGGCCTGCAAGCAACCTGTGCTCTTCACCATAGCTTCGCTGAACCCTCCAGCTGATATGAAGTATATCCTGCCCCGTGGGTCTCCAATAAGCCCAAGTGATGCAACATCTCCTCACAGGTGGTGATAAAATCGTGGGGGTCCTGACCCTTTGTACCAGCAAGTCTCAGTGGTGCCAATCTCAAAAACCTACTCAAGGCCTTCTGCTCCCCATCCGTCATGGCGGGGCAAGGAGCAAGAGGTTGGGCAACTGACCGAACTGGAACAACCTCAGCACGGGGAGCTGCAGTAACAGGCTGCGCTCCTGAACTCTGACTACCCAGGGTTTCCCCCTGAGCGGATGTCGGTGCTGTCAAAGAAGGGCGCTCCCTAATCATACCCAAGAGCTGAATAAGTAAACCTCAAACATCTGAAGACTGAGCTGGGGCTGAAGCTGGCATAGAAACCGATGCTGGAACTATAACTGGAGCTAGTGGTACAGGGCCATCCCCGGGTCCATATGTTGATGCTCTGGAGCTAACTCTGGCTCGTGGTCATACTCCAGTTCTATATCAACCCTGGAAGCCCTAGCAGGCGCCGCTACTCTGGGATGACCTCTAGCCTTTCCCTTGTGACCACCCTGACCCCTAGCTAGAGTCGGAGGTGCAGGGGCAGGAGGCTCTCCACTGCCTAAAGCTGATGATCTCGTACGAACCATCTGCGGAAGAGTGAACCAGAACAAGTGAGATTTCAGGAACTTTTAAGGATAATACACACGGAAGAGAGAGACAAGAAAAGTCCAGTTTCCTAAGATGTCACTATAGCCTCCCGAAGATTGAGCACGAACGTCTCCGCCCTGATCCGCAGGACTCTACTAGACATTGGCTCCTATACTGATGACACTGGTGAACCTAGGGCTCTGATACCAAGTTTCAGGACCTGATTTCTCGATCATGATGGCACCTACAACCCTCCAGTAGGCAGATCAATCCCCGTAGCTAGCAATAGGCTACTTTCTAATAGTTAAGCAGAAGAACAAATAAATAAGCGGAAGTAAGGGAACAAGATGAATAAACAGGATAATCGGAGTAATATAAATGCAAAGCGAAAGCTAAACCATCCCAAAACCTGGTGTCATAGTATATAAGAGCCGAATACAATTGGAGTACAAAAGGGTCCAAAGAGATATATATACATAAGTTATCTCCGAATAATAACAGAATGCAGAATAAACAAAAGATAAACTAAGTCAAGCTCTGAACGCCAAGAGCTCACCCTCAGCTTGGATGATCCAAAAACAGCTGCCCGAACGAGTCTCTGGCGCTCTAACGGTGATAGCCCACACCAGGATCTGCACCAAAAGATGCAGGGGGTAGGGTGAGCACCAAATACAAAGCATAAGGTACCCAGTAGGTATCATAGGCCGACTGGGCACATATAAAGTAAAAGAACAGTAGCAGGCAGAGTAGAAACAAACAGTCACAGAAAAGAATGATAAAAGTACACAAGAACTAGCCCAGAGGGAAGACAACCGAAAGCAACAAGCAAGGCTAGCAAATAGGATATATACATGGAAAACACAGGTGAAAAAAAGAACGACGCACCTGGGATCCTCGCAAAAATAGTATATATATAGTTAAGTTCTAGCAAAGGACGGTATACCGATAACCTCAAGTATATAGAATGGGAGGGAAGGATAAAGTAGACATGCTCGATAACAGAATGAATAAACACCCAAACCATGCCAATTTCTCAAATCCATAAGTAACAGTCTAGCAAGTCCAATTCCACACTTATAACCGTAGTAGAGATCAAATCTGTAAATAAATAAAGAGAGTCTACCTACAGTCCCTCGGCCGCCCATACAACGGAGGAACATAATCAAGTGAATACAAATCCTCCGGCAACCCATACTACCGGAGCATACAATCAGCAAATAGCAAACAAGGGTGGTATCTCAAACAATGGATGATATGATGCACGATAACCTCAAGGTGAAATAGAACTTCTGTATGTACCTCCTTCGGTGCCGATCGGGCCTAGCCGGCAGGTTCCATAGAAGGACTCAGCCCGTATACCTCTACTCCACCATATACCTTACCCCCTGGCATACGCGGCCCGAATCCCCTGACATGGAGCGACAAGGTCCATGGAGGTCCCGGACCCCATACTAAATATCAGAATCAAAATGTGTCCTTCGGAATCGAGTCCGAGTTCAAGCCAGTGGCTAAATCTCAAGTATGCATACCTAGACCCTATCTAGGACTAAATCAGTGAAACGATGTCTCAAAAACCCTTCCAAGGGTTCCCGGGCATAACCAGGTCTAAAATAGTGGAAAATGTCTCAGACGCTCGACCCAATCGAGTCTAAAGTTATTTCAAATCAGTGAGAAAACTCAGCTAGCACTCCGACCCAGTCGAGTCTAGCAATAGTAGAAAATCATGATGAAAACCACATTTTGACCTTCTTTTACCCCAAGAAGATCCACGTATCAAGTCAAATCATTTCCAAAATCATTTCTATCGAAAATGGGCCCCTGGGGCCATGCAAGTTTAAGAAAATAGTCCCAGTGGGCCCGAAGCCCAAAACCATAGTAAAAGCATGGGAAAACCTATTTATAATGGAAATGATATGATCAACAAGAAATAGCTGCCTGGCAGCTCACAATCAACCTATGGCCCTGCACAGGCTCTGAAGCTACTCAACAAGCATAACCAACCTAGAAGGATAATTCTATATCCGGGACTCATGGACATTCCTAATGATCCCACCGTCTATGTTCCAGAGTCAGCAAGGCCTCACAGGACCACAATGGTAATAATATCAGTCAACAAGAGTACTACACACAACGGAGGAAATAACGGAATGGATCATGGAAAAGCGGTCAAGGTCTGTGGTACAAACCTAGTAACCCAACCCAAGGATGCCAACAAGTATAATTTTACTCGATATATGCAAAGTCTAGGGAGTTAAGCCATAACCTACCTGTTTTCCGATGACAAGCTGCCCGAACAACCAGGTCTAAGCCCAAAATGCTCCGACAACTCCTGAAGGACAATCAAACTATCAAGACCATAAATATAACGTTAAAATGGCTCTAGCAGTACCTATATTGCTACAATTATAGGCGTGTCAATATCCAGGTTAAAAGCGAGCTCACAGGGCCCATAACCCAAAACCAAAAATGGAAAGAGCCACGATGAACCCAAAGATTCCAAGAAGCCATGCTCCAAATTTGAGCACAATTGGCCAAGAGGAAGGGCGCCAAAACATCCCGCAAAGATTGGGGTTTAAAGAATGGAATTTTGGAAAATTAAGCGGAGATTGGGCAAGAAATACTTACCACAAAGGCGAAAACCTGAGTCAAGAAGGATAATCCACCACTCCCTCGAGCATGCACCAACTGGACAGGCAAAATTCACAACCAAAACTCAAGCTTAGGGAAGGGCATCCATAGAGGTTTTTAAGAAATTTCAAGGGAAGTGGGAGCTTACCAAATGATGAAGGAACATGGGAAATCCACAACCAACCAACTCCCCAGGCTTAGAATCAAAATAGAGCAATTTGTAGGAGAGAAAATAGAGTTTTAGAGTGAGAAATAAGAGAATGAGAGCTGGAAAAATGAAGTTGCAGCTTTAAATAGCCGCTGGAAAATGGTCTGCGCCATCGGTGCTAGGCCAGCGCCAACAACGCTAAAGGGGTGCAGGCACCTCAGCGCAATGGGCGCGATAGCGCTGAAGGCTGGCAGGCGCTGAAGCGCGATTCCGCTGAAGGCTGGCCTGCAACTGAATTTTCTACAATTTTCCAAAACTCCACGGGGTGTTCCGGGCACAATCGGAAACCAATATTCAAAAACCAATAGTGCTAACAGAGTGGAAACGATATTCCGGACTCAACGAGATCAATGCAACTTCCATATGAGGTCATTTCGGAGAAATGTTGACCCAAGTCAACACCAATGAAAAGGAACCCAAAGGCTCAAAATGAGTTCGGCTCACTCGAAACCCGAACCAACCACCTTCTTAGCCCAAACTCAACATTCCAGAGCTGATGGAATTGTCGTATTTTGAATCCGACACTCCGATCATCGAAAGTCACCCAAAGTTACACTTTTAACTCCAAATGGCTTGAAAACTGAGAAAACCACGTAAACCCCACACCGAAAGTTCTCAGGCCTCAACTAAAGGTCCAACTAGACCAAACTCATCACTCCGGAGCTAATGGAACTGTCAGAATTCAATTTCAAGCATGTTAGCTAAGAATGTTGACCAAAGTCAACGATATACTAAGTTTAGGCTCTAAAATAGGCAAACAGTCATAACGACCCAACGAACAGCTAGGGCACCAAACTACCGGTCTTAGCAAGCCATAAATGACTTAGGACCGCTAAAGAAAAGCTTTAATAGTGCAATAAATGTGTAAACGCGAAGATGACTGGAAGGGTCATCACAAAAGACTCAAAAATCTTTAATTTAATGGGTACTAGGTCACCTAACACTTTATATTCTAGGAGTTATGATTATTTGAAGTTGACCCTTGAAAAATCTTATACTTAAACTCAATCGATAAGGAAGCTTTCAACTCAACTTTGAGCTAGAGGTTCTTTATGACCCTAATTCATATCTAATATACCTCCAAAACTTAAGAATATGCCTTAATACTTATATACATAGAAAATTTATTTAGTTTGGGTCTAACAACATATGAAGAATGATTTAGATCTTGGCTTAGAATTTCTGGGGTGTTACAGAGAAAGAGGTTGAATTTGTTGTTTGAGCATTATTTTCATTGTGGTGTTAGTGCTCTGCCATATGAACTGCAATGTTTGTCAACTTTTGTGAGCTTTCTCCAATCAATGTTTTGGTCTCTCTCTCTATTTTTGTCTCTGAATCATGAAATCACTTTACCCTTCTTTGTCTCACTCAAATTAATACTCGTGATTTTTATAGTATTTTATTTTGACAACTTCATATTATCAGCTCCAATGTGGATATTTGCAGCAGTTTTTAAAGGAGAGATTTTGAGGTTTTAAATAAATGGTTAGCAAATATTATTTTTTGGTTTATTTAAGATATTCACGTAGTTCAAACATCTCTAATTTTTTTACTTTTATATGTTCCTTCATTACTTATATTGATTGAGGCTCTAAAATTTTGACCTATGCGATCAATTTTGATATTTGTCAATTTGTGATTTTGATACTTGAAGGTAACCTTCTAAGTTTTTTTTGTGATAAATGAGAAGGAGTAATACTTTCATTTAAATTGCTTTTTATTTTGTACAACTCAGCTAGCTGGCCAATCTCCTTGTCGGAAAGAGCAATCAAATATGGGTAAAAAGTTCATATTTGCTGACCTTCTCCTTATTCTTCTTATTTTGATTTACATTATTTTCTTTATTTGTTTATCATATAAAAGCATGAAGTGAGGGACGATCAAGGGTGAATTTATAAATATGCTTATTATTCAAGGGTAATATAATAATTATATATTATATATTATTATTTTCAAGCAAACCACATACTTTCTTTTTCATTTCTCTCCTAGATCGTTCTCTCTCTTTTCTCTCACTTTAAGATTATGAAAGATTGAGATGACTCACGCAAAGGAATAAGGTAATGTTGGAGCACTCAAGGTGAGTTCTTCTTCTTCCTCCTCTTTTCCTTCTTCTTTATCTTTAATTTCTTGCTTAGTTTCTGATTTGGGTCATCTTTTCTCTCTTTAATTCAATCTTGTACCTTTTGAGTCTTGACATATGTGTCTAATTTTTCTCATGTTATAAAGATTTTTAAGTTTCATATACTTAATTTAATTTATCCTTGAAATTGTTATTTAATGAAGTCTATTTATATTTTAAAAGACTATGAACTGAAATTAAACTAAAGAAAATTTTGATTTTTTTAGCGATTTTTCCGTTTCTAGCTACTAAGAATCGGAAAAATGGACACCTTATTTGTTTTCCTTTTGTTTTCTCAGCAAGGGATATGTTCCAATCCTGTTTAAAATAAAATTTTGGACATCGTCAACTTTTGAGTAAGTTTTGATTGATTTCTTAATATACATGTCATATAAATTTAGTTGACACACTCATGTATTTTTCTCCCATTTCTCATAATTCCTACCTGTACTAACTACTTGAAGTGGGAATTTACAAATTTTAGTGTGATTTTTTTTTAACTTTTGTTATAATCAAACTTATATGAATGTTCGTTTTGGGCCTGGCCCAGTTATTTGTGTAAATATTATTATTGCTTAATAAAACTGGTCCACCGGATCCAAAATTTACTTAAAAAAAAACTTATACGAATACTATTATTGAAATTTCTCTAATTGTTTTTACTTTTATATGTTCCTTCATTACTTATATTGATTGAGGCTCTAAAATTTTGACCTATACGATCAATTTTGGTATTTGTCAATTTGTAATTTTGATACTTGAAGGTAACCTTTTAGGTTCTTTTTGTGATAAATGAGGAGTAATACTTCCATTTAAATTGCTTTTTATTTTGTAGAACTCAGCTAGCTGGCCAATCTCCTTGTCGAAAAGAGCAACCAAATATGGGTAAAAAGTTCATCTTTGCCATCACCTTTTCTCCTTATTCTTCTTATTTTGATTTACATTATTTTCTTTATTTGTTTATCATATAAAAGCATGAAGTGAGGGACGATCAAGGGAGAATTTATAAATATGCTAATTATTCAAGGGTAATATAATAATTACATATTATATATTATTATTTTTAAGCAAACCACATACTTCCTCTTTCATTTCTCTCCTAGATTGTTCTCTCTCTTTTCTCTCACTTTAAGATTAAGAAAGATTGAGATGACTCACGCAAAGGAATAAGGTAATGTTGGAGCACTCAAGGTGAGTTCTTCTTCTTCCTCCTCTTTTCCTTCTTCTTTATCTTTAATTTCTTGCTCAGTTTATGATTTGGGTCATCTTTTCTCTCTTTAATTCAATTTGGTACCCTTTGGGTCTTGACATATGTATCTAATTTTTCTCATGTTATAATGATTTTTAAGTCTCATATACTTAATTTAATTTATCCTTGAACTTACTATTTAATGAAGTCTATTTATATTTTGAAAGCCTATGAACTGAAATTAAACTAAATAATTTTTTTAATTTTTTTAGCAACTTTTCAGTTTCTTGCTACTAAGAATCAAAAAAATAGATGCCTTGTTTATTTTCCTTTGTTTTCTCAGCAAGGGATATGTTCCAATCCTGTTTAAAATAAAATTTTGGACATCTTAAAATTTTGAATAGATTTTGTTTAGTTTTTCATTATACATGTCATGTAAATTTAGTTGACACGCTCAAGCATTTTTTCCCGTTTCTCATAATTCCTCCTTGTACTAACTACTTGAAGTGGGAATTTATAAATTTTAGTGAGAATTTTTTATTAACTTTTGTTATAATCAAACTTATATGAATGTTTGTTTTGGGTGTAGCCCAGTTGTTTATGTAAATATTATTATTGCTTAATAAAACTGGTCCACCAGATCCAAAATTTACTTAAAAAAAAACTTATACGAATACTATTATTGAAATTTCTCTAATTTTTTGACAAGATGTTAGTTCTGGCTTTGAGTTAAGAAAATTCTATGGACTTTGATATGTAATATATGATATTACTTCATTCATGTCTATGTAAATCAGGGGTGATTGATTTCAGCAAGATATAATTTGATCGAGATTTTTTAGCCAAAATTGTGAGTGTTGTGATCGATGAAAATTTCATCGTGGATTGAAAAAGTGGCTTCTTTACTCTTAATTCTCCAATTACTTTTTATTTTCACTGGTGAGTGAGTCATTATTAATTTTTGGCACTTTATATTGATTTTATTTTGTTCAACGAGTTCACTAAAAGTAGCATATTTAAATTGCTGCACTATAAAAATTTTACCCCATAAGAAAGCTAATTAAGAATGTTACTACTCGCTATAAAGTATCGGCATTGTCTAAATGCTTAATTGAGAATATGAGTTGGAAAAAAGGTTCTTTGTTGCTAAAGGCTGTCACTTTCCTTTATTTTTTTCTTTTCTAATTTTTTTTGATAATGCTTCTTGTTTTAATCAGGGAGAAAGATGTTAGGTTTGTTGTTCGAGCATTATTTTTATTGTGGTGTTAGTTCTCTGTCAAATAAATTACCATGTTTGTCAACTTTTGTGGGCTTTCTCCAATCAGTTTTTTAATCTCTCTCTCTCTTTTTGTTGTCTATGGATTACGAAATCACTTGATCCTTCTTTGTCTCACTCAAATTAATAATCGTGATTTTTATAGTATTTTTATATTAATAATTTCATATTATCAACATCTTTGTTTTCTACTTTTGCAGATTTCTTCATTACTTATATTGATTAGAGCTCAAAATTTTTGACCTATGCAATCAATTTTGATATTTGTCAATTTGTGCTTTTGATACTTGAAGGTAACCTTCTAGGTTCTTTTTATGATAAATGAGAAGGAGTAATACTTTCAGTTAAATTGCTTTGTATTTTTTTGAACTGAGCTAGCTGGCCAATCCCCTTGTCTGAAAAAGAAATAAAATATGGGTAAAAAGCTCATCTTCGCCATCACCTTCTTCTTATTCTCCTTATTTCTATTTACATTATTTTTTTTATTTGTCTATTATATAAAAGCATGAAGTGGACGATGATCAAGGAAATATTTGTAAATATGCTTATTATTTAAGGGTAATATAATAATTATACATTATACATGATTGTTTTTAAGCAAATCACATACTTTCTCTTTTATTTTCCTTCTAGATCGTTCTCTTTCTTTCCTCTCACTTCCAGATTAAGAGAAATTGAGATGACTCACGCAAAAGAATAAGGGAATTATTTGAGCACTCAAGGTGAGTTCTTCTTCTTCCTCCTCTTTTCCTTCTTCTGCATCTTTAATTTCTTGCTCAGTTTCTAATTTTGGTCCTCTTTTCTCTCTCTAATTCTATCTTGTTCCTTTTGGGTCTGGGCACATGTATCTAATTTTTCTTATGTTATAATGATTTTTAAGTCACATATACTTACTTTAATTTATTCTTGTACTTATTGTTCAATGAAGTCTATTTTTGTTTTGAAAGCCTATGAACTGAAATTAAACTAAATAAATTTTTTAATTATTTTAGCAACTTTTAAGTTTCTTGCTGCTAAGAATCAAAAAATAGACGCCTTGTTTATTTTCCTTTATTTTTTCAGCAAGGGATATGTTCCAATCCTGTTTAAAATAAAATTTTGGACATCTTAAACTTTTGAATAGATTTTTTTTATTTTCCTTTGTTTTTTCAGCAAGGGATATGGCTTGCTAGGTCCGGTTGTTTGGTGTTCTGGTCGTTCATTTGGTTGTTTTAGCTATTCGCCTATTTTAGAGCTTAAAATTTAGAATATCATTGACAAAGTCAACATTCTTAGCTAACATTCTCGAAATTGAATTCTGACAGTTCCGTTAGCTTCGGAGCAATGAGTTTGGTCTAGTTGGACCTTTAGTTGAGGCCTGAGAACTTTTGGTGAGGGTTTTGTGTGATTTTCTCAGTTTTCAGGCCATTTGGAGTTGAAAGTGTAACTTTGGGTGACTTTCGATGATCGGGGTGTCAAATTTGAAATCCGATAATTCCATTAGCTCCGAAATATTGAGTTTGGGCTAGGAAGATAGTTTGTTCGGGTTCTGAGTGAGTCAAACTCATTTTGAGCCTTTGAGTTCCTTTTCGTTAGTGTTGACTTGGTTCAACATTTCTCCGAAATGACCTCGTATGAAAGTTTCATCATTTTCATTGAGTCCGGAACATCGTTTACACTCTATTAGCACTATTTATTTTTGAATATTGGTTTTTGATTGTGCCCGAAATGCCCCATCGATTTTTCAAAAAATTGCAGAAAATCAGCTGCGGACAGCAGCTATTTATTGTTGTCATTTCGTTTTTTCCAGCCCTTCTCCTCACTTTCCTCACTCTAAAACTCAAAATTCTCTCCACAATTTTGCTCCAATTCAGTTCTAAACCTTGGGGAATTATTTGTTCGTCGATTATCCGTAGTTCTTCGCCTCTTGGTAAGTCATCTTCCCCAACTTACCTTCTTTGGTTTTTTTCTTAATTCCTCCATTGATGCTCATCCAAAGCTTAAATTATGTGATAGATTCTTCTCCCTAAGCTTGTGCATGTTCGTGGGTGTGAAGTTTTATCCGTCTTGGGCTGATTTTCCATCATTTTGGTAAGTAATTCTTGCCCAATTTCTGTTTTTATTTTCGAAATATCCATTCTTTAATCCCTAACTTGGGCAGGCTGTTTTGGTGCCCTTCCCTTGTCCAATTGTGCTCAAATTTAGAGCATGCCTTCTTGGCATCATTGGGGTCATCGTGGTTCTTTTTGTTTTTGGTTGTTGTGGGCCTCGCGGACCCACTTTTGACCCGGATATTGACTCGGCTATAATTGTAGCAATATGGGTACGTTAGACTCGTCTTAATATTTTATTCATGAATTTGATAGTTTGATTCTCGTTTGGAGTTTCTCAGAGCAGCTCGGCCTCAGATATCGTCGTTCTTGTAGCTTGTCGTAGCACGACAGGTAGGTTATGACTTAACTCCCTAGACTTCGCATATATCAGGTAAAATTGTACTAGTTGGCATTCTTGGGTTGGGTTATTCGGTTGGTATCACAGACCTTGACCGCTTTTCCATGATTCATCCTATTTATTTCCTCCGTTGTGTGTAGTATTCCTATTAATTGATATATTTGTTACCCTTGTGACCCTGTGAGATCTTGTTGACTCTGGAACATAGAAGGTGAGATTATTGGAAATGTTCGCGAGTCACGGACATAGAAATATCCTTTTAGGCTGGTTATGCTTGTTGAGTAGCTTCAGAGCCTATGCAGGGCCGTTAGGTTGATTGTGAGCTGTCGGGTAGCTATTTGGGTTGATCATATCATTTCCATGCATATAAAGAGGTTTTTCCATGTTTTATAATGGTTTTTGGCTTCGGGCCTACAAAAACTGATTTTCTAAACCTTGCATGGCCCCGGGGGCTTGTTTTAAATAAAATTGGATTTGGAAATGATTTGACTTGATACGTGGATCTTTTTGGGATTAAAGAAGGTTAAAAATATGGTTTTATCATGATTTACCACTATTGCTAGACTCGACCAGGTCAGAGTACTAGCTGAGTTTTCTTACTGATTTGAAATGATATCAGGCTCGGCCGGGTCAAGCATCTGAGATGTTTTTACTACTTTTTTTGACCCGATTGTGCCCAGACACCCTTGGAAGGATTTTTTAGACATCTTTTTCACTGTTTTAGTCCTAGACGGGGTCTAGGCATCATATTTGAGACTTAGCCACTGGTTTGAACCCGGACTCGATTTCGTAGGACATATTTTGATTTTGAGTTTTAGTATGGGGTACGGGACCTCCATGGGCCTTGCTGCTTTGGGCCTGAGGCTTTGGGTTGCGTGGGTCGGGGGGAAGGGTATACGGTGGAGTAGAGATATACGAGTTGTGTCCTTCTATAGAACCTGCCTGCTAGTCCCGATTAGCCCTAGAGGAGGTACCTGGGCTTTCGAAAAGATGAAGATGCAAGGGGTAAAGAGATAGTCTTTTGAACAACCAAGCTGACATAAGGATTCTAGCTCGCGCCCACTTACTGCAGATGGAGATTCTCGGACGGGGAAAAGCGGCACTCGACATCTATTAAACAAGACCAAGAACAAATACCATGCCCTCGGGAGAAAGTAGTGATGATTGCCATGAATGCTGCCCTCGAGGACGTGTACAAGAAGGTCTTTGCCGATTCCTATCAACATGGTGCATCTCTTAGTAGAGGGGCGTGAAAAGTGGAGACTTTGACCGTAGGGATCAATTGATAGACATTTTTCTGGAGGAAGAGAATCCAGGATGAACGCTTTTTTCATTCGCTATGCGCTGGCTGGATGCGTACTCGCGTGATCAATCGATGGATGGGCGAATTGCGTGAATGATGAGACCGGCCTAACCTAAAGTCAAGGCTTTTCCCTCTCTTGATCGCGTGATCAAGGTTTTCATACATCATATCATCCATTGTTTGAGATACCACCCTTATTTGCTGTTTGTTGATTGTACGCTCTGGTAGTATGGGATGCCAGAGGGTTTGTTTTCACTTGATTGCGTTCCTCGATTGTATGGGCGGCTGAGGGACTGTAGGTAGACTCTTTTTACTTTATTTCGATATTGTTCCCTATTATGGTTGAGTATGAGCATGATTACTGTGAGGTGGTGAGTTCCTGGATTGAGTTTTGGATGACTTGATTGGGTATTAATTCCTGTATGTCTAGCATGTCTACCTTTATTCTTCTCTCCCTTTTTCCTTATACTTGAGGGTACCGGTATACCGCCTATTTCTAGAACTTATTCTTGTATATACTATTTTTGCAAGGATCCCAGGTATAATTTCCTTACTTTCACCTGTGCTTGTTGTGTGTATATAGTCTATATGCTAGCCTTATATGTTGTTTCTGTTGTCTTCCCTGTGGGCTAGCTCCTGTGTGCTTATCGTTGAATTCTGTGACTATTTGTTCCTACTCTACCTGCTATTGCTCTTTTACTTTATATATTCCCAGTCAGCCTATGATACCTACTGGGTACCTTATGCTTCACATTTGGTGCTCACTCTACCCTCTGCATCTTCTGGTGCAGATCCTAGCGTGGGCTATCACCGTTAGTGCAGAGACTCATGCGGGGTGCAGTTTTTGGATAATCCAGGCTGAGAGTGAGCTCTTGGCGTTCAGAGCTTGACTTCAGTTATCCTTGGTGTATTTTGTACTATTATAGTTTCAGAGACATTGTGTATATGACTTTTAGACCTTTGTACTCCTGATGTAGTTTGGCTCTTATACGCTTTGATACTAGGTTTTGGTTTTTGGCTTAGTTTCTGTATTTTATATGTATTACTCTTGTTATCTATTTTCTTCTTCTTATGCCCTTGCTTCCATTTATTTACCGAATATTCTACTTAAACTGTTAGAAGGTAGCCCATTACTAATCGTTCCGGGCTACGAGGATTGGTTCGCCTACTAGGGGGTTGTAGGTGCCATCATGACTGAGAAATCAGGTCGTGACAGCTTGGTATCAGAGCCCTAGGTTCATCGGTGCCATCAGTATAGGAGTCAATGTCTAGTGAGTCTTGTGGATCTGGGCAGAGACGTCCATACTCAATCTTTGAGAGGCTATAGTGACATCTTAGGAAAATGGACTGTTCTTATTCCTCTTTCGTGCGTAGTATCCTTGAAAGTTTCTAGAAATCTCACTTATTCTGGTTCACTCTTCCATAGATGGTTTGTACGAGATCTTCAGCTTCTGGCGGAGGAGGGCCTCCTGCCCCTGCACCTCCGACTCCAGCTAGGGGCTAGGGTAGAGGTGGGGGTCGAGGGCGCCCCAGAGTAGCGGCATCTGCTAGAGCTGCTAGAGTGGATATAGAGCCTTAGTATGACTACGAGCCAGATTTAGCTCCAGAGCAGCAACATGAGGGCTCGAGGATAGCCCAGGCACCACCAAGTCCAGTACCAGTTCCAGCATCAATTTCTATGCCAGCTTCAGCCCCAGCTCAGTCTTCAGATATTCGGGGTTTGTTACTTCAGCTATTGGGTATGATTAGGGAGCGTCCTTCTTAGACAACCCAGACATCCGCTCAGGGGGATGCCCTCTGTGTTCAGAGTTCAGGAGCGCAGCCTTCTACTGCGACTCCTCGTGCTGAGGTTGTTCTAGTTCCATCAGTTGCCCAACTTCTTGCTCCTCACCCTAATATGACAGAGACAGAGCATAAGGCCTTGGGTAGGTTTCTGAGATTGGCACTGCCGAGATTTGCTATTACATCGGGTCAGGACCCACATGAATTTATCACTATATGCGAGGAGATATTGCATTATTTGGGCTTATTGGAGACTCACGGGGTTGGCTACACTTCATATCAGCTGGAGGGTCTAGCGAAGTTATGGTGGAGGGCACATGTTGCTTGCAAACCTTCTACATCACCTCTCTTAACCTGGTCTGAGTTATATGAGGCCTTTATGGACAAGTTTTTGCCACAGAGTGACTGAGAGCGTCGGAGGGAGGAGTTCACTAGACTTTCTCAAGATGCCATGACCATCTCAGAGTATGAGACCTAGTTCCATCAGCTTGCTCCGTTTGGAGCCATGATTATGCCTACTGAGGCCGAGAGAGTCCGTAGATTTGTTAGGGGGCTACAGAGAGAGTTCAGAGAGCCTGCAGAGATACTTTTTGCTAGCGGTCGGTCATTCTAGGTCATTGCAGACTATGCCCACATAGTTGAGGATTTGCGTTGTCATGACACCGGGGCCAGAGATAAGAGGCCTCGACATTAGGGTGGTTACAGTGGTTCTAGGCATAGTGGTAGAGGTTCAGGCCAGTGGGGCCGAGGTTATCAGCCACAGCAGAATCAGGGTCAGCCTAGCCAACTGGTACAGGCATCACTTCAGGCTTCTGGTTCTTATTTTGCATAGGGTCAGGGCAGTCAGCAAGGTCACAGTGGTCAGCCGTCGAGAGGTGCAGATTCTGGGGCATCAGGCCATGGTGTCCATTCGGGTTCTGCTAGTTCATCCTGACCGAGTAGGTCGTTAGGGGTTTGCTATACTTATGGTGTGGTTGGTCACTTTGCTAGAGATTGCCCCCAACAGGGTACAGTTCAACCAGCTGAGCCGCTGCGAGCAGTTCAGCCTCTGGCTAGAGGGGGTGGTGGATAGGGTAGATATGGTTCCCCCACGTGGCAGAGTAGGTGGTAAGGATGGCGGTCGGGTAGGTAGAGGTCGTCGTTAGTTCTATGCGGTCGCTGGGAGATCGGAGGTAGAGGCTTCAGATGCCGTGATCACAAGTATGATTTTTGTATGCCGTCAGCTAGCTTATGCCTTGTTTAATCCTGGATCCACTTGTTCATATGTATCTGCCTACTTTCTGCCTTGTTTGGGGTTGGCTAGTGAGCCATTGTCTGTGCCTATTTCTGTTTCGACCCCAGTAGGAGATTCTTTAGTAGTGGATCGGATTGTGAGATCCTGTGTAATATCTGTTGGTGATTTTGACACTTGGACTGACTTGATGATACTTGATATGTTGGATTTTGTGTGATACTGGGCATAGACTGGTTATCCCCTCACCGTGAAGTTTTGGATTGCTATGCCAAGACTATTACCATAGCCGTTCCCGGTGTATCCGCGATTGTGTGGTAGGGTTCTGTTAGCCATGCACCATATGGGATTATTTCTTATCTTTGAGCTAGCAAGATGATATCCCGTGGGTGTTTAGCTTATCTAGTATATGTCTGAGATGCTAGTGTTGACCGTAAGTCTCCTAAGTCTGTTCCTGTGGTTAGAGACTTCCTAGATGTGTTTCCTACCGACCTTTTAGGCCTTCCACCTGAGAGGGATATTGATTTCGCCATTGAGTTAGAGCCAAGCACCAGGCCCAATTCTATTCCTCCCTACCGTATGGCTTCTGCTGAGTTGAGAGAGCTTAAGGAGCAGCTCCAGGATTTGTTAGCTAAGGGGTTTATTAGACCAAGTGTGTCTCTTTGGGGTGCTCCTGGTCTCTTCGTGAAGAAGAAGGATGGGTCGATACAAATGTGTATTGATTATCGATAGCTGAATAAGGTGATTGTGAAGAATAGGTATCCGATGCCTAGGGTTCCATCGTGTTTTCAAAGATTGATCTGAGGTCCAGCTACCATCAGTTGAGGATTAGAGTGGAGGACATCCCTAAGACAGTATTCAGGACACGTTATGGCCACTATGAGTTCCTGGTGATGTCTTTTGGGTTGACTAATGCCCCCGCAGCCTTCATGGACTTGATGCACATGGTGCTTAGCCCGTAATTGGATATGTTCATGATAGTCTCCATTGATGACAATCTGATATATTCAAGGAGTAGAGATGAACATGAGCAACACTTGAGGACTTTACTTCAGACTTTGAGAGATCATCGGCTTTATGCCAAGTTCTCAAAGTGTGAGTTTTGGCTAAAGTCAGTTGCATTCCTAGGACACGTGGTGTCTAAGGATGGGATTAGAGTTGATCCGGGTAGGATTACTGCGGTTCGTGATTGGCCTAGACCTACTACCCCTACCAAGGTTCTCAGCTTTGTTGGGTTAGCCGGGTATTACAGATGATTCATCGAGGGATTTTCTTCCATAGAAGTACCTTTGACTATGCTGACTAGGAAGGATGTTCCATTTTAGCGGCCTGATCAGTGCGAGGATAGCTTCCAGAGGCTTAAGGCCTTATTGACTTCAGCTCTAGTTTTGACTTTGTCGGTTGAGGGTCAGAGTTTCTCCGTGTATTGTGATGCTTCAGGGGTAGGTCTTGGTTGTGTGTTGATGCAACAGGGTCGAATAATAACATATGTGTCGATACAGCTGAAGGTTCACGAGCACAACTAACCCACTCACGACTTGGAGTTAGCAACGGTAGTCTTCGCGCTTAAGATCTGGAGGCACTACCTTTATGGAGTTCATTGTGAGATATTCATTGAGCATTATAGTCTTCAGTACATTACGAGTCAGCGCGAGCTGAACTCGAGGCAGAGGAGATGGATTGAGTTGTTCAAGGACTATGATTTCACTATTTTATACCTTCCGGGCAAGGCAAATGTGGTAGCAGATGCCTTTAGCCAGAAGGAAGTGAGTATGGGATGCCTAGCTTCACTTTCAGTTTCTGAGCGACCGTTGGCCTTGGATATCCAGTCCTTGGCTAACTGTTTGGTTAGGCTTGACTTATTGTATCCCAACAGAGTTCTTGCCAGTGTTGAGGTTCATTCTACTCTAGTTGATCAGATTCAAAGCCGACCGAGAGTGACTTGCGTGCTCAGTATCCTCAGTTGTTCGAGCCTTCAGGTACTCCCTTCTTCTTGACTTTCGAGGACGAAAGTCTTTTTAGTAGTGGATGTTGTGATGACCCTTCCAGTCATCTTTGCATTTTCACATTTATTGCACTATTAGAGCCTTCCTATAGCGGCCCTAAGTCATTTATAGCTTGCTAGGACCGGTAGTTTGGTGCCCTGGTCGTTCGTTTGGTCATTTTAGCCATTCGCCTATTTTAGAGCTTTAAACTTAGAATATCATTGACTTTAGTCAACATTCTTAGCTAACATTCTCGGAATTGAATTCTGACAGTTTTGTTAGCTCCAGAGCAATGAGTTTGGTCTAGTTAGACCTTTAGTTGAGGCTTGAGAACTTCCGGTGTGGGTTTTGTGTGGTTTTCTCAGTTTTCAGGCCATTTGGAGTTGAAAGTGTAACTTCGGGTGACTTTCGGTGATCGGAGTGTCAGATTTGAAATCCGATGATTCCATCAGCTCTGGAATGTTGAGTTTGGGCTAGAAAGATGGTTGGTTCGGGTTTTGGGTGAGTCGGACTCATTTCGAGCCTTTGAGTTCCTTTTCGTTAGTGTTGACTTGGGTCAATATTTCTCTGAAACGACCTCTTATGGAAGTTTTGTCAATTCTGTTGAGTCCGGAACATCGTTTCCACTCTATTAGAACTATTGGTTTTTGAATATCGGTTTCCGATTGTGCCCGGAATGCCCCGTCGAGTTTTCTAAAAAGTGCAGAAAATCAGCTGCGGACAGCAGCTAGTTATTGCTGTCATTTCATTTTTTCCAGCTCTTCTCCTCAGTTTTATCACTCTAAAACTCAAAATTCTATCCACCATTTTGCTCCAATTCAGTTCTAAACTTTGGAGAATTATTTGTTCGTCGATTATCCGTAGTTCTTCGCCTCTTGGTAAGTCATCTTCCCCAACTTGCCTTCTTCGGTTTTTCTCTTAATTCCTCCATTGATGCTCATTCAAATCTTGGATTTTGTGATAGATTCTGCCCCTAAGCTTGTGCATGTTCGTGGGTGTGAAGATTTATCCATCTTGGGCTGATTTTCCATCGTTTTGTTAAGTAATTCTTGTCCAATTTCTATTTTTGTTTTCGAAATTTCTATTCTTTAATCCCCAACTTGGGTGGGCGGTTTTGGTTCCCTTCCCTTGTCCAATTGTGCTCAAATTTGGAGCATGCCTTCTTGGTATCATTGGGGTCATCTTGGTTCTTTTCATTTTTTGTTTCGGGCCTTGCGGGCGCACTTTTGACCCGGATATCGACCCGGCTACAATTGTAGCAATATGGGTATTGTTAGACTTGTCTTAACATTTTATTCATGAATTTGATAGTTTGATTCTCGTTTGGAGTTTATCGGAGCAGCTCGGCCTCGGATATCACCGTTCCCACAACTTGTCATGGGACGATAGGTAGGTTACGGCTTAACTCCCTAGACTTCACATATATCAGGTAAAATTATACTAGTTGGCATCCTTGGGTTATGTTATTAGGTTGGTACCACAGACCTTGACTGCTTTTCCATGATTCGTCCTATTTATTTCCTCCGTTGTGTGTAGTATTCCTATTAGCTGATATATTTATTACCCTTGTGACCCCGTGAGGTCTTGTTGACTCTGAAACATGGAAGGTGGGATTATTGGGAATATTCGCGAGTCTCGGACATAGAAATATCCTTCTAGGCTGGTTATGCTTGCTGAGTAGCTTTGGAGCATGTGCAGGGCCGTTAGGTTGATTGTGAGCTATCGGGTAGCTATTTGAGTTGATTATATCATTTCCATGCATATAAAGAGTTTTTTTCACGTTTTATTACAATTTTTGGCTTCGGGCCTACGAAAACTGATTTTCTAAACTTTGCATGGCCCCGGAGGCCCGTTTTTGATGAAATTGGATTTAAAAATGATTTGACTTGATACGTAGATCTTCTTAGGGTAAAAGAAGGTTTTATCATGATTTACCACTATTGCTAGACTCGATCGGGTCAGAGTGCTAGCTGAGTTTTCTTACTAATTTGAAATGATATCAGGCTCGGTCGGGTCGAGCATCTGAGATGTTTTTACTACTGGTTTAGACCCAGTTGTACCCGAGCACCCTTGGAAGGATTTTTGAGACATCTTTTTCACTATTTTAGTCCTAGACAGGGTCTAGGCATGCATATTTGAGACTTAGCCACTGGCTTGAACCCGCACTCAATTTCGGAGGACACATTTTGATTATGAGTTTTTGTATGGGGTCCGAGACCTCCATGGACCTTGCCTCTCCGGGCTCAAGGCTTTGGGCTGCGTGGGCCGGGGGGAAGGGTATACGATGGAGTAGAGGTATACAGGTTGTGTCCTTCCATGGAACCTGCCTACTGGGCCCGATCGACACCAGATGAGGTACATACAGAGGTTCTATTTCACCCCGAGGTTTTCATGCATCATATAATCTATTGTTTGAGATACCACCCTTATTTGTTGTTTGTTGATTGTACACTCCGGTAGTATAGGATGCCAGAGGGTTTGTTTTCACTTGATTGAGCTCCTAGGTTGTATGGGCGGCTGAGGGACTGTAGGTAGACTCTTGTTACTTTATTTCAATGTTGTTCCCTATTACGGTTGAGTATGAGCATGATTACTGTGAGGTGGTTAGTTGCTAGATTGAGTTTTGTATGACTTGATTGGGTATTAATTCCTGTATGTCGAGCATGTCTACCTTTATTCTTCTCTGCCTTTTTCCTTATACTTGAGGGTACCGGTATACCGATCATTTCTAGAACTTATTCTTATATATACTATTTTTGCAAGGATCCCAAGTGCGTTGTCCTTACTTTCACCTGTGCCTGTTGTGTGTATATAGTCCATATGCTAGCCTTATATGTTATTTCTGTTGTCTTCCCTCTGGGCTAGCTCCTGTGTGCTTATCGTTGAATTCTATGACTGTTTGTTCCTACTCTGCCTGCTATTGCTCTTTTACTTTATATGTGTCCAGTCGGCCTATGATACCTACTGGGTACCTTATGCTTCGCATTTGGTGCTCACCCTACCCTCTTCATCTTCTGGTGCAGATCCTAGCGTGGGCCATCGCTGTTAGCGCATCGGAGACTCGTGCGAGGTGCAGTCCGATTCTCTATTCTTTGGCACAAAATCTAGTACTTGTGCTACAATCAACAAAGTGAGTTTTCTAAGTGTTATTTTGAGTAAGGATACATAGTGGCAGAATTCAATTTCCAATGTAGCTTATGATCTTTTCCCTGCTCTATACTGTGTCAAAGTACTTTTGTTTGTGTTGTTATTAGATCTACGTATTTATTCTTCCAAGTACATGACAAAGGTATTCTATACAACAAGCTTTATGAGTTATTCTTTAAGTCAAATGAGGTTCATTGTATCAGTTAAGTGCTTAAGTATTACATTGATGTTACATTTGCTCCTTATGTCATTGTTACTGCCTTAAGTGCATATTCACATGTCTTGTACTACTGAGCTATAGTTCCATGATCAATAATGGTTATGACCACCAAGGCAACAATCTCAAAGAACAAAGAAACTATATGAAGTAACGTGTATGTATGTGTGGCAGCCTAGGAGTGAAAGCCTAGCATGAGTCGATCCCTATTTATGTACTTATTGGTGGGATCCTAGGGGCGAAAGCCTTACAAGGTTCGATCCTAATTTATATATTATGAGGGCAGCATCTCAGGGGCTAAATTACCTAGCATGAGACTCCTCTTTTACCACTGATCAGTTGGTTATTTGTATCACAAATATTATAAAGCAAAGAAGAGTAAAGGAAAGAATGTAATGTACATGATTCCAAAAATTTAAGAAAAGGTGTCTTTTCATTCCTATCTACACTTTATGCATTGATATCTGATTTCATTGAGCACTTATTTTACATACAGTTACTTTATGCCTTACATATTCTGTATATTTTATCATACTAACGTCCCCCATAGGGACGCTGCGTTTCATGCCACAGGCATAGGTACTCCAGCTAGTTGACCTCCTTTGTAGGAGCACAGGATACTCAGCTGCTATTGGTGAGCTCTAGGTTGATTCGGGGCTTTATCGTGTCTTGGGTACATATTTTTGGTATTGTATAGTTATGGGTAAGGCGGGGCCCTGTCCCGACCTAAACTAAGTTTGTCTATCTTGTAGAGGCTTTGTAGAATAATGTATAAAGTACAGTGCATCTTATCTCTTAACAGTTATGGCTTCAATGTCCAAACTATGTACATAAGTTTTGGGCCTATCTATGTCGGTCTTTTATCACTGCAGCTTATATATCCTTGTTAAAGCTTTATGATTGTCATAGTTATACGCATGGTAAGCACAAGCTATAACTTGGTTCTCTCAGGTCTTTAGGGCATCGGGTGATGTCCATAAGATCTGAGGCATAACAATAGCCCTCATTGTCTCCATCATGTTTGAATTCATAGCCCTCGTTGGCTCCATCATAGCCTTCATAGGCTTCAACATTAGAATCGTAGCCTCCGTTGCTACAAGCATAGATTTCCATGTCATCATCACAAGTATCCGAGGCTATGGATGACATGTTGCCTTATAAATCCTTGGTACCTACCTGCAAAATGAGCAAACAAGGTTAGTAGTAAGAGTTCCTCACCATCACTCATGTTTACACTCAATTGTGCTTGGCTAGCACCACTCGGATATGCTCATCTCTTGCCTTTTTCCTCTCTAAACTTACCTTTCTAGGGTGTCGTTCCCAAGGTTGATAGAGAACTACCTTCGCCCAATCAATCCACAAGGTTACTAATTCTTTGTGGAAGAATAGATTCTTGTTAATCGAATAACGGATGACTCAAAACAAATGGATAAGAGCCAAACAATTCAAAATGAAATCAAACAAGAAAAGCTTGAAAGAATTGGCACGAAATGAACGGATGCAAGAGATCTAATTACAACTAAGTAGAACAAATACTTGTTAATTAGTCTTAGGATTTCAATATGATAGGATAATCAAAGAAAGGAAACAAAGGAGATAGAACCTGAGATTTGTTGGAGCAAAATGGATTTGCAACTGTTCATTGGTGCAGAGTCTAGTGCGAAACGCACTAGGAGAAGTGCCCAATGCACCTCACTTCGCACAACCAAACTAGAAACCAAGTTGTCCCTAGTGTGAAGCTTGTGCAAAACGCACCAAGCAATGTGATGGTCACACGCCGCGTCGCACAACCCAAAATAGAACACCTGAAGCTTCCGAGTTTTCAGCTTTTTTTGATTTTTTGTATCTTTTGCTCCTAGTACTTGCCCTTTTTGGAAAATTCTCTTTTTTGATCATCCAGGCTGAGAGTGAGCTCTTGGCGTTCAGAGCTTGACTTCAGTTATCCTTGGTGTATTTTGTACTCTTATAGTTTTGGATACATTGTGTATATATGACTTTTGGACCTTTGTACTCCTGATATAGTTCGGCTCTTATACACTTTGATACCAACAGGTCATAGGTTTGGCTTATTTTTCATATTTTATATGTATTACTCTTGTTATCTATTTTCTTCTCCTTATAGATTATAAAGCAAAAAAGATTAAAGAAAATAATGTAATGTACATGATGATCCCATAAGAGTAAGCAAAGGTTGTCTTTCATCCTTATCTATACATTCATATATTGATACCTGATTTCATTTGAGCCCTTGTTTTACATATGCTTACTTTATGCCTTATATATTCAGTACATTCTTTCGTACTGACGTCCCTCATGGGGGACACTGCATTTCATGCTGCAGGCATAGGTACTTCAGCTAGTAGACCTCCCTAGTAGGAGCACATGACACTCAGCATCCATTGGTGAGCTCCAGGTTGATTCAAAGCTTGCCGAGTCTTTAGTATATATTTTGATATTGTATTATAGTTAAGGTTAAGGCTGGGACCTGTCCTCACCTAAAACTAAGTTTGTCCATCTTTTAGAGGCTTTGTAGACTAATGTTAAAGTCAAGGACAGTTGTGGCTCATCTCTTAGTAATTGCAGCCTCAATGGCCAAGTCCTGAATATATAATTTTTGGGCATACCTATGTTGGTCTTTTTGTCAAAGTATCTTGTTTATGCTCGGAAAATCTTTATGAGCGTCATATATACTCATGGTAAGCACAGGTTAGGAGTGGTTCTCTCGGGCCTTTAGGGCATCGGGTGCCTGTCCTTCTTAATGGGATTTGAGGCGTGACAATGTGTTTTATGACCCACTTGCTCACATACTATACATTTATAATCCCTCTACCCATCTGTTATAGTTAATTTGCTCATGTGCTACCTTATAATTTATATGTGCATGTGATACATGCTTTCATAGCCCACTTGCACTAATTTCACAAGTTTCTATAATTCAATTTTCCATATGTCACACGGCTATTAGGTTCATCTGTTCATATGTTAAGTGTTTTTTTTGCTAATCTACTTTTGTATAATAGACTCTACGTGACAAGTAAATATAAGTTGATATAGATTATGTTGCAAATAGTAGAACTTAACTAGGCTTGAAGTTATTTGGACTGTCTAACTATGCTAACATTCGAGGACGAATGTTCCTAAGGAGGGGAGGATGTAACATCTCATATTCTTCGTATGCTAGTCCTATTCATATGGCACTTGATATAGCCGTGTGGAGGTGAGGGACCAAGTTTCATATATGAGTAGTGATGGTTTAAAATAGGTTTGGAAGGTATTGTAATACCCCATATATTTTAGCACGTATACGGCTAAGTTCACATTGACAAAAATATTTAAACTCAAGGTAGTAGGGTGGTATTTGAGCTTAAAGTTTAAAGTAAAGTGTTAAGTTAAAGCAAAAGGGATTAAGACTTGGAAATTGATGATAACATTAATGACCTGCTTGTGTTATTTAATTAAGCTAGTAGGCGACAAGTAGGTGCATCATCTACTAAGACTTATTAACCAGCCAAAACGACTAAGTAGGTGCATCACCTACTAAGACTTATTAACCAGCCAAAATGACCAAGAAGGTGCATCACCTACTTGGACTCTTTGACCAGCTTAAAGGACAAGTAGGTGCATTAGCTACTTCGCCATTTTGTGGCCCAAACAAATCAAAGTGGAGGCTAGAAATTGAAGGAAAGAGAAGTGGCCAAGGGACTACCTTTTAAGGCTAATATTCTAATATATTTTTATCACCATATTTCATTCACTGCACAACTCCCTCAGCTCACAAATATCTCTCTCCCAAAATAACAGCCGCCTCAAATTCTCCTAGGGTTCTTGAAGAAGCCCTCCTCTTTCCAAGCTAAGGTAAGTGAAAATATTCATGGGTTTAGTTTAATTCTTTCATGTAAGACTAGTTAACCATGTTGTTCATACTTAAAATATAAGAAAGATCTTTCCCCAAGCTGCCTGCTCATTTCTTGATTATTAAGAGAGTTCTCTTTTCTTGTTTTGTTTAAATGTGAAGGATTTCAGTCAAGCTCTTGAAAAAGTACAAGTTCAGAAAATAAATTTCAAGAAATTAAGGTAAGACTACCACCCATTTTGCCCCTCCTTACATACAAGTTTGGGTGGAGAATTTGTATATTCCTGCAATAACTCATGGATGATAATGAATCCTTGAGTTCAATATTCTCCTATTAACTGAAGTGTTTTGGGACTATTTTAGGGGCTGTTTTATGTGCATATATTGGGGACAGCTTGGTTGACCTTGGAAAATGATGTGTGTAGTGTTTAAGTATTGAAGGAGGGTGAAGTGATACACCATTTAATTTGGTGTTATGTGAGCTTGCTTCCTTCCACACTTTTTGTTTACTGTTTTGTAGGTATTGTGAAATCCGAGGAGTTTTGGGGACCTTAGAAGAAGGTTGTATAGTATATAGACGTGATTAGAGGAGAAGGGGTGGAAAGAACACTCTTGATTTGATGAATTATAGGCTTACTGCCTGGTTACTGTTTTGGTGAAATTGAGTAGCTCCAAATCTATTGATTAGCTACTAATATTAGTTTTACCACTTACTTCATTGTAAATAAATAATCTGAAAGGGGAAAGCTTAATTTGTTGTAATATCCGAGTTGAACATAAAGGTATGTAAGGCTATCCAATTCCACATTCTTTGGCATGAAATCTAGTACTTGTACTACTATCAACAAAGTGAGTTTCCTAAGTACTCTTTTGAGTAAGAATACATAGTGGCAGAATATAATTTCTAATATAGCTAATGATCTTTTCCCTGCTCTATAATGTGACAAAGTACTTTAGTATGTGTTCATTATTAGATCTGCGTGTTTATTCTTCCAAGTACATGAAAAAGGTATTCTATACAGCAAGCTTTATGAGTTATTCCTTAAGCCAAATGAGGTTCATTGTGTCATATAAGTTCCTAAACACTACATTGATGTTACATTTGCTCCTTATGTCATTGTTACTGCCTTAAGTGTATATTCACATGTCTTCTACTACTGATCCATAGTTCTGAGCTCAATTAAGATTACGACCACCAAAACAACAATCTCAAAGATTAAAGAAATTATCTGAAGTAATTTGTATATGTATGGGTGGCAGCCCAGGGGTGAAAGCCTAGCATGGGTCCATCCCTCTTTATGTATTTATGGGTGGCAGTCTAGGGGAAAAAACCTAGCATGGGTCGATCCCAATTTATATATTTACGAGGGTAGCATCTCAAGGGCTAAATTGCCTATCATGGGACTCATCTTCTACCACTGATCAGTTGCTCATTTATATCACAAAGATTATAAAGCAAAGAAGATTAAAGAAAAGAATGTAATGTACATGATGATCCCACAAAAGTAAGCAAAGGTGGTCTTTCATCATTATCTATACATTCATATATTGATACCTGATTTCATTTGAGCCCCTATTTTACATATTCTTACTTTATGCCTTATATATTCAATACATTCTTTCGTACTGAAGTCCCTCATGGGGGACACTACATTTCATGCTACAGGCATATGTACTTCAGCTAGTACACCTCCCTGGTAGGAGCACATGACACTCAACATCCATTGGTGAGCTCCAGGTTGATTCGGGGCATGCCGAGTCTTTAGTATATATTTTGATATTGTATTATAGTTAAGAGTAAGGCGGGGACTTTTCCCGACCTAAAACTAAGTTTGTCCATCTTTTAGAGGCTTTGTAGACTAATGTTAAAGTTAAGGACAGTTGTTGCTCATCTCTTAGTAATTGCAGCCTCAACGGCCAAGTCATGAATATACAATTTTTGGGCATACCTATGTTGGTATTTTTGTCAAAGTATCCTATTTATGCTTGGAAAAGCTTTATGGGCGTCATATATACTCGTGGTAAGCACAGGTTAGGAATGGTTCTCTCGGGCCTTTAGGGCATCAGGTACCTATCCATCTTAATGGGATTTGAGGCATGACACTATTATGAATCCACCCAAAAGATTTATACAACTAGATTAGCTAATTGGGAATCCACCCAAGACTATAAACTAGAGTATCAACTAGAAGCTTTCAAAGCAATTCAATATTCATTAAAATTTGATTAGCTAAGGGAAGGGATCCCCTATTTATATCTATTACATAAAGTCCCAAAAGTGATCTAGAAAGATAGCCCAACATGGGCCCAATGCACTTGAGGTGCATTTGGGTGTGCATTTAGCACCTCAGAGAGTGCGGGTCACATAGTGCTTCGCATACTTGAATCAGAAGCTCCTGTGCATCCTTGTGCGATGGGGTGTGCATTTGGCACCATGGAGGGTGCATGTTGCACCTTCAAAACAGATCACTGGCAGTCTCATCTTCCCATGCAATCATCCATAAATTGTAGATCCTAGATCTACGCTCTTCAATAGTCTCCAATGCCTCTTTCTTCATGAATAGAGCTTCTAAGGCTTGGAGTTCTTTGGCTTGGCTCCTAGTGAATGGCCTCATAGGGAATATTCAAGGCGATATCATCCTTCCATTCTTGAAAAGGATTCATCCTCGAATCCATAGCTTCACCTACAGCACAAGAAGATAGATCAGTCACATTGAAAACATTGTGAACATTATACTCACATGGTAGATTGATCTTGTAGGCATTATTGTTGATCTTTTCAAGCACTTGGTATGGGTCATCACCCCTTGGACTCAACTTCCCCTTGTGAAGTTATGGAAATCTTTCCTTCCGAAAGTGAACCCAAACTCAATCATTGGGTTGACCATCCGTTTGAGGATGACAAGAAGTAGAAATCATGAGCTTGGTACCAAGCGTACCCCATAGACTCTTCCAAAAATGGCTAAGAAACTTGGAGGAGTCCCTATCACTAACAATAGTGCGAGGTACTCCATGCAATTTAAGCACATAATTAACAAACAAAGATGCAACATGAGATGCATCATCACATTTATGGCATGGAATAAAATGAGACATTTTTGAGAATCTATCCACTACCACAAATATACTATCATGCCCTCTTTTGTTTCTTGGAAGTCCCAGCATGAAATCCATAAAAATGCCCATTCAAGGACCAAGAGGGGTAGGGAGAGGTGTGTACATACCTTGGGGCCGAGTCTTGGACTTGGCTTGCTTGCATCCGAGGCATTGTCCACATAGCTTTTCCATATCATACTTCATCCTTGGCTAATAGAATTGCTCCATGAGAATGTCAAGTGTCTTGGTAACACCAAAGTGTCCCATCATTCCACCACTATGAGCTTCTTTGAGTAAGATCTCCCTCCATGAACTCATAGGAACACACACCTTGCCAACCTTGAACAAATAACCATCAATCATTTGGAAACGTTCCACACGCTTCCTTTGGCCAAGTTCATCACAAATCTCCTTGAAGTCGGAGTCCTTAGAATATAACTCCTTTAAGCTTTAAAAACCCCTATCATTCTAGAAGTCAAGGTGTTAACCAACACAAACCTTCTAGACAAAGCATCAGCAACCACGATTTCTTTCCCTTTCTTGTAGTGGATCACATAAGGAAATGTTTCAATAAACTCTACCCATTTAGCATGGCACTTTTTTAACTTTGATTGGCTCTTTAGATGCTTCAAGGACTCATGATACATCCTTATCACAAACTCTTTGTGCCATAGATAGTGTTACCAATGAGCCAACACCCGCACAAGTGCATACAACTCCTTATCATATGTTAAGTAGTTCAATGAGGCCCCTTTTAGCTTTTCACTAAAGTAGGCCAAAGGCTTTCCTTCTTGCATCAATACTCCACCAATGCCAACACCTGAAGTATCACACTTAATTTCAAAAGCTTTATCAAAGTCGGGTAATTGCAACAAAGGAGAAGTGCTCAACATAGACTTCAATTCTTGAAAGGCTTTCTCTTTAACATCTCCCCAAATAAAGGGTGTGTCCTTCTTGATCAATTCCGTCAGAGGGGAAGCAATAGTGCTAAAGCCTTTCACAAAGCGTCGATAGAAACTTGCCAACCCATGGAAACTCCACACTTTGGTTGTATTAGTAGGAGTTAGCCAAGATCTAATAGATTCAACTTTCTCACCATCCACTAGATACCATTGGCACTCACCACGAACCCCAAGATTACAACCTTCTCCATACAAAATGAACACTTTTTGAGATTTGCAAAGAGCCTATCATGTAGTAGGACATCAAATACTTGCCTCAAATAGCCAACATGCTCCTCAATGGTCCTACTATAGACAAGTATGTCATTGAAATAAATGACAACAAACTTATTGATGAAGGGCTTCAACACATGGTTCATCAACCTCATAAAAGTGCTAGGGGCATTAGTCAAGCCAAAAGGCATAACTAGCCACTCATACAACCAAACTTGGTTTTGAAGGCCGTCTTCTATTAATCACCCGAGTTCATATGGTTTTGGTGATAGCCACTTTGAAGATCAATCTTCAAAAATACACTTGAGCCACAAAGCTCATCAAGCATGTCATCAAGTCTAGGAATAGGATGTTGATACTTCACCATTATTTTATTGATGGCTCTATAATCAATACACATCCTCCAAGTGCCATCTTTTCTGGGAACAAGGATAACTGATACGGTACAAGGGCTAAGACTCTCTTTGACTAGTCCCTTTTCAAGGAGTTCATCAATTTGCCTTTGTAACTCCTTAGTCTTCTCCGGAATACTTCTATATGCAAGGCGGTTTGGAATTTGAAATCCGGGTACAAAGTCAATTTGATGCTCAATACCTCTCAAGGGTGGCAATCCATCGGGCATCTCTTCAGGAAATAAACCCTCATATTCTTGCAAAATAGATGATACTATACTAGGCAAAGTGCTAGTATCTTGGTTGGCATGCAACAATAGATCCTTGTTGACAAGGCACACTAAGAAGCATTCCTCATCAACACCTTTCAAACAATTACTTGGCTTAGCTATCATGCACACCTTGTTCTTCTTCTTAGCTAAGCCATCTTCCTTTTCTTGCACACATGTAGAGCTTGTACTAACATCCTCCACCAATTTTATTTTCTCCCGGAGTTCTTTCATGATCCGGCAATCTTCCCTAACTTGGTAGGGAGTTAAAGGAGCAAGAGAGAACTTTCGACCACCAAATACAAAAGAATACTTGTTGCTTCTCCCTTGATGTATAACATCTCTTATCAAATTGCCAAGGTCTTCCAAGCAATATATGACAAGCAAGCATAGGTACAATATTACAAAGAACTTCATCTTGATATTTACTAATGCTAAATTTAATACTTACTTGCTTGAGGACCTTCATTTCACCACTTTCATTGAGCCATTGGAGCTTGTAAGGACTAGGATGCTTCTTGGTAGGAAGTTGCATTCATTTCACCAAAGTGTCACTTACAAAAGTGTCACTTACAACATTAGTACAACTCCCGCTATCAATGATCAAGGCACAAATCTTGTCTAGGATCTTGCATCTAGCATGAAACAAGTTTTCCCGTTGATCAAGATACTCTTTGGCTCATCACCATCACACTCTAGAGGAATTCTTTCATTCACAAGCATAGCAAAGTTTGGCCTCTCTTCTATCCTCTCATCATCATTCAAAGGTGTCTCATCATCATCACCTTTGGGTTCTTCATCACCACTCTCTTAACCACACTCTTCATCTTTTTCGGTATGGTACCCATCCTTGTAAACCATAATTATTCTTCGGTTAAGACACTCACTAGAAATGTGTCCCCTTCCTTGACATCTAAAACATTGAATGGTGGAAGGACGAAGGAAGATAGGTTTCAATTAATTACCTTCCTTAGCCTTGTCATTCCACTTCGGCTTATCAACTTTAGCTTGAGTAGCTTGACCACTACCCTTTTGGGTACTCCCGAGTGGTAGAGGACTTCCACTTGTCGTTATTTTTATTCCATGAGGAAGTTGTAGTACCCTTGGCTTTGAATGACTTCTCATCTTTCAAGTCAATCTCTACCTTGGTAGCATCATAATAGGCTTTCTCCAAGATAGTATAGTGTTTGAGTCACATCACCTTTGAGATGTCTTTCTTTAAGTTGGTGACAAATCATATCACCGTGTTCAATACCGATTCTTCAAGCTTAGACTTTAATCTCAAGCTTTCAAACTCATTATAATACTCTTAAACACTTTTGGCACCTTGTCGAAGGAGGTATACCTTCTTGATAACTTCTTGATAATAGGTAGGTGTAACATACCTCACTTCCATAAGGGCTAGCAACTCTTGCCACATAGGTAAATCATAAATGAGATCTCGAGCTTGTTCTCTCACCTTGGACTCCCACCATGTGGATGCATATCCCTCAAATGGAGTAAGGGCATATTTGGCTTTCATTGCATCCGAAATATTATATGTGAGGAATATCCACTCACTTTGTATCCGCCATTCAAGAAATTCTTCCGGATTACTACTACCTTGGAAGGTTGGAAGAGTAACCTTGATGGTATTCAAACTTCGTTCATGATATGATATCTCCCGGCATATCCCCTACGAGGCCATTCACTAGAAGCCAAGCCAAAAACTCCAAGCCTTACAAGCTCTATTCATGAAGAAAGAGGCATTGGAGACCATTGAGGAGTGTAGATCAAGGATCTACAACTTATAGATGATTGCATGGGGAGATGAGGCTGCTAGTGATCTATTTTAAAGGTGCAACCCACACTCTCTAAGGTACTAAACGCACACCCCATTGCACAAGGCTGCAGAGGAGCTTCTGATTCAAGTGTGCAAAGTACTGTGTGACCTGCACTCTTTAAGGTTCTAAACGCACACCCCATCGCACCTCAAGTGCATTCGACCCATGTTGGGCTATTTTTCAAGGTCACTTTTGGGCCTTTATGTAATAGCTATAAATAGGGGTTCCCTTCCCTTAGCTAATCAGATTTTGATGAATATTGAATTGCTTTGAAAGCTTCTAATTGATACTCTAGTTTGTAGTCTTGGGTGGATTCCCAATTAGCTAATATAGTTGTAGAAATCTATTGGGTGGATTCTTAATAATTTAGTTCAGTGATTAGGGGTGGATTCCTTTGATTGCTTGTTAACTTCTTTGCCTAATTAATCATAGAGTCATCCATTTATGGATTCATTTGTCTGTCTCTTTGTTTGATTGAGGAGTTATTGTTTGTTAAACAAGTTCAATTGCGAAGTGAAGGTATAAAGTCCTTTGTTTCCCATAAACTTGGACAATAGGCTATAATCCACATATCTTTTGCTTATTTAATTTCCGCATTTGGATTTTGATTAATCTTCCTAATCGAGATCTTATCATTTGGTATCAGAGCTTAGGCTAAAGAATTATTCCCACAATTCTTAATCATAGGTTCATAAATCTAAAAATTTCAAAAAAATAGGTTGAAAAACGTTTTTAGAAAATTCCTACAAAAAAAATGTTAATCTGATATTAGATTTGTGTTCTCTAATATCAATTGAGTCTAGATCTAAGATTTGAACTTATTTGGAGTTGAATTGAAGCTTTCACCATTGTTGGGTGAAGAAGCTTGAAGAATAAGTTCAAGATTTGGGTTGATTAAAGGCTTCAAACCTATTGGGCTTTGATCTCCTATTCATAGGGAGCTTGAATCTCAAGTTTGGTAGAATTTGGTTGAGGTTTGAAGGATCTACCATTTTTGGGTTTTGAAGAACTTGAAGAACACAAAATTGGTCTCTTAAATTTGGAGTGATTTGATTATAATTTGTATCGTGCTTTGTTCTCTATATTGAGGAGAGGCTACGTTTAAAATTTAGAGTCATTCCGAGTTGAATTGAGAGAGTTAGAAATTTTGAATCTCATAGGTGTTCTTCGTGTTCTTCAAGGTGATTGTTGAAGAAGGAGGTGAAATAAAAGTGTTTGATCCAAAGAAGGAGTAAATTAAAAAGGTGTTTGTGTTTGTACTCAAGAGAATTTACCAAAAGGGGCAAGTACTAAGAAGATAAAGTTACAAAAGCTAAAAAACAAGTACAATCGCAGAGGCTTCAGGTGTTCTGCCTGGTGCTGTGCAAAGTGAGGTGCGACTAGCACTTCCTATGGTGCGAAACGTACCATCACTCGCACCAAGGGGAATTATTTTTCTATTTTGTTGTGCAAACTAAGGTGCGTTGGGCACTTTCCCTGGTGCGTTTCGCACATCATGGCGCACCAACGGACAGTTCCAAATCAAGTTTTCTCCAACAAATCTCATGTTTAGTCTTCCTTGTTTCATTTCTTTGATTCTCTTATCATCTAGAAATCTTAAGACTAATTTATGACAAGTATTGTTCTACATGATTTTAATTAGATCTCTTGCGTCCATTTCATTTCGTACCAATTGTTTGTGAAGCTTTTTTCTCATTTAAGCGACGGTTGAAAACCTTCTTGGCTCCGCTCGTTTGATTTTGAGTCATCCTTATTTCGAGAAACAAGAATCCATTCCTCCACAAAGGATAGGTGACTTGTGACTTGGTTGAGTGAAGGTAGTTCACTATCAATTCTTGGAAGATGCTTAGAAGGTAAGTTGAGTGTTCATATACGAGAGATTGAGGAACCTTTGCTACTAATCTCGTTTGTTGAATTTTGCAGATACGATATCAAAAGCAATTGATAGTGCGTATGAGGGACACGGGTCCTTTAACATGTAGGCAACCTTTGCCTCAATCACTAAGCAAATGGTGGACATGAATCGGAAGATAGCAGACTTAACAGGAGGTCTAGCTATCATGAACGGAAGGATGGATCGTATGGAGGATCGAATGGTTATTGTTGAGAGTCCCAACCGAGAAGAATCACCTCAAACCACTCATGGATCGAGAGTGAATAGGAACATGAGTTCCTCAATGACTATTACCCCAGGGCATGCATGAGAGTTATGCAACCCCCAAAATAACCCAAGCTCCACTCCACATAACCAACAACCTCCTTTCCAAATGTCTAACTATCTGAACAATGTTAGACAAAGCCCCACTCATCCAAATTACCTGCTACAAGAGGAATGTCCTTTTGTAGCAAACCAAAACCAAGATCCACTTCGAAATGCATCACATGATAACTTGCATGTACCACATAACCAAAGCCAAGAGCCGTACCAAGATAACCACCACAACCCACTCTTTGAAGAGTTTGAGGGAATAAATGTTAACCGGAATTATGATGGTCCTTAATATGGTTGTCGACAAGGTTATGATGCACCTAGAGATAGGGTAAAATATGGAGGTTATGGTTGGAATCAAGGTGCAGATTGCAAGGGAATGGAGATCAAGGTGAATGGTTTGATGATCGCAACGATAACTAATATGGGTATCGAGGTGATAGATATGGTAGCCATAATGATGATAGGTATGGCTATCGACAAGGAGATCATGGTGACCATGAACAGAGTTTGAATACCATCAAGGTTACTCTTCCAACCTTCAAAGGTAGTAGTGATCTGAAAGAATTCCTTGAATGGCAGATACAAAGTGTGCGGATATTCCTCACCAACAATATTTCGAAGGCAATGAAGCCAAATATGCCCTTACTCAATTTGAGGGATATCCATCCACATGGTGGGAGTCCAAGGTGAGAGAACGAGCCCAAAATCTCATTTATGATTTTCCTACATGGAAAGAGTTGCTAGCCCTTATGGAAGTGAAGTATGTTACACCTACCTATCATCAAGAAGTTATCAAGAAGGTGTACCTCCTTCGACAAGGTACCAAAAGTGTTGAAGAGTATTATGATGAGTTTGAAAGCTTGAGATTGAAGTCTAAACTTGAAGAACCAATATTGAACACGGTGATATGATTTGTCACTAACTTAAAGCAAGACATCTCAAAGGCAATGCGAATCAAACACTATACTAGCTTGGAGGAAGCCTATCATGATGCTACCAAGGTAGAGATTGACTTGAAAGATGAGAAGTCATTCAAATCCAAGGGTACTACCACTCCCTCATAGAACAAAAACAATGACAAGTGAAAGTCTTCTACCACTCGGGAGTACACAGAGGGTAGTGGTCAAGCTACTCAAGCTAAAGTTGATAAGCCAAAGTGGAATGATAGGGCTAAGGAAGGTAATCAATCAAAACCTATCTTCTCTCATCTTTCCACCGTTCAATGTTTTAAATATCAAGGAAGGGGACACATTGCTAGTGAGTGTCCCAACCGAAGAACAATTGTGGCTTACAAGGATGGGTACCATACTAAAGAAGATGAACAGTGTCGTGAAGAGAGTGGTGATGAAGAACCCAAAGGTGATGATAATGAAACGCCTTTGAATGATGATGAGAGGATAGAAGAGAGGCCAAACTTTTCTATGCTTATGTTGTGAGGAAGATTATGGGAGCTATTGCTAAAGAGGATCTTGATCAATGGGAAAACTTGTTTCATGCTAAATGCAAGATCCTAGACAAGATTTGTGCCTTGATCATTGATAGTGGGAGTTGTACTAATGTTGTGAGTGACACTTTGGTGGAATGAATGCAACTTCTTACCAAGAAGAATCCTAGCCCTTACAAGCTCTAATGGCTCAACGAAAGCGGTGAAATGAAGGTCCTCAAGCAAGTAAGAATTAAATTTAGCATTGGTAAATATCAAGATGAAGTTCTTTGTGATATTGTACCTATGCTTGCTTGTCATATATTGCTTGGAAGGCCTTGTCAATATGATAGAGATGTTGTACATCACGGGAGAACCAACAAGTATTCTTTTGTATTTGGTGGTCAAAAGTTCTCTCTTGCTCCTTTAACTCCCTACCAAGTTAGTGAATATTACCGGATCATGAAAGAACTCCAGGAGAAAATGAAATTGGTGGAGGATGTTAGTGCAAGCTCTACATGTGTGCAAGAAAAGGGATATGGCTTAGCTAAGAAGAAGAACAAAATGTGCATGATAGCTAAGTCGAGTAATTGTTTGAAAGGTGTTGATGAGGAACGCTTCCTAGTATGCCTTGTCAATAAGGACCTATTGTTGCATGCCAACCAAGATGCTAGCGCTTTACCTACTTGATACGATATTGCCCGGAACAACCCCTACGAGGCCATTCACTAGGAGCCAAGCCAAAGAACTCCAAGCCTTACAAGCTCTATTCATGAAGAAAGAGGCATTGGAGACCATTGAAGAGCGTAGATCATGGATCTACAACTTATGGATGATTGCATGGGAAGATGAGGCTGCCAGTGATCTGTTTTGAAGGTGCAACACGCACTTCTCCAGATGCTAAATGCACCCCCATCGCACAAGGCTGCAAAGAAGATTCTAATTCATGTGGTGCAAAGTGATGTGCGACCAACACTCCTTGTGGTGCGAAACGCACACCCAAATGCACCCCAAGTGTGTTGGACCCATGTTGGGCTATTTTTTAAGGTCACTTTTGGGGCTTTATGTAATAGCTATAAATAGGGGTTTCCTTCCCTTAGCTAGGCAGATTTTGATGAATATTAAATTGCTTTAAAAGCTTCTAGTTGATACTCTAGTTTGTAGCCATTGGGTGGATTTCCCAATTAGTTAACTTAGCTTTGTAGAAATCTATTGGGTGGATTTCTAATAGTCTATTGAGTGGATTCCTAATAGGTAGATGAGTGATTAAGGGTGGATTCATTTGATTGCTTGTTAACTTCTTTGCTTGATTAATCATAGAGTCATCCATTTGTGGATTCATTTGTTTGTCTCTTTGTTTGATTGAGGAATTATTGTTTGTTAATTAGGTTCAATTGGGAAGTGAGGGTATAAACTCCCTTGTTTCCCATAAACTTGATTAATTAGCTTTAATTCACATATTTTTTGCTTATTTAATTTTCGTATTTAGATTTTGATTATCTGTCTAATAGAGATCTTATCATTTGGTATCAGAGCTTAGGGTAAAAGATTATTCCCATAATTCTTAATCCTAGGTTCATAAATCTGAAAATTTCAAAATAAAAATAAAAATTGTTGATCTAGTGTTTTATTTGAAAATCTAATATTAGATTTGTGTTCTCTAATATCAATTAAGTCTAGATTTGAGAATTGAGCTTGTTTGGAGTTGAATTAAAGATCTCACCATTGTTGGATGGAGAAGCTTGAAGAACAAATTCAAGATGTGGGTTGATTTGTGACTTCAAACCAAATCGGCTTTGATCTCCTATTCATAGGGAGCTTGAATCTCAAGTTTGGTAGAATTTGGTTGAGGTTTGAAGGGTTCAACATTTTCTGGTTTTGAAGAACTTGAAGAACACAAAATGAGTCTCTTCAATTTGGAGTGATTTGATTATAATTTGTATCGGTCTTTGTTCTCTATATTGAGGGGAGGCTACGTTTAAAATTTGGAGTCATTGCGAGTTGAATTGAGAGAGTTGGAAATTTTGAAATTCATAGGTGTTCTTGGTGTTCTTCAAGGTGATTGTTGAAAAAGAAGGTGAAATAAAGTTGTTTGATCCAAAGGAGTAAAGTAAAAAGATACTTGTGTTTGTAGTCAAGGGAATTTACCAAAAGGGGAAAGTACTAAGAAGGAAAAGGTACAAAAGCTGAAAAACGAGTACAAATGCAGAGGCTTCAGGTGTTCTGCCTGGTGCTGTGCGAAGTGAGGTGCGACCAGCACTTTGCTTCGCACCAGCACTTCGCACTAGGGGTACTTGTTTTATGTTTCATTATGCGAATTAAGGTGCGTTGGGCACTTTACCTAGTGCATTTCGCACATTGCGGTGCACCCACGGACAGTTACAAAACCGACTTGCTCCAACAAATCTCAGGTTTAATCTTCTTTGTTTCTTTTCTTTGATTCTCTTATCATCTAGAAATCTTAAGACTAACTTATGACAAGTATTGTTCTACTTGATTGTAATTAGATCTCTTGCGTCTATTTTATTTCATACCAATTATTTGTGAAGCTTTTCTCGTTAAGCAATTATTGAAAACCTTCTTGGCTCCGACCGTTTGATTTTGAGTCGTATTTTTTTTGGGTAACAAGAATCCATTCCTCCACAAAGGATAGGTGACTTGTAACTTGGTTGAGCAAGGAGAGTTCACTATCAATCCTTGGAAGATGCCATAGGAGGTAAGTGAGTTTTCACATATGAGAGGGTGAGGAACATTTGCTACTAATCTCGTTTGCTGAATTTTGCAGGTATGATGTTAAACACAATTAATAGTCCTTATGAAGGACACATGTCCTTTAACATGGAGGCCACCTTTGCCTCAATCATCACAAATAAAATGGCGAATATGAATGGAAAAATAGCGGACATGAATGGGAAGATAGCAGAATTAAGTGGAGGCATGGATCTCATGAATGGGAGGATGGATCATATGGAGGATCGGATGGTGATAGTTGCGAGTCCCAATCGAGAGGACTCACCTCATACCACTCATGGTTTGGGATCAAATAGGAACACGAGTTCCTCAATGACTATTACCCCGAGGCATGCACGTGAGTTATCCAACCCCCGAAACAACAACCCAAGCCCCATTCCACATAACCAACAACCTCCTTTCCAAATGTCTAACTATCCGAACAATGTTAGACAAAGCCCCACTCAACCAAATTACCCGCTACAAGAGGAACGTCCTTTTGTAGCAACCCAAAACCAAGCTCCACTTCGAAATGCACCACATGCTAAATTGCGTGTACCACATAACCAAAACCAAGAGCCTTACCAAGAAAACCACCACAACCCACACTTCGAAGAGTTTGTGGAAATGAATGTTAACTGGAATTATGATGGTCCTCAATATGATGGTCGATAAGGTTATAATGCACCTAGAGATAGGGTACAATATGGAGGTTATGGTCAAAATCAAGGTGCAAGATGGCAAAGGAATGTAGATCAAGGTGAATGGTTTGATGATCGCAACGGTGATCAATATGGGTATCGAGGTGATAGATATGGTGGCCACAATGATGATAGGTATGGCTATCGACAAGGAGATCGTGGTGACCATGAACAGAGTTTGAATACCATCAAGGTAACTCTTCCAACCTTCAAAGGTAGTAGTGATCCGAAAAAATTCCTTGAATGGCGGATTCAAAGTGAGCGAATATTCCTTACCAACAATATTTTGGATGCTATGAAAGCCAAATATGCCCTTACTCAATTTGAGGGATATGCATCTACATGGTGGGAGTCTGATAATGATCTCAATCGAGTGACTAAAATCGATATCAAAAACACGGAATTCAACAACACAAAATAAAGATAGTGGAGAAATTAAGATGAGAATTAGAAGAAATTGAGATAAAGATAGAGGAAAGAATGATTAATTGAATCCACAATCAACCAAGGGAGAAGGGAACTCAATCAAATGCATGAGAAACCAAATTGAATCCACAAGATGATAACTCGATGATCAATTAAGCAAAGAAGTTAACACAAACAATTTGGGAATCCACCATAATCACTCATTCTAAACTAATAATTGGAATTGAACTCAATTAATATCCTAACCTAAAATATCAAGTCTATTCAAGACAATTCAATCATCAAAATCTCAGTATGAAAACGACTAAGGCATCTATTTATAGTTATTGCCTTTACACAAATAGCCTGTTACAAAAATAGCCCAAAAGTGACTATTTTGGAAATGACCCACAAGGGTCATTCTTTATTTCCCAAATGGCATCTTGATCGCCCATGGCCTTGTGCATTTGTTGGTCCATGGCTTTCTTCGGGCTCCAAGCTATCATCTATATATAAAAGCTCCTCCTAATGTGCTCCAAGCTAACCATGATTGTATCATCCTCCCCTTCTTCAAAAGGATTTGTCCTCGAATCCAAACCTTGCAAATATATAAGAAGGACAAATAACAAACATATCCTCATAGCATGAGGGTTAGCACATGGGTTATCAACCATACCAACTTGCCAAGGTAGCACACATTTGAAATACGACCAACTATCCTTTGTGTCAAATAAGATCAATGCATTGTAGAATATACAAAGGATTCGACTATGAGAAATATCATAAAATAAAGAGGGTTCAAACACCCATGAGGATTTACCGGGGTCAAAGATATGAAAAACCCACATAGTTTGATCACAAAACAAATGGACCAACCTAAGAAACCCCTACCTCTATATAAAACAAATTCCATACATACATGGACATCATCATATGCAAAGAGGTAGTAAAGAAAGGTGTTACTTAAATGAACTTCATTCAAGGTGTTCCCAAATATAGAATCACCCTTTGATCCATAAGCATTAAGACCTTGATCAAGAATGGGGTCACACAAGAATGAAGGGGTCATTAGAGAACATACACCTCTTTCCTTTTGACCACTAACCTCTCCAATAGACGTACTATCATCTTTCAAGAAAAGAGTTTCATCTTTGGAAAGAGTGTCATCATACCATAGTGAATTTTCAAACAATTGATAGCCTTCAAGGGTGGCTACACTTCCAACATTATAAGATGCACCACTATCTTCATCATTCACATTAGTCATGTCATCATAGAATAAGGGATTATCCCTAAGTTCATACTCTACCTCAAGATCCTCATGACAATAATAAGAAATAGAATCAACACCTAAGAAATCATCATCTCTAAGTAAAGATCCTACATGACTAACTACTTGACCAACTATATCATTACCATCACTAAATTAAGGTTCATTTATCACATCATACAACTCCTCAATTAGTAGGTCATCATCACAAGTAAGTTGGTCAACACCACAATGAACACTAGTTGATAGCATATCAAGCTCAAAAGAATCACACACATGATTACCATCATTATAGCCAACTAGCATTTGACTACCTCTATTACATGACAATATATTCTCACTCAAGTCACAAGTGCTAACACTAGATGGACTCAAATTGATCTTACTAAAAGAATCAATCAAGTCATCTATAGGATTAATTAGTTTTTGGGCACTCACAACAATGTCATCATCATCATGCAATAAGGTGTCATCAAGATCATCACAAGGTAAAGGCTGTTTAAGCTCAGACATATACAAGCTATCACTTACACTCAATTGGCTACTAGCCACACAATGATTTTTTACTTTCAATAAAGTGTAAGGTTTAGCTTTGTTACCTCGTAGCTCATATGAATAATTGTCTTCACCTTGGTTTCCAACATTGAAGCACAAATGCTCCTTTGGAAAGCTTTTTAACACCTCTTGATTCTCCATATTTTGAGGTGCTTTGCTAGGCTTATTTTCAAGAATACCTGTACAGGTATCAAGACAACTAGAGAAACAAGAAAAGTTACATGAGTTAGGATAAGATTGTGACAACCTCTCACATCACTCCACACAACCTCTCCTTTTTCCACTCTAGAGTTTTCACTTATCACACCCTTACTCCTCTCAATCTTTTGTCTCTCAATTTCATTGGAGTTCGGACAAGTGCCAAGTATCCCTTGTGAAGGGTTAGATGATCCCTTCACTTCAAGCTTCCACTTTGGTGCATAAGGTGTGGATGTTTTGACTTCTATGTTCAACTCCTTAGTGCTAGAATCACAAGGAGTAGCTTGCCTTGCTCCCAATGGCAACTCCTTAGGTTCATCTTCACGAGGAGTGACTTTCTTCAACATCTTTTATAACTCCTCGGGCTTAAGATTGGCAACCCATCGGATGACCTTGTCAACTCCTCTTGTATGACATCCCCTAATTTTTTAATTCTTAAAGATTCAAGATCTCTCATCGGAAGGAGCTCATTTGATTTCACTCTACTTTCATGGCCTATTGATCATTCCATCCTACCTCCAACACCATTTCCATATTGCAAATAAGACACATTGAAATTAGGATAAGAAGCATAAGTTCTTGTATTACAAGAAGTAGAGAATGTTCTTTCCCTATGGTCCACACGACGTCTTCGAATTGGTTTCATCCACACATCGATACCCCCTCGACTAGGATAGGAAGTAGCACAAGACAAGGAAGATAATTCACCTTCACAACATCCCCTTATATCACAATCTTCCTCAAAGGATTCATAAGAAATGGGAGAAAGCATCATACCTTATATCATCTTCATCACCATGGTGGGTAATAAGAGAACCCCCATACCCTTCATCTTCACTATCGAATTCATCATAAGATACTTCTACTCCTTCATGTTCATGATAAGGGCCATAAGCCCCATTCATTTCATATCCATCTCCAAAGTAGTAGTTCTCATCACCACATGGCTCAAGATCATGGTTATTATCATAGCCTCCACAATCCTCATCATCATCATACTCATAGCCTCCATATCATCATTATAAGGATCTGAAGCTATAGAGGACATACTTCCTTATAGCTCTTTTTTGTACCTACAAAACTAGCAAACAATTTAGTAAAAAAATCTTCACGCCACTCTTTATGTGAACCTCAACTCACCTTCTATGGCTTCTTTCCCAAATTGGTAGTGTTACTAATTTTGCTCAATCAATTCAAGGTTATCTATCCTTGTGGAGGAATGGATCCTTGTGACTCTTGAAAGAAGGACGACTCAAATAAAACTAAAAGGACTTGAATCAAGAAATTAACTACAAAATAAAATGAGAAAAGCACACAAAGAAATGCACAAGGAAAAAAAACGGACTCAAAGAACTTGATAATATTTAGTAGGGTAATCTAATAATTAAAATCAAGTTATGAACCTAAAAGAAGGTAGATTTATTGAAAGGGAAACTAATTTACCAAGATTTTTACTAAGAAAATTATTTGGGAAGAAATTTAGTTGAAATCCAGGGAGAAAAACTTCAAAAAGTGGAGAAAAACTTGAAAAATTGCTCCAAAAGGGCGCTGGAGCTGTGGCTGGAGCGCTGGAGCCGTGGCTGGTGTGCTGGAGCTGGCTAAAAGGGCGCTGGAGCCGACGGGTCAACAAGGAAGCCGACGCTTGGATCGGCTGGACGCGGAAGCCGTGTTATAAACGGCTCAAATTCGCAGAGCCGGCTCTGTGAAGTGCTGGATCATGCTGCTGATGTGTCCTGACGTGATTGGAGGGCCTGGCGGGACCATGGACAGCTGGCAGCGTCCAATTGGGCGTGAGAAAAAGCTGGAGAACTTTTTTTTTTTTTCAATTTTCAGATATTTTGTACTCCTTTGGACCCACAAACACCTTTACACTTTCTCCTTCCTTTCCTTTTGGATTAAACACAACCTTTTTGAAGATTATTCCTCAATAACATATGAATTTCATGAAGAACACTATGACATTGATGAACTTCAAAACTTAATAACTCACTCAATTTAATTTCGATCTTCATCAAATTTTAAACATGAGCTCCTTTCAACACCACGAACAAACTCCAATAATTTTTAGCCCTCAATTTCAAGCCGAAAATAAACTCATTTCTCCATCTTCAAACTATGAATAACATCATGAACAAGCGAACTTCAAATCTTTATAACTTTTTTGTTTTAGCTCCAAATTTCATGAAATTCGAGATTTAGGCTCTCCTTGCTATAGAGAACAAACTCCAATACATTTCAAGCTCCAATTTAGCCTCAAAAAACAAACCCACTTCACCTTCTTCAAACTTTTTCAAGCTTAACAATGGTGAAATTTTAAAAACCTCCAAATCAACTCGAAATTGTCTCAAATTTTAGGAGAAGCTTCCTCTTAAGCTAGAGAACAAATCTCATTACTTTTTCTAGCTTGAATCTCTCCTAATCTTCAAGACCCATTTTCAAGTTTTCAAATTTCAAGCTACTTTAATGGTGGAATCTTCCCTACAACTCAAAATCACTTGAAAACTTGGATTTAGACTCAAACAATACTAGAGAATACGAATCTAGTGTCAAAAATAACAAATCAAACATAAAATTTTTGGTTTTTTTTTTTGGACGAATTTTTTTAATTTTTTTTTTCAAATTTATGAACCTAAGACTTAAGAATTGATGGAACAACTTTTAACACTTAAGCTCTGATACCAAGATGATAACGATCTCAATTGAGTGACTAAAATCGATATCAAAAACACGGAATTCAACAACACAAAATAAAGATAGTGGAGAAATTAAGATGAGAATTAGAAAAATTGAGATGAGGATAGAAGAAAGAATGACTAACTGAATCCACAATCAACCAAGGGAGAAGGGAACTCAATCAAATGCATGAGAAACCAAATTGAATCCACAAGATGATAATTCGATGATTAATTAAGCAAAGAAGATAACACAAGCAATTTGGGAATCCACCCTAATCACTCATTCTAAACTAATAATTAAAATTGAACCCAATTAATATCCTAACCTAAAATATCAAGTCTATTCAAGACAATTCAATCATCAAAATCTCATTATGAAAATGACTAAGGCATCTATTTATAGTTATTGCCTTTACACAAATAGCTTATTACAAAAATAGCCCAAAAGTGACTATTTTGGAAATAACCCACAAGGGCTCTTCTTCATTTCCCAAATGGCATCTTGATCGCCCATGGCCTTGTGCATTTGTTTCTCCAAGGCTTTCTTCGGTATCCAAGCTATAATCCATATATAAAAGTCCATCCTAATGTGCTCCAAGCTAACCATGATTTTATCAGAGTCCAAGGTGAGAGAACGAGCCTGAGATCTCATTTATGATTTTCCTACATGGCAACAGTTGCTAGCCTTGATGGAAGCGAGATATGTTACACCTACATATCATCAAGAAGTTATCAAGAAGGTGTACCTCCTACGACAAGGTACCAAAATTGTTGAGGAGTATTTTGATGAGTTTAAAAGTTTGAGATTGAAGTCTAAGCTTAAAGAACCAGTATTGAACACGGTGATATGATTTGTCACCAACTTGAAGAAATACATTTCAAAGGCGATGCGACTCAAACACTATGATAGATTGGTGGAAGCCTATAACGATGCTACCAAGGTAGAGATTGACTTGAAATATGAGAAGTCATTCAAAAACAAGGGTACTACAACTTTCTCATGGAATAAAAAGAATGACAAGTGGAAGTCTTCTACCATTAAGGAGTATACAAAGAGTAGTGGTCCAGCTACTCAAACCAAAGTTGATAAGCCAAAGTGGAATGACAAGGCTAAGAAAGGTAATCAATCGAAACCTATATTTCCCCGTCCTTCTACCGGTCAATGCTTTAGATGTCAAGGAAGGGGGCACATTGCTAGTGAGTGTCCCAATCGGAGAACTATAGTGGCTTATAAGGATGGGTACCATACCGAAGAAGATGAAGAGTGTGGTGAAGAGAGTGGTGATGAAGAACCCAAAGGTGATGATGATGAAACGCCTTTGAATGATGATGAGAGGATAGAAGAGAGGCCAAATTTTGCTATGCTTGTGAATGGAAGATTGCCTCTAGAGTGTGATGATGATGAGCCATTGCCCTTTAACATGAATTTGTCTTGTGTTGTGAGGCATATTATCAGAGCTATTTCTAAAGAGGAGCTTGATCAACGGGAAAACTTGTTTCATACTAGATGAAAGTATCTAGACAAGATTTGTGCTTTGATCATTGATAGCGGGTGTTGTACTAATGTTGTTAGTGACTTTTAGTGGAACGAATGCAACTTCCCACCAAGAAGCATCCTATTCCTTACGAGCTCCAATGGCTCAATGAAAGTGGTAAAATAAAGGTCCTCAAGCAAGTAAGTATTAAATTTAGCATTGGTAAATATCAAGATGAAGTTTATTGCGATATTGTACATATGCTTGCTTGTCATATATTGCTTGGAAGGCCTTGGAAATTTGATAGAGATGTTGTACATCAAGGGAGAACCAACAAGTATTCTTTTGTATTTAGTGGTCGAAAGTTCTCTCTTGCTCCTTTAACTCCTACCAAGTTAGTTAAGATTACCGGATCATGAAGGAGCTCTGGGAGAATGAAATTGGTGGAGGATGTTAGTACAAGCTTACAAGTTTGCAAGAAAAAGGAAGTGACTTTTCTAAGAAGAAGAACAAAATGTGCATGATAGCTAAGCCAAGAAATTGTTTAAAGGGTGTTGATGAGGAACGCTTCCTAGTGTGCCTTGTCAACAAGGATCTATTGTTGCATGCCAACCAAGATACTAGCGCTTTGCCTAGTATAGTATCATCTCTTTTGCAAGAATATGAGGGCTTATTTCCCGAAAAGATGCTCGATGGATTGCCACTCTTAAGAGGTATTGAGCATCAAATTGATTTTGTGCCCGGATCTCAAATTCCAAATCGTCCGGCATATAGAAGCAATACGGAGGAGACTAAGGAGTTACAAAGGAAAATTGAAGAACTCCTTGAAAAGGGACTTGTCAAAGAGAGTCTTAGCCCTTGTGTCGTACTGGTTATCCTTGTTCCCAAAAAGGATGGCACTTGGAGGATGTGTATTGATTGTAGAGCTGTCAACAAAATAACGGTGAAGTATCGACATCCTATTCCTAGACTTGATGACATGCTTGATGAGCTTTGTGGCTCAAGTGTATTTTCGAAGATTGATCTTCGAAGTGGCTATCACCAAATTCATATGAACCCGGGTGATGAATGGAAAACGACCTTCAAAATCAAGTTTGGTTTATATGAGTGGCTAGTTATGCCTTTTGGCTTGACTAATGTTCCTAGCACTTTCATGTGGTTAATGAACCATGTGTTAAATCCCTTCATCAATAAGTTTGTTGTCATTTTTTTCGATGACATACTTGTCTATAGTAGGTAGGACCATTGAGGAGCATATTGGCCATTTGAGGCAAGTATTTGATGTTCTACTACATGAGAGTCTCTTTGCAAATCTAAAAAAGTGTTCATTTTGTATGGAGAAGGTGATATTCTTGGGGTTCGTGGTGAGTGCCAATGGTGTAGAGGTGGATGAAGAAAAGGTTGAGTCTATTAGATCTTGGCGAACTCCTACTAATGAAAATGAAGTGAGGAGTTTCCATGGATTGGCAAGTTTCTATCGACGCTTTGTGAAAGGCTTTAGCACTATTGCTTCCCCTCTAATCAAATTGATTAAGAAGGATACACCCTTTATTTGGGGAGATGTTCAAGAGAAAGCCTTTCAAGAGTTGAAGTCTATGTTAAGCACTTCTCCTTTGTTGCAATTGCCCGACTTTGATAAAGCCTTTGAAATTGAGTGTGATGCTTCAGGTGTTGGCATTAGTGGAGTATTGATGCAAGAAGGAAATCCTTTGGCCTACTCTAGTGAAAATCTAAAGGGGGCCTCATTGAACTACTCAACATATGTTAAGGAGTTGTATGCACTTGTGCGGGTGCACTTGTGCGGGTGTTGGCTCATTGGCAACACTATCTATGGCACAAGGAGTTTGTGATAAGGACGGATTATGAGTCCTTGAAGCATCTAAAGAGCCAATCAAAATTGAACAAGCACCATGCTAAGTGGGTTGAGTTTATTGAAACATTCCCTTATGTGATCAACTATAAGCAAGGAAAGGAGAATGTGGTTGCCGATGCTTTGTCTAGAAGGTTCGTATTGGTTAACACCGTGACTTCTAGGATGATGGGATTTGAAAGCTTAAAGGAGTTCTACTCCAAGGACTCTGACTTCAAATAGGTTTATGATGATCTTGGCCGAGTAAAGCGTGTGGAACATTTCCAAATAATTGATGGTTATTTGTTCAAGGATGGCAAAATGTGTATGCCTATGAGTTTATGGAGGGAGCTCTTCCTCAAAGAAGCTCATAGTGGTGGAATAATGGGACACTTTGGTGTCAACAAAATACTTGACATTCTTATGGAGCAATTCTATTGGCCAAAGATGAGGCATGATGTGGAGAATCTATGTGGACAATGCCTCGAATGAAAGCAAGCCAAGTCCAAGACTCGGCCCCAAGGTATGTACATACTTCTCCCTACCCCTCTTGGTCCTTGGATGGACATTTATATGGATTTTGTGTTGGGACTTCCAAGAACCAAAAGAGGGCATGATAGTATCTTTGTGGTAGTGGCTAGATTTTCTAAAATTTCTCATTTTATGCCATGCCATAAATGTGATGATGCATCTCATGTTGCATCTTTGTTTGTGATTCATGTGCTTAAATTGCACGGAGTGCCTCTCACTATCGTTAGTGATAGGGACTCCAAGTTTCTTAGCCATTATTGGAAGAGTCTATGGGGTACACTTGGTACCAAGTTCATGTTTTATACTTCTTTCCATCCTCAAATGGATGGTCAAACCGAAGTAGTCAATAGGACTCTTGGGATCATGCATCGTTGTATGATTAGAGGATCTCCAACTTCTTGGGAGGACCGTTTGCCTTTGATTGAATTTGCTTATAATCGGTCTCTTCACTCCTCTATTGGCATGACTCCATTTGAAGTATGTTATGGGTTTAACCCATTGGTTCCATTATATTTAACCCCTTTGTATAGTGATGTTGTTGTGAGCTTAGATGCAAGGCGAAGGGCAAAAGAGATGGTGAAGATTCACACAAAGGTAAGGGAGTCCATGGAAAAGAACAACTCAAAGGTGGCTCTCTGACAAAATCATGGGAGGAAGAAAGTGATCTTTCAACCCAATGATTAGGTTTGGGTACACTTTCAGAAGGAAATGTTTCCATAACTTCGCAAAGGGAAGTTGAGTCCAGGGGGTGATGGCCCATACCAAGTGCTTGAAAGGACCAACGACAATGCCTATAAGATTGGTCTACCATATGAGTATAATGTTCACAATATTTTCAATGTGAGTGATCTATCTTCTTGCATTATAGGTGAAGCTATGGATTCGAGGATGAATCCTTTTCAAGAAGGGGAGGATGATACGATATTGCCCGGCACAACCCCTACGAGGCCATTCACTAGGAGACAAGCCAAAGAACTCCAAGCCTTACAAGCTCTATTCATGAAGAAAGAGGCATTGGAGACCATTGAAGAGCGTAGATCAAGGATATATAAATTATAGATGATCGCATGGGAAGACGAGGCTTCCAGTTATATGTTTTGAAGGTGCGACATGCACATCTCCTGATGCTAAATGCACCCCCATCACACAAGGTTGCAAAGAAGATTATGATTCATGTGGTACGAAGTGTTGTGCGCCCAACACTCCTTGTGGTGCGAAACGCACACCCAAATGCACCCCAAGTGTGTTGGACCCATGTTGGGCTATCTTTTAAGGTCACTTTTGAGCCTTTATGTAATAGCTATAAATAGGGGTTCCCTTCCCTTAGCTAGGAAGATTTTGATGAATATTGAATTACTTTGAAAGCTTCTAGTTGATACTCTAGTTTGTAGTCATTGGGTGGATTTCGCAATTAGTTAACTTAACTTTGTAGAAATCTATTGGGTGGATTCCTAATAGGTAGTTGAGTGATTAAGGGTGGATTCCTTTGATTGATGTTAACTTCTTTGCTTGATTAATCATAGAGTCATCCATTTGTGGATTCATTTGTTTGTCTCTTTGTTTGATTGAGGAATTATTATTTGTTAATTAGGTTCAATTGGGAGGTGAGGGTATAAAGTCCCTTGGTGCCCATAAACTTGATTAATTAGCTTTAATTCACATATCTTTTGCTTATTTAATTTATGCATTTAGATTTTGATTAGTCTCCCTAATCGAGATCTTATCACTAGTATAGTATCATCTCTTTTGCAAGAATATGAGGGTTTATTTCCTGAAGAGATGCCAGATGGATCGCCACCCTTGAGAGGTATTGAGCATCAAATTGATTTTGTGCCCGGATCTCAAATTCTAAACCCCCCAGCATATAGAAGCAATTTGGAGGAGACTAAGGACTTACAAAGGCAAATTGATGAACTCTTTGAAAAAGGACTTGTCAAAGAGAGTCTTAGCCCTTGTGCCATACCGGTTATTCTTTTTCCCAAAAAGGATGGCACTTGGAGGATGTGTATGATTGTAGAGCCATCAACAAAATAACGGTTAAGTATCGACATCCTATTCCTAGACTTGATGACATGCTTGATGAGCTTTATGGCTCAAGTGTATTTTTGAAGATTGATCTTTGAAATGGCTATCACCAAATCCGTATGAACAAGGGTAATGAATGGAAGACGACCTTCAAAACCAAGTTTGGGTTGTATAAGTTGCTAGTTATGCCTTTTGGCTTGACTAATGCCCCTAGCACTTTCATGAGTTTGATTAATCATGTGTTGAAGCTCTTCATCAATAAGTTTGTTGTCGTTTATTTTGATGACATACTTGTCTATAGTAGTCCCATTGAGGAGCATGTTGGCCATTTGAGGCAAGTATTTGATGTCCTACTACATGAGAGGCTCTTTGCAAATCTCAAAAAGTTTTCATTTTGTGTGGAAAAGGTGATATTCTTGGGTTTCGTGGTGAGTGCCAATGGTGTAAAGGTGGATGATGAGAAGGTTGAGTCTATTAGATCTTGGCCAACTCCTACTAATGCAACCAAAGTGAGGAGTTTCTATGGATTGGAAAGTTTCTATCGATGCTTTGTGAAAGGCTTTAGCACTTTTTCTTCCCCTCTAACCGAATTGATCAAGAAGGACACCCCCTTTATTTGGGCAGATGTTCAAGAGAAAGCCTTTCAAGAATTGAAGCCTATGTTGAGCACTTCTCCTTTGTTAAAATTATCGGACTTTGATAAAGCTTTTGAAATTGAGTGTGATGCTTTGGGTGTTGGCATTGGTGGAGTATTGATGCAAGAAGGAAAGTCGTTGGCCTACTTTAGTGAAAAGCTAAAGGGGGCCTCATTGAACTACTCAACATATGATAAAGAGTTGTATGCACTTTTGCGGGCGTTGGCTCATTGGCAACACTATCTATGGCACAAAGAGTGTATGATAAGGATGGATCATGAGACCTTGAAGCATCTAAAGAGCCAATCAAAGTTGAACAAGCGCCATGCTAAGTGGGTGGAGTTTATTGAAACATTTCCTTATGTGATCCACTACAAGCAAGGGAAAGAAAATGTGGTTGCCGATGCTTTGTCTAGATGGTTCGTATTGGTTAACACCTTGACTTCTAGAATGATGGGTTTTGAAAGCTTAAAGAAGTTCTACTCTAAGGACTCCGACTTCAAGGAGATTTGTGATGAACTTGGCCAAGGAACGCGTGTGGAATGTTTCCAAATGATTGATGGTTATTTGTTCAAGAATGGCAAAGTGTGTGTTCCTATGAGTTCATGGAGGGAGCTCTTACTCAAAAAAGCTCATAGTGGTGGAATGATGGGATACTTTGGTGTTACCAAGACACTTGACATTCGTATGGAACAATTCTATTGGCCAAGGATGAAGCATGATGTGGAAAAGCTTTGTGGACAATGCTTGGAATGAAAGCAAGCCAATTCCAAGACTCAGCCCCAAGGTATGTACACGCCTCTCCTTACCCTCTTGGTCTTTGGATGGACATTTCTATGGATTTCGTGTTGGGACTTCCAAGAACCAAAAGAGGGCATGATAGTATATTTGTGGCAGTGGATAGATTCTCAAAAATGTGTCACTTTATTCCATTCCATAAATGTGATGATGCATCTCATGTTGCATCCTTGTTTGTTAATCATGTGCTTAAATTGCATGGAGTACCTCACACTATTGTTAGTGATAGGGACTCTATGTTTCTTAGAAATTTTTGGAAGAACCTATGGGGTACGCTTGGTACCAAGCTCATGTTTTCTACTTCTTGTCATCCTCAAACGGATGGTCAAACCAAAGTAGTCAATAGGACTTTTGGGAGCATGCTTTGTTGTATGATTAGAGGATCCCAAACTTCTTGGGAGGACCATTTGCCTTTGATTGAATTTGCTTAAAATTGGTCTATTCACACCTCTATTGGCATGACTCCATATGAAGTATGTTATGGGTTTAACCCATTGATTCCATTATCCTTAATCCCTTTGTCTAGTGATATTGTTGTGAGCTTAGATGCAAAGAAAATGGCAAAGGAGATGATGAAGATTCACACCAAGGTAAGGGAGGCCATGGAAAAGAATAACTCCAAGGTGGCTTTCTGACAAAACCATAGAAGGAAGAAAGTGATCTTTCAACCCAATGATTAGGTTTGTGATAACGATCTCAATTGAGTGACTAAAATTAATATCAAAAAGACGGAATTCAACAACACAAAATAAAGATAGTGGAGAAATTAAGATGAGAATTAGAAGAAATTGAGATGAGGATAAAAGAAAGAAGGGCTAATTGAATCCACAATCAACCAAGGGAGAAGAGAACTCAATCAAATTCCCAATAAACCAAATTGAATCCACAAAATGATAACTCGATGATCGATCAAGCGAAAAAGATAACACAAGCAATTCGGGAATCCACCCTAATCACTTAAACTAAGCTAACAATTGGAATTTAACCCAATCAATACCCTAACCTAGAGTAACTAAAATATCAAGTCTATTCAAGATAATTCAATCATCTATAATCTAAGTATGAAAAGGCAACTATTTATAGTTATTTCCTTTACACAAATAGCCTATTACAAAAATAGCCCAAAAGTGACTATTTTGGAAATAACCCACAAGGGTCCTTCTTGATTGTTCAAATGACATCTTGATCACCTATGGCCTTGTGTATTTGTTGCTCCATGACTTTCTTTGGGCAAGCTATCATCCATATGTAGAAGCCCCTCCTAATATGCTCCAAGATAACCACGATCACATCATCCTCCCCTTCTTCAAAAGGATTCTTCCTCGAATCTGAACCTTGTAAAAACATAAGAAGGACAAACAACAAACATATCCTCCTAGCATGAGGGTTAGCACATGGGTTATCAACCATACCAACTTGCCAAGGAGGCACACATTTGAAATACAACCAACTATCCTTTGTGTCAAATAAGATCAATGCACTGTAGAACATACAAAGGATCCAACTACGAGAAATATCATGGAATAAAGAAACCTCAAAGGTCCTAAGACACAATTGCTTCCCTATTCCCCCATAAGACCATACCAGAAGTGGTTTCATCATTGGTTTAAACACCCATGAGGGTTTACAGGGGTCTAAGATATAAAAGGCCCACATAGTTTGGTCACAAAGGCAAATGGATCAATCCAAGAAACCCCTACCTCTATATAAAACAAATCCCATACAAACATGGACATCATCATATGCAAAGAGGTAGTAGAGAAAGGTGTTACTTAAATGAACTTCATCCAAGGTGTGCCCACATATATAATCACCCTTTGATCAACAAACATTAAGGCTTTGATCAAGAATGGGGTCACACAAGAATGAAGGGGTCATTAGAGAATATACACCCCTTTCCTTTTGACCACAAACCCCTCCAATAAACGTACTATCATCTTCCAAGAAGAAAGTTTCATCTTTGGAAAGTTTGTCATCATACCATAGTGGATTTTCAAATAATTGGTAGCCTTCAAGAGTGGATACACTTCCCACATTATAAGACACACCACTATCTTCATCATTCACATTAGTCATGCCATCATTGAATAAAAGATTATCCCTAAGTTCATAATCTATCTCAAGATCCTCATGACAAGAATAAGAAATGGAATCAACACTCAAGGAATCATCACCTCTAAGTAAAGATCCTACATGACTAACTACATGACCAACTATATCATTACCATTACTAAATTGAGGTTTATTTATCACATCACACAACTCCTCAGTTAGTAGGTTATCATTACAAACAAGTTGGTCAATACCACAATAAACACTAGTTGGTATCATTTCAAGCTCAAAAGAATCACACATATGATTACCACCATTATAACCAACTAGAATTTGACTACCCTTATTACATGACAATACATTTTCACTCAAGTCATAAGTGCTAACACTAGATGGACTCAAATCGATCTTACTAGAAGAATTAATCAAGTCATCTATAGGATCCACTAGTGTTCGAGCACTCAAAATAGTGGCATCATCATCATGCAACACAGTGTCATCTAGATCATCACAAGGTAAATGCTCTTTAAGCTCACATATTTACAAGCCATTACTTACACTCAATTGGCCACTAACCACACGAGGATCTTCTAGTTTAGACAAAGTGGAAGGTTTAGCTTTGTTACCTTATAGCTCATAGGAAGGATTGCATTCACCTTGTCTTTCAACATTGGCACACATTTTCTCCTTTGGGAAGCTTTTTAACAACACCTCATGATTTTTCATTGCTTGAGGTGCCTCACTAGGCTTGCTTCCAAGTATACCTGCACAAGAATCAAGACAACTAGAAAAAGAAGAAAGGTTACAAAAGTTAGTATAAGGTTGTGATAACCCTCTCACATCACTCCACACAACCTCTCCTTTTTCCACTCTAGAGTTATCACTTATCACACCCTTACTCCTCTCAATCTTTTGTCTCTCAATTTCATTGGAGTTCGGACAAGTGCCAAGTATCCCTTATGAAGGGTTAGATGATCCCTTCACTTCAAACTTCCACTTTGGTGCACAAGGTGTGGATGTTTTGACTTCCATGTTCAACTCCTTAGTGGGTTCATCTTCATGAGGAGTAGTTTTCTTCAACATCTTTTGTAACTCCTCGAGCTTAAGATTGGAAACCCATCGGATAACCTTGTCAACCCCTCTTTGTATGGCATCCCCTAATTCTTTAATTCTTCAAGATTCAAGCTCCCTCACGGAAGGGGCTCACTTGATTTCACTCTACTTTCATGTCATATTGATCCTTCCATCCTACGTCCAACATTATTTTCATAAGGAGAACAAGTCACATTAGAAGGAGAATAAAAAGTATAAGTTCTTGCATCCAAGAAGTAGAGAATGTTCTTCTCCTATGGTTCACATGACGTCTTCGAATTTGTTCCACCCACACATCTATACCCCCTCGACTAGGATAGGAAGTAGCACAAGACAAGGATGGTAATTCATTTTCACAATATCCCCTTCTATCACAATCTTCCTCAAATGATTCATAAGAAATATGGGAGAAAGCATCGTACCTCACATTGTCTTCATCACCATGGTGTGTAATATGAGAATCCCCATACTCTTCATCTTCACTATCGGATACACCATAAGATACTTCTACTCCTTCATGTTCATTATAAGAGTCATAAGCCCCATTCATTTCACATCCATCTCTGAAGTAGTAGTTTTCAACACCATATGGCTCAAGATCATGGCTATTACCATAGCCTCCACAATCCCCATCATGGTCATACTCATAGCCTCTATTGCTACAAGCATAGTCTCCCATTTCATCATCATAAGGATCCAAAGTTATAGATGATATACTTCCTTATAGCTCCTTTTGTACCTACAAAATTAGCAAACAAGTTAATAATAAAATCCTCACGCCACTCTTTATGTGAACTCTCAACTCACCTTCTATGGCTTCTTTCCCAAATTGATAGTGTTACTAGTTTTGCTCAATCAATTCAAGGTTATCTATCCTTGTGAAGGAATGGATCCTTGTGACTCTTGAAGGAAGGACGACTCAAATAAAATCAAAAGAAATTGAATAAAAAAATTAATTACGAAATAAAATGAGAAAATCACTCAAAGAAACGAACAAGAAAAAAAATAAACTAAAAGAACTTGATAATATTTAGTAGGGTAATCTACCAATTAAAATCAAGTTATGAACCTAAAAGAAGGTAGATTTAATGAAAAAGAAACTAATTTACCAAGATTTGGACTACAAAAATCATTTGGGAAGAAATTTGGTTGAAATCCATGGAGAAAAACTTGAAAAATTGCTGAAGCTCCACTCTGAGCCGTCGCTGGAGGCTCAGAGCCGATGCTGGAGCTGATTTTGAAGGCGGAAGCCAATGGCTGGACACGGAAGCCATTTTCAAAAATGGCTTGAGGCGGAAGCTGGAGCTCCTCTGCACTGAGCCGAGCAGAATCTCGGCTAGATGTTGTGCTGACGCGCGCTGATGCAGGCTGGGCCCCCTGGACAGTTGGCAGTGTCTCTTTGGACGCTGAATTGAGCTGGAATTTTTTTCCCCTCAATTTTCAGATATTTTTTTGTACTTTTTGGCACCACAAACACCTTTACATTTTTTCCTTCTTTTCTTTTAGGATTAAACATTACCTTTTTTAAGATTCTTCCTCAACAATATATGAATTTCATGAAGAACACCATAAACATTGATGAACTTTAAAAATTCATAACTCACTCAATTTAACTCCAATTTTCACAAAATTTTAAACATGAGCTCCTTTCAACACCACGAATAAACTCCAATAATTTTTAGCCCTCAATTTCAAGCCAAATATGAATCCATTTTCTCTATCTTCAAGCTATGAATAACATCATGAACAAGTGAATTTTAAATCTTCATAACTTCTTCGTTTTAGCTCCAAATTGCATGAAATACGAGATTTAGGCTCCTCTTGTTATAGAGAACAAATCCCAATACTTTTCAAGCTCCAATTTAGCCTCAAACAACAAACCCACTTCACCTTCTCCAAGCTTTTTCAAGCTGAACAATGGTGAAATTTTGAAATAACTCCAAATCAACCCGAAATCATCTCAAATTTTAGGAGAAGCTTCATCTTAAGCTAGAGAACAAATCCCGTTACTTTTTCTAGCTCGAATCTATCCTAACCTTCAAGACCCATTTTTAAGTTTTCAAACCTTCAAGCTCCTTTAATGGTAGAATCTTTCCTACAACTCAAAATCACTTGAAATCTTAGATTTTGACTCAAAAACACTAGAGAATACAAATCTAGTGTCAAAAATAACAAATCAAACACAAAAAAATCATTTTTTTTTGAACGATTTTTTTTTCAAATTTATGAACCTAAGACCTAAGAATTGATGGAATAACTCTTAAAACCTAAGCTCTGATACCAAGATGATAACGATCTCAATCGATTGACTAAAATCGATATTAGAAACATGGAATTCAACAACACAAAATAAAGATAGTGGAGAAATTATGATGAGAATTAGAAGAAATTGAGATGAGAATAGAAGAAAGAAGGGCTAATTTTATCCACAATCAACCAAGGGAGAAGAGAACTCAATCCAATGCCCGAGAAACCAAATTGAATTCACAAGATGATAACTCGATGATCGATTAAGCGAAAAAGATAACACAAGCAATTCGAGAATCCACCATAATCACTCATTCTAAACTAATAATTGGAATTGAACCCAATCAATACCCTAAACTAAAATATCAAGTCTATTCAAGACAATTCAATCATCCAAAATCTAAGTATGAAAATGGCTAATGCAACTATTTATAGTTATTGCCTTTACACAAATAGCCTATTACAAAAATAGCCCAAAAGTGACTATTTCTGAAATAACCCACAAGGGTCCTTCTTGATTGCTCAAATGACATATTGATCACCCATGGCCTTGTGTATTTGTTGCTCTATGACTTTCTTTGGGCTCCTCTTAATATGCTCCAAGATAACCATGATCGTATCAGTTTGGGTCCACTTTTGGAAGGAAAGATTTCCACAACTCCGTAAGGGAAAGTTGAGTCCAAGGGGTGATGTCCCATACCAAGTGCTTGAAAGGACCAATGACAATGCCTACAAGATCAATCTACCATGTGAGTATAATGTTCACAATGTTTTCAATATGAATGATCTATCTTCTTGTGTTGTAGGTGAAGCTACGAATTCGAAGATGAATCCTTTTCAAGAAGGGGAGGATAATATGATATCGCCCGACACATCCCCTACAAGGTCATTCACTAGGAGCCAAGCCAAAGTACTCCAAGCCTTACAAGCTCTATTCATGAAGAAAGAGGCAATGGAGATCATTGAAGAGCGTAGATCAAGGATCTACAACTTATGGATGATTGCATAGGGAGATGAGGCTGCCAGTGATCTGTTTTAAAGGTGTGACGCACACTCTCTAAGGTGCTAAACGCACACCCTATCGCACAAGGCTGCAAAGAAGCTTCTGATTCAAGTGTACGAAGCACTGTGTGACCCGCACTCTTTGAGGTGCTAAACGCACACCCTATCTCACCTCAAGTGCGTTGGGCCCATGTTGGGCTATCTTTCAAGGTCACTTTTTGGCCTTTATGTAATAGCTATAAATAGGGGTTCCCTTCCCTTAGCTAATCAGATTTTGATGAATATTGAATATCTTTGAAAGCTTCTAGTTGACACTCTAGTTTGTCGTCTTGGGTGGATTCCCAATTAACTAAACTAGTTGTAGAAATCTATTGGGTGGATTCCTAATAGTACTATTGGGTGGATTCCTAATAGTTTAATTGAGTGATTAGGGGTGGATTCCTTTGATTGCTTGTTAACTTCTTTGCTTAATTAATCTTAGAGTCATCGATTTGTGGATTTATTTGTTTGTCTCTTTGTTTGATTAAGGGGTTATTGTTTGTTAAATAAGTTCAATTGGAAGGCAAAGGTATAAAGTCCTTTGTTTCCCATAAACTTGGATAATAGGCTATAATCCACATATCTTTTGCTTATTTAATTTTTGCATTTGGATTTCGATTAGTCTCCCTAATCGAGATCTTATCAGTTCATGGTCACCACGATCTCCTTATCGATAGACATACCTATCATCCTTATTGCCACCATATCTATCACCTTGATACCCATATTTATCACCATTTTGATCATCAAACCATTCATCTCGATCTCCACTCCCTTGCCATCTTGCACCTTGATTTCGACCATAACCTCTATATTGTACCCTATCTCTAGGTGCATCATAACCTTATCGACCACCATATTGAGGTCCATTATAATTCCGGTTAATATTTATTCCTTCAAGCTCTTCAAAGAGTTGGTTGTGGTGGTTATCATGGTAAGGCTCTTGGTTTTGGTTATGTGGTACATACGCATGTGATGCATTTCGACGTGAAGCTTGGTTTTGGTTTGTTACAAAAGGACGTTCCTCTTGTAGTGGATAATTTGGATGAGTGAGGCTTTGTCTAACATTGTTCGGATAGTTAGACATTTAGAAATGAGGTTGTTGGTTATGTGGAGTGGAGCTTGGGTTGTTTTGGGGGTTGCATAACTCTCGTGCATGCCCCGGGGTAATAGTCATTGAGGAACTCGTGTTCCTATTTGCTCCCGATCCATGAGTGGTTTGAGGTGAGTCTTCTCGGTTGGGACTCTCAATAATAACCATCCGATCCTCCATACGATCCATCCTTCCATTCATGATAACTAGACCTCCCGTTAAGTCCGCTATCTTCCCATTCATGTCCGCCATTTGCTTAGTGATTGAGGCAAAGGCTGCCTCCATGTTAAAGGACCTGTGTCCCTCATAAGCACTATCAATTGCTTTTGACATCGTAACTGCAAAATTCAACAAACGAGATTAGTAGCAAAGGTTCCTCACCCTCTCGTATGTGAATACTCAACTTACCTTCAAAGCATCTTCCAAGGATTGATAGTGAACTACCTTCACTCAACTAAGTCACAAGTCACATATCCTTTGTGGAGGAATAGATTCTTGTTACCCGAAAGAAGGACGACCCAAAATCAAATGGATGGAGCCAAGAAGGTTTTCAACGATTGCTTAAACTAGAAAAAAGCTTCACAAATAATTGGTATGAAATTAAACGGACGCAAGAGATCTAATTACAATCAAGTAGAACAATACTTGTCGTAAATTAGTCTTAAGATTTCTAAATGATAAGAGAATCAAAGAAAGGAAACAAATAAGATTAAACCTGAGATTTGTTGGAGCAAACTTGATTTGGAACTGTCAGTTGGTGCGTCGCGATGTGCGAAACGCACAAGAGGAAGTGCCCAATGCACCTTACTTCGCACAACAAAACAGAAACTAGTCCTCCCTAGTACAAAGTGCTGGTGCATTTTGCACCAGGTAAAGTGATGGTCACACCTCACTTTGCACAACACCAGGCAGAACATCTGAAGCCTCTACGTTTGTACTCGTTTTTCAGCTTTTTGTACTTTTTTTTCTTAGTACTTGCCCCTTTTGGAAAATTCCCTTTAGTACAAACACAAATACCTTTTTCCTTTACTCCTTCTTTGGATCAAACATTTTTATTTCACCTTCTTCTTCAACAATCACCTTGAAGAACACCAAGAACACCTATGAATTTCAAATTTTCAACTCTCTCAATTCAACTCGGAATGACTCCAAATTTTAAACGTAGCCTCCTCTCGCTATAGAGAACAAAGCCCGATACAAATTAGAATAAAATCACTCCAAATTGAAGAGAACCATTTTGTGCTCTTCAAGTTCTTCAAAATTCAAAAATGGTGAATCCTTCAAACCTCAACCAAATTCTACCAAACTTGAGATTCAAGCTCCCTATGAATAGGAGATCAAAGCCCAATAGGTTTAAATCCTTCAATCAACCCAGATCTTGAACTTGTTCTTCAAGCTTCTTCACCCAACAATGGTGAAATCTTCAATTCAACTCCAAACAAGCTCAAATCTCAGATCTAGACTCAATTAATATTAGATAACACAAATCTAATATAAGATTTTCAAACAAAACACTAGATCAATAATTTTTTTGTAGGAATTTTCTTAAAACGTTTTTCACATAATTTTTTTGAAATTTTCAAATTTAAGAACCTAGGATTAAGAATTATGGGAATAATTCTTTAACCTAAGCTCTGATACCAAATGATAAGATCTCAATTAGGGTGACTAATCAAAATCCAAATACGGAAATTAAATAAACAAAAGATATGTGAATAATAGCCTATTATCCAAGTTTATGGGAAACAAAAGACTTTATATCTTCACCTCCCAATTGAACTTGTTTAACAAACAATAACCACTCAATCAAACAAAGAAACAAACAAATGAATCCACAAATAGATGACTCTATGATTAATTAAGCAAAGAAGTTAACAACCAATCAAAGGAATCCACCTAATAGTACTATTAGGAATCCACCCAATAGATTTCTACAACTAGATTAGCTAATTGAGAATCCACCCAACACTACAAACTAGAGTATCAACTAGAAGCTTTCAAAGCAATTCAATATTCATCAAAATCTGATTAGCTAAGGGAAGGGAACCCCTATTTATAGCTATTACATAAAGGCCCAAAAGTGACCTTGAAAGATAGCCCAACATGGGCCCAATGCACTTGAGGTGCATTTGGGTGTGCGTTTAGAACCTCAGAGAGTGCGGGTCGCATAGTGCTTTGCACACTTGAATCAGAAGCTCCTCTGTAGCCTTGTGCAATAAGGTGTGCTTTTAGCACCATGGAGAGTACGTGTCGCACCTTCAAAACAATCACTGGCAGTCTCCTCTTCCCATGCAATCATCCATAAGTTGTAGATCTTTAATCTACGCTCTTCAATGGTCTCCAATGCCTCTTTCTTCATGAATATAACTTGTAAAGCTTGGAGTTCTTTGGCTTGGCTCCTAGTGAATGGCCTCGTAGGGAATGTGTTAGGCAATATCATATCACTACACTCACCCTTGGAGAACAAAAGGGAGCTTGGAAGAGCCTCATTGAACAACAAGTGAAGCAATTCCACATTTGGATGATTGCGTGGAGCAAAGAGGCTGCCAGTGAATCTACCTAGTGGTGCAAAGCACGTGAGATGCGTACATCATATGGTGTGAATTGCACACCAACTCCGCACCTTAGATGCAACCAGCACAATGGCTGGTGCGTTCAGCACTTCAAATGCACCTCCAGCTGCACCAGACCCGTAATAAGCCCATTTTTAAAGTCTTCCAAGGTCACTTTTGGGCCTTGATATAATAACTATAAATAAGGGTTCCCTTCCCTTTAGCTCCTTAGTTGTTGTTGAATTGATATGGAATTATCTCTTTGAGATTTTAGCTTATTAGCTTGTAGAGGGTGGAATCCCTATTAGTTAATGTATTGTGGAAATCTATTGGGTGGATTACTAATAGTACTATTGGGTAGATTCCTAATAGTTTAGGTGAGTGATTAAGGGTGGATTCCCTTGGTTGCTTGATAACTTCTTTTGCTTGAATTTTACATGAGAATACTCATTTGTGGATTCATTTAGAGTACTTCTGCCTTATTGATTCAAGTTGGTTTATCATTGAGATATTGTAATCGAGTGAGGGTATAAAGTCCATTCTTGCCCATAATTATAATTTCTTAGTGTTAATCCACATATGTTTTGTTTATTTCAATTCCATGTTTGATTTTGATTAGTCTCCCTAATCGAGATCTTATCATGGTAAGCCTATGGTTAAGCTAGAGGATGAAGTCTTGAAAAATTGATGGTGAGCCTTTGCAAGTGAATGAGAACTTATCATGCATCGTGAGATAAAGCATGGGGGTACTTGATAAAGAAAAGCTTGATCAAAGAGAGAACTTGTTCCATGCTTGTTGCAAGATCATGGATAAGGTTTGTGCTCTTATCATCGATAGTGGGAGTTGCACAAATGTTATGAGTGAAACTTTGGTTGAATGAATGCATCTTCCTAGTGAGAAGCATCCTTCTCCCTACAAATTACAATGGCTCAATGACAATGGTGAGATGAAGGTGAACAAGCAACCAACCATCCGGTTTGGCATTGGCAAGTATCAAGATGAGACTTTATGTGATATTGTGCCTATGCTTGCATGTCATATGTTGCTTGGTAGACCATAGCAATTTGATAGGGATGTGCAACATCATGGGAGGTCTAACAAGTCAGGAGGTCTAACAAGTACTCATTTGTATTTGGAGGACAAAATATTACACTTGCACCCTTGACACCCTATCAAGTAAGTGAGGATTATAAAATCATGAAAGAACTTTGGGAAGTGATTCAAAGGGAAGGAATTGAAAAGATTGAGAGAGAGTTATTTCTTGTGAACAAGAAGGTGGACTTGGATAATGAGGAATATGACTTTTTTGAAAACATGGAGCCAAGTAAATGCTTGAAAGACATGGATGAGGAACACTCCTTAGTGGGACTCATCAACCTGGAGGTTGTAATGCACACTAACCAAGGTACTAGCATTTTACCTAGTACCAATTCTTCTCTTTTGCAGATTCATAAAGGATTTCTTTCCAATGAGGTTTCTCAAAGTTTACCTTACAAAGATGGGATGAGAAGTATCATGGGATCCTACTCTAAGGATTCCAACTTAAGAGAGACAAGAGAGGACAAATCCTATTGGTCCAAGATGATTCTTCAGATGGGAATGCCTTTCAAGACAAGGTTGGAACATGAGCATGTCAAGGTGGACTCTCCAACCCAAGGTATATACCCATCCCTTTTGATTCCAAGTGACCCTTGGAGACATGATGACATTTATGCTATGGTAGGTAGACTCTTGAGAATGGGTGCTTATATAACCTATCATGAACATGTTAATGTCTTGCATTTTTCATCTTTGATTGATGCCAATGTGCTTAATTTGCATGGCACCTAAGTTTGGGATGCCAATTCTATATGTTGTTTTTTTTAGGAGTCCATGTGGTACATTTAGTGCCAAGATCATGATGCCAACTTCTTGTTACCTTCATATGGGTAGACAACTTGAAGTGTTAGGTTGGACTCTTGAGAGCACGCTTGAACTCTTGATTGAAGGGTACCCAATTTCTTGGGAGGACCATGTGTTTTTGAATGAATGTGTTGCTAAAGGGTCCCTTACTCTCTTCCCAAGCATGCCTATTTTAGAAGATACCCTCCTTTTAAGGAGTTGTGTGACAAGAGAGGGTGACACTTGTGTATTGAACCAAAGGTTGTTATCATGTGTCCAAATATGCAAGGATATGCTTGATAGGATCCTTGTTCCTAAATGTAAGCTTGCATATGATGACATAATGATTGACGCTATTGATGTTGTTACCTTTATTTACTATCTCTTTGCATATGATGATATTCATGTTTGTGGTGAGTATGCATCTTATGTGGGATTGGTTCTTGTGACAAAAGAAGTGTTCCCAAATGCCATAACTCTATCCTTAGGTGTTCCTTATTGTTGTGCATTGCTTAATACAATTTGAAAGCTTAATGGTATTCTTGCATATGGAAACACCTTTGATGATACTAAAGTGTTAAATGCCTTTCTGTACTACCTCTTTGCATCTGATGATATTAATTCTTGCTTTGAAATTGCATGTAGAAGGGGTAGGCATACCTTTGGTTTATTCCATTGTGTGTGTGATCAAGTGGTACCTTTCTTTGATAGGTACTATCTTTGTGATGGGTTGTGATGCAATTCAAGTTGCCTCAAGACCTTTTACAAAAAGTCAAGCACGTGAGCTCCAAGCATTACAAAGCTTGTTCATGAAAAGAGATGCACTTGAGTGCATTATGGAGCCTTCTCGGGGGTTCCACATCTTAATGATAGCTTGGGAAGATTAAAAGAAGAAAGAGGCACAATATGGCCATGTTAGTGAGGAAATATGCTAAGCATGCAATATGACCATTTGATGAATTATCATGAATTCAACCAAAGGAAGATAATCAAACAAAGCCCTTACTTAAGGGTATAATTATAATAGCTAGTTCTTTTTTTCTTTATGCTAGTATAAGTAGTAGATTTCTTAATTCCCTAGGTAGATTACATTGATATTGACTAAATACTCTTTGAGAGATTAGTGAGCTTGCTTAAGCTTTTGATTGTGTTGAATTTGGGAAGAAGGGTTGCTTGGGAATCTAATTTCCTTGAGGTCCTTCTAATAGGTTTAGGTGCTATCTTGAACAATTCAATGGAGGTATTTACTCTTTAGTATTGGTTGCCTTAATTTTTCAATTGTGTGTCTACCTTTTCTATCTCTTTTCTTCTTCCTTTTATTCCTTTTTCTTGTTATTCCCTTTTATTTACTTAGAATTGTATCAGGTTGAACAACCAATTCCTTTGTACTTTATATGTTGACTATTTTGCCATTGCAATAGGCAATGCTTGGTTGTATCTTGAAAATATGCCTCTTTGGCATACTATTATTTGTGCTAACCCATGTGCTAACCCTCATACTTTGAGGAAATTGTGGTTGTGTGTCCTACCTATGTTCTTGCAAGGTTTGGATTCGAGGACAAATCCTTTTTAAGAAGGAAGGATGATATGATATCGCCCAGCGACATTCTTGCTAGACCTATACTTCAAGGTCTAGACAAGAGGAGCTGAGCCACACTCACCCTTGGAGCATAAAAGGGAGCTTGGAAAAGCCTCATTACGCTCCAATTGGAACAAGCCAAAGATCTCCAAGCCTTACAAGCTATATTCATGAGAAAGAGACTTTGGAGATCATTGAAGAATGTAGATCAAGGATCTATGACTTGTGGATCGCATGGAGCAAAGACGAGGTTGAAAGAGTTTCTACCTCATGGTGCAACCAGGGGTGCGTTGGGCACTTCCCCTGGTGCATTTTGCACACTAAACGCACAAGGTGCTAATGGTGATTTTGTTTGGGTGGTGCGGAGCAGAGGGGCGACCGCACTTTTTATGGTGCATTTTGCATATCAAACACATCACATGTGCATTGGGATCATATGGGGCTATCTTTCAAGGTCACTAATAGCTATAAATAGGGGTTCCCTTCCCTTAGCTAATCAGATTTTGATGAATATTGAATTGCTTTGAAAGCTTCTAGTTGATTCTCTCTAGTTTGTAGCCATTGGGTGGATTTCCCAATTAGTTAACTTAGCTTGTAGAAACCTATTGGATGGATTCCTAATAGTTTATTGGGTAGATTCCTAATAGGTAGTTGAGTGATGAGGGGTGGATTCCTTTGATTGCTTGGAAATCTAATTCCCTTAAGGTCTTTCTAATAGGTTTAGGTGCTATCTTGAACAATGCAATGGAGGTCTTTACTTTTCAGTATTGATTGCCTTGATTTTCAATTGTGTGTCTACCTTTCTATTTCTTTTCTTCTTCCTTTTAATTCCTTTTTCTTGTTATTCCCTTTTCTTTACTTAGAATTGTATCAATTGGTATCAAGAGCTTGGATTAGATTTGTTCCAACAAATCTAGTCTTTGAGATTTTGATATTATAAAAAGAAACCAATTTTTTTATTTTTGTTTTGTTGTTTTTGCTGCTATATTCTTGTTCCCTAGTATCGTTTTAGTCTAAATTTGAAGTTTCAAGTCATTTTGAGTTGTGGAGAAGATTCTACCATGAAAGAGTTTTGAAACTTTGAAGACTTGAACAAATTCAAGTGGGTCTTGTTGATTTTGGTTGAAATTGAGGTTCATATCGGTTGGGGTTTGTTCTCTAGGCCGAGGGGGAGCTAGTCCTAAGATTTGAAGAAATTTGGTGAAGTTTTGGAAAAGGGTTTTAACTTGGTGTTCTTGAAGATCTTCAAGTGTTCTTGAAGAAAAATATACCACAAAAGTATATTTGATCTTCAAGTGCTCTTGAATTTTGACAAAAGGTGTTTGTTGGGTCCACTAGTGAAGAATAAAAAAAAAAGTCCATGTGAACCAGACACATCAGCAGATACGTGAGCCACTAGCTGCCACGCGCGCGTCAACCCCCAATCTCACCTGCAGGTGAGTGTAGCTCAACTTCAGAGAGCTGAATTTTCTTAACACCCCAAAAATATTCTAAGTGTTGGAACTTTTAACACCCCAAAATTTTTCTAAGTGTTGGAATTTTTCAAGACCACAAAGTTTTTTTCTAAGTGTCAAAGTTTTTTCCCTCTTCTCCTACACTTATTCCTCTTCACATTCATCTAATTTCTTTGATTCTTACAACTAATTAACAACAAGTAATTCCTTCTACTTCTTGTTGATTAGTTCTTGAGTCCAAATTTGTTTTCTTGCCAATTTTTTTTCTAACTTTTCTTGCTTATTTCCGTTGAACCTTCTTGATTCTCATCTGTTAGCCTTGAGTTTTCTTTCTAGAGTCAAACAAGAATCCATTCTTGGCCTCAAGTAGAGATTGGACTCTTGCAACTCATCGGACTAACCAAGATACAATCATTGGCCAATGCAATTTGTGAGGCAATCAAAGGTGTGCATCCTTGAGTGATTGTGAGCTATTTATTTTGACTAACCTAACGTGTTTTCTTGCTTTGTTTGAGTGTCTTTACTAGGTACCAATGTCGAATCATGGTGATGAGACTCGGGCTCCCACCGAGGACCCCGCTCTACTCAAAGTGATGAACATGATCTCCGCTCTCTCTATCCAAATGGGTGAATGGATGGATCAAATTGATACTCGAATGGAGGGTATTGAAGCAATAAATAGGGACACTTCTTCAACTCCTCTCATTCATTACCATGGAACTACAAGTGGAGCTCGCCAAGCTTCTTCTTCCCCGATGTCACCTAGAACTCTTCACCGAATGATCTACCCCAATTCCACCACCCCACTACCATATATTACCCACCAACCTCTACCACAAGTGCCTCAGCAACCACTACACATACCTCATCCACAACCCCAATTGCCTCAACCACACCCATAAGTGCCTCCACCTCCACCAAATATTCGTCAACCACTTCGAAATGTCCAACCATTCCAAAATGTCCAACCAATGGGTGATGAGCTCCCCGAAGAGCTCCAAGAGGAGTTAGAAGAGGTAGCCAATGAATTTAACAACCAAATGAGAGGGCAACACATGCAATTCCAAGGTCCTCATTGTGGGAGAGGGGAAAGATACGGTCCTATCCCTCAAATGGGTAGGCAAAGAGGTATTCAAGGGCGAGTCGGCCACCAAGGCCGAGGTTATCATGATGACAACTATGGCGATAATCCGTATGGAGATAATAGACACCATGGAATTATTGGGGGTCAATACACGAGTCTTAACTCCATCAAAGTTACTCTTCCTTCCTTCAAGGGTGGAAGAAATCCCGATGTAGTCCTTGATTGGGTGATGCAATATGATAGAATCTTCTTGACTAATGATATGTTCGAAGTGCGAAAGGAGTCTTATGCTATTGCTCAATTTGAAGGGCTTGCTTCTACATGGTGGGAAACTCAAGTGAAGGCAATGAGATTGCATGGTTTGACCCTCGCTCCCACTTGGGAAGAGCTAAAGGATATCTTAAGGCGCAAATATGTAACCGAACGGTATTTTCAAGAGCAACTCAAGAAGGTCTACACTTTACAACAAGACACCAAGAGTGTGGAAGAATATTATGATGAGTTCCAACTTGTGAAGATGAGGGTTAATTTTGAAAAGGATCCTATAAATGCTATGACTCGGTTCCGTGCCAGGTTGAGTAAAGATATTGCTTCCCAAATGAGACTCCACCATTATAGTGATATTGATGAAACTCTTGAAGTGGCTATTGAGATAGAAGTGGGGCTCAAGAAAGAGAAGCTCAACAAGTCAAGAACCATAAGGGTTCTTGGACCAACAACAAAGAAGTGGGCTCTTCCTCTTCCAATTGGCAATGCAACAAGGGCAACATGCAAGATTCAAAGAAGCCCTTTGTCCAAGGCAATCAAGTTGAGAAGTCGATTCCTAAAGTTCCCCCAAAGGAAGGAGGTAATTCTTCTAGACCTCTTCAATGCTATAAATGTCAAGGTTTTGGTCATAAGATGAGTGAGTGACCCAAATGGAGGGCATTCGTTGTAATGATAGAAGAAGCTTGTAGTGATGATGATGTGAAATTTCTTGAGAGGGATGATAATGAGGGTGCCCACAGAGAGGAAGATGTTGATGATGAGGAGGGTGACCAATATGGAGATATTGTCATGCCTTGCGGTTTAGCAATGAGGGCCTTGGTAATCAAGGATATGCCTCAAGAAGGGGAGCTTACCATGCCAAACTATGTAGTGCGAAGGGCAATGATAAGCAAGGCTATGAATGACCTGAGTCAAAGGGAGAACCTTTTTCATTCTAAGTGCCTCATCAAGGGAAATGTATGTTCCTTGATAATTGATAGTGGGAGTTATGCCAATGTTTCAAGTACATACTTGGTGGATTTTCTCCACCTTTCCACCACCAAACACTCTACTCCATACAAAATTCAATGGTTGAGCAAATGTGGGGAGTTGAGAGTGCATAAACAAGTCTTGATCAAGTTTAATATTGGTAAATACCAAGATAAAATCCTATGTGATGTGGTACCAATACAGGCTTATCATGTTTTTCTTGGGAGACCGTGGCAATATGATAGAGCTACAAACCATGATGGTAGAACCAATTGGTATTCGTTTGAGCATGAAGGCCACAAACATGTCTTATATCCTTTGACACCGGTGCAAGTTAGTCAAGTATACCAAAAGATGAGAGAGTTGAAGTAGAAAAGCAAGGGTGGGGATGGTAGTACTAGAGACAATGGAGTCAGAGAAGGGAGTGAAAGGGTGGAGAACCCTAAGACAAAGGCAAAGGTGGCTCTCCTGACAAGTTTTAAGGAGATTTCGGGGGAGATAGAGGAGAGACACCTGGTGGTCCTTATCTTGCATAGGGACTATTCTTTACATACTAATGAACTAACCTCTTCTTTGCCTAGTTCTATTTCTTCTCTTTTGCAGGCCTATGACGATGTGTTTCCATTGGAACTTCCATCGGGATCCCCTTCCTTAAGGGGAATTGAGCACCAAATTAACTTTTTCTCGGGGTCACAATTGCCAAACAAACTAGATTATAGAGCTAACCCAGTGGACACCAAGGAACTTCAACGGCAAGTGGATGAACTCCTTGAGAAAGGGGTGGTACGTGAAAGCATGAGTCCTTGTGCAATCCCGGTGATCTTGGTTCCAAAGAAAGATGGCACATGGCGAATGTGTGTGGATTGTTGCGCCATTAATAAAATCACGGTAAAGTATCGCCATCCCATTCCTCGACTTGATGACATATTAGATGAATTAAATGGTTCATGTGTATTCTCTAAGATAGATCTTAGGAGCAGTTACCATCAAATTTGGATGAAACCCGGTGATGAGTGGAAAACGATATTAAAAACCAAATTTGGTCTATATGAATGGTTAGTGATGCCTTTTGGTCTGACTAATGCTCCTAGTACTTTCATGCGCTTAATGAATCATGTGATGAAACCTTTTATTGGAAAATTCGTGGTTGTGTATTTTGATAATGTGTTAGTGTATAGCAAGACCATGGATGAACATGTTGTTCATTTGAAATGTGTGTTTGAAGTGCTTAGACAAGAACAACTTTATGCTAATGTGGATAAATGCTCTTTTAGTGTTGATAAAGTTGTCTTCTTGGGTTTTGTTGTGAGTTCAAGGGGCGTTGAGGTTGATGAATCTAAAATAGACGCTATTAGGAATTTTCCAACTCCTACATCCATTGGTGATGTTCATAGTTTCCATGGATTGGCTAGTTTCTATAGGCGGTTTGTTAAAGGATTTAGCACCATAGACGCTCCCCTGACCAAGGTAATCCGTAAGGATTAACCTTTCTCTTGGGGTGAGGAGCAAGCAAAGGTATTTGAAACCTTAAAGAATATGCTTAGCTCCGCACCATTGTTGCAATTGCCCGATTTTGATAAGATCATTGAAATTGAATGTGATGCTAGTAAGGTAGGTATTGGGGTTGTTTTGATGCAAGATTCAAAACCTATTGCCTATTTTAGTGAAAAACTTAAAGGTGCGACATTGAATTACTCCACCTATGATCTTGAGCTTTATGCTTTGATTAGATCTTTGGGTAATTGGCAACATTACTTGTGGCCTAAAGAGTTTGTCATTAGGATCGATCATGAGTCCTTGAAACACCTAAATTCCCAAGGGAAGTCGAACAAACTGCATGCCAAATGGGTTGAATTACTTGAAACTTTCCCTTATGTAATCCAATACAAAAAGGGGAAGGATAATGTTGTAGCGGATGCCTTGTCTAGAAAACATGTTTTGATTACTACTTTGACTTCCAAATTATCGATTTTGAAAGCTTGAAAACATTGTATCCCTAGGACCCCATTTTTGCTCCAATCTATCAAGATTGTAAAGCATGGGAAAGGGACCATGGGCTTAAGGATAAACCTCCTACCCCTTTTGCTAGATTTGATGGTTACTTATTCAAGAACAAGCGACTATGTGTACCAATGATCTCTTGGAGGGAACTCCTAGTGAGGGAGGCACATGATGGGGGTTTAATGGGCCATTTTTGTATTGATAAAACCTTGGGAATTCTTGAAGAACAATTCTTTTGGCCAAAAATACGTAGTGATGTTGCAAAACTTTGTGGTCAATGTGTTGAATATTGTAGTGCTAAGTCTAGACTACTTCCCCATGATTTGTACACCCCACTTCCCACTCCCTAAAGACCTTGGCTTGACATTTCTATGGATTTTGTGTTGGGTTTGCCAAGGACTAGAAAGGGAAAAGATGATGTGTGTGATCTTTCTCCTATCGTTTCAATGTGTATGATCTTTCTCCTATCGTGGTTGATGATGACCATTTGAATTTGAGGGAAAATTCCTTTCAAGAAGGGGAGAATGATGCAATTCAAGTTGCCTCAAGACCTTTTACAAAAAGTCAAGCACGTGAGTTCCAAGCATTACAAAGCTTGTTCATGAAAAGAGATGCACTTGAGTGCAGTATGGAGCCTTCTCGGGGGTTCCACATCTTGATGATAGCTTGGGGAGATGAAAAGAAGAAAGAGGCACAAGATGGCCATGTTAGTGAGGAAATAGGCTAAGCATGCAATATGACCATTTGATGAATTATCATGAATTCAACCAAAGGAAGACAATTAAACAAGGCCCTTACTTCATTAAGGGTATAATTATAATAGCTAGTTCTTCCTTTCTTTTTCCTAGTATAAGTAGTAGCTTTCTTAATTCCCTAGGTAGATTACATTGATATTGACTAAATACTCTTTGAGAGATTAGTGAGCTTGCTTAAGCTTTTGATTGTTTTGAATTTGGGAAGAAGGGTTGCTTGGGAATCTAATTCCCTTGAGATCTTTCTAATAGGTTTAGGTGCTATCTTGAACAATTCAATGGAGGTCTTTACCTTTTAGTTAGGTTGTCTTGATTTTTCAATTGTGTGTCTACCTTTCTATCTCGTTTCTTCTTCCTTTTAATTCCTTTTTCTTGTTATTCCCTTTTCTTTACTTAGAATTGTATTAGGTTGAACAACCAATTCCTTTGTACTTCATATGTTGACTATTTTGCCATTGCAATAGGGAATGCTTGGTTGTATCTTGAGAATATGCCTCTTTGGCATACTATTATTTATGCTAACCCATGTGGTAACCCTCATACTTTGAGGAAATTGTGGTTGTGTATCCGACCTATGTTCTTGCAAGGTTTGGATTTGAGGACGAATCCTTTTTAAGAAGGTAAGGATGATATGATATCACCCAGTGACATTCATGCTAGACCTATACTTCAAGGTCTAGACAAGAGGAGCTGAGCCACACTCACCCTTGGAGCACAAAAGGGAGCTTGGAAGAGCCTCATTACTCTACAATTGGAACAAGGCAAAGATCTCCAAGCCTTACAAGTTATATTTATGAAGAAAGAGGCTTTGGAGATCATTGAAGAATGTAGATCAAGGATCTATGACTTGTGGATGATCGCGTGGAGCAAAGATGAGGTTGACAGAGTTTCTACCTCATAGTGCAACCTGGGGTGCATTGGGCACTTCCCCTGGTGCATTTCACACACTAACCGCACAAGGTAGTAATGATGATTCTGTTTGGGTGGTGAGGAGAAGAGGGGCGACACGCACTCCTTATGGTGCATTTCGCATATCAAACACATCACATGTGCATTAGGCCCATGTGGGGCTATCTTTCAGGTCACTTTTAGGCCTTTGTGTATTAGCTATAAATAGGGGTTCCCTTCCCTTAGCTAATCAGATTTTGATGAATATTGAATTGCTTTGAAAGCTTCTAGTTGATGCTCTCTAGTTTGTATCCATTGGGTGGATTTCCCAATTAGTTAACTTAGCTTGTAGAAATCTATTGGATGGATTCCTAATAGTTTATTGGGTAGATTCCTAATAGGAAGTTGAGTGATTAGGGGTGGATTCCTTTGACTGATTGTTAACTTGTTTGCTAGATTAATCATAGAGTCATCCATTTGTGGATTCATTTGTTTGTCTCTTTGTTTGATTGAGGAATTATTATAATTAGGTTCAATTGGGAGGTAAGGGTATAACGTCCCTTGTTGCCAATAAACTTTATTAATTAGCTTTAATTCACATATCTTTTGCTTATTTAATTTCTGCATTTGGATTTTGATTAGTCTCCTTAATCAAGATCCCATCATTTTCCTAAGACATCTCATAACTTCCCTCTTATAAGTGTGGCGCGCTTCACACCGATAAAAGAGACTCTACTCGATGCGGTTTCAGATACCTTAGGACTCTTGAACTTGAGGCCCTGATACCAAGTTTGTCATGCCACGAGACTCGCCCCTAGGAGTAACACGAGACCCGGGACCACAAGTGTCCCAAGTTAACTCTTGGTCATAGAATACTCAGTTATTCAATACAAGAAATATAGCGGAAGCATACATGACGAAGATAGAAATCCATAAACTGAAATGGGATAAAGTCTATGAAATACCAATCCAGAATACAAACTAGCTATGTTTGAAGCCTCTAAGTCTAACATAAGAGTTGATGGGACAAGACCCCAAAACTCATAAATCCGAAGAAAACAATCATAAAGAGATAGGTCTACTACTGGCCCTTGGATAATGAGGACTCACCAATGGAAACTGGAACTCTGGAAAAGTCTAGCCACGAGTATGAGGGAAGGAACCGTATCTGCATCATCAAAGAATGCAGTACAAGGATATGCGTCAGTACTATAGGATGTACTGAGTATATGAGATATGCATAAATGAGGTAAAACATGCTTGAAACATACTTAAAACTGAGATCATGCATAAAAAAGAAGTCATAAGAAAATCATAATTTAAGCATAAGGTAAAAGATATCAAAGCATAAGACTTAAAAACATTCATAGGGAGTTTCTTATAACCGAAAATAGACCATGTGAGCTATATGGAATCCAACTATATCACCCTAGTTGGAAAAGATACCCCGAACCTTGCCAAGGTATGGGGTACTATACATATCATAGCGTGAAACCACTTTCATAACGGGACACTCTCAACTAACGAGGACCCTTCTTCATGAGGAGACACTCTCAACTAACGAGGACCCTCTTTACCTATGCTAGCAATGTAGTTTTAGACTTGGGTTATCTAGAACTCTCATCGCTCGGTGCTAAGTACTACTCCTAAAATATACATATAGCTCATATACTACTAGGGTCATATCAAATGCAAAAACTGTTTGAAAACCATAAAGACATATCTAATGTTCTGCAAATTCAAATCATAAGTCTTAAAGATTAGCATAGCCATAATTCACTTTTTTTTCTAAATTCATAACTTGAAGAATTTGGCATGCAATTTCATAAATACTTGAGATCATAATATCAATGCATGTAATTTTCCTTAAATCAATCCATGCATGCAAAATCTAACTAGGGTTAGCCTTCAAATCATAAGGTAAATGATCAATTGCAAAACCCATGTAAATCATGATATTGAACTTAGAATTTATTGAAGAATCATGAGAAAATACTTAATAGAAAAGCCCATGAGAATTGGGTAAGAACCCTAACTTGAAATTCATAAATTCAATTTAGAAGAATTGGGGTTTTAGGCATAAGGGTGAAAGAATTCCCTTATTGAATACCCATATACCTGAATTGAAGCTTTCTAAACCTTAGATGGGGAGAATGGAGGCTTGAAGATGAATCCTTAGATGGGAGATTGGAGCTTGAGAGAAAAAGACCTTTTTTCTCTTTTGGGTTAAATGAGAGATTAAGGAAAGGAACTTAGGCTAAGTGAAGTTAAAACCCCTTCTAGAATTTCCCAAAATGACCCCATTTAGGAGTTAAAAGGGTTGATAATTACAAAAGTACCCCTAGGAATTAATTAGGAAAAAGTTGTTAAAAAGTCAGCCTTCAGGAAACACGGATGAATTCCATTAGTCGTAGACTGAACCACAGCTCATGGTTTCTGTTCGTGGTTCTTGGCCAACTCACCAGCCTGCAAAAGACTTTCTATGGGTCAACAGGATAGACCGTAGAACAAACTATGGTCCATAGACCCAACTCGTGATTTTTGAAGGAACTGTCAGTCCTCTAATCTGATTCTACGAATGGACAGGATGGGATGTGGTTTGAACGACGGTCTGTAGAACCAACTTGTGGTTCTCAGACTAGAGATTGAATTAATAAAGATGAACCACGACTCCATTCTACAGTCCGTGGTTTGGACCCATAATTCTTGGAAAGTTTAAATTTTCAGATTTTCTAAGTTTGAAAGCTGAATCAAATTCTGGGGTGTTACAATATCTCCCCCTTGAGATCATTCATCCTCGAATGAAAGACTAAGGAAAACTAGAGAGAAAACAGCCCAACCAAGCAACAAAATAGGAAAACTGCAGATTAAACATGAAAATTGAGCTTTCTAACTTAAAACATGATTGAACTAACTTCGAAAAACATGAATGCATGCTAGGCTCATGAGAGAAATCGATGGACTAGATTCGGAGGAACAAATTAAGGAGGAAACTAATACCTCAAGATAAAATTGGATCGAAAGGGAAGACATGAGGGTACTTGGCTTTCATGGCTGCTTCTGTTTCCCAAGTAGCTCCCTCAACTAGCTGATTTCTCCAAAGAACCTTCACCGAAGCAACTTCTTTGTTTCTCAACCTCTGAATCTGCCGATCAAGAATCTCTACAGGAACTTCCTCATAAGTAAGGCTATCCTTCACACTCACATCCTATAAAGGAACAATAAAGGTCAGATCACCAACACACTTCTTCAACAAAGAAACATGAAAAATTGGATGAACCGCTTCTAGTTCTGATGGCAAATCCAACTCATAAGAAACACTACCAACTCTTCTCAGAATTCGATAAGGACCTACATAGCGGGGACTAAGCTTCCCTTTCCTACCAAATCTTATCACACTCTTCATAGATGACACTTTCAGAAATACCCAATCATCAACCATAAACTCCAATTCTCTTCTCCTCACATCTGCATATAAATTTTGTCGGCTCTGAGTGGTCTTCAACCTCTCCGTAATGATCTGAACCTTCTCCATTGTCTCATAAACTGAATCTAGACCAATCAATGCTGCCTCACCTACCTCAAACCAACCAATATGAGACCTACACCTCCGCCTATAAAGTGCCTCATAAGGAGCCATTTGGATGGTAGAATAAAAGTTGTTGTTGTAGGCAAACTAGATAAGAGGTAAGTGATCATCCTAATTACCTTTGAAATCAAGCATACAAGCTCTCAATATATCCTAAAAAGTCTGAATAGTATGCTCTGCCTAGCCATCCGTCTGAGGGTGAAAAGTTGTGCTAAGCTTCACCTGAGTACCAAAACCTTTCTGAAAAGACTTTCAAAACTGGGATGTAAACTGAGTACCCTTATTTGAGATGATAGAAAATGGAACACCATGCATTCTGACTATCTCCCAAATGTAGAGTCTAGCATAATCATCCGCCGAATTGGTAGTCTTAACAGCTAAGAAGTAGGTTGATTTAGTCATTCCTTCGACAATCACCCAAATAGAATCATGTTGCCTATGGGTACGAGGCAAACCTGTAATGAAGTCCATAGTGATCGCTTCCCACTTCCAAGTAGGAAGATCAATATCCTGAGTCATACCATCCGGTCACTGATGCTCTACCTTCACTTGTTGACAATTGGGACACTTAGCCATAAAACCTGCTATGTCCCTCTTCATGCCATTCCACCATAGACTTCTCGTAGGTCACAGCCATCTTGGTGGCACCGGGGTGAATAGAATACCTGGAGCTATATGCCTCTGTCAAAATTCATTGTCTCAACCCATCTATGTCAGGAACACATAATCGACCCTGATATCGAAGCACACCATCTCCCCCTTGGGAGAAAACCTCTAGCCTTTGCTGATGGACTGCACCCTTCAGCTGGTGCAAAATAGGATCACTATCTTGCTTTTCTTTCACTTCAGCTACCAAAGATAATTCGAAACTGTTCTGAACAATCACACCACTTTTTGTCGAATCCATGAGGCAAACTCCCAATCGAGGAAGTCGATGAACATCCTTGGCCAATTCTTTCTTTCCATCCTCAATCGAAGACACACTACCAATGGACAACCTACTAAGTGCATTCACCACGACATTTTCCTTACTCAGATGGTAAAGCACACTCATGTCATAATCCTTAAGAAGCTCAAGCCATCTCCTTTGACGAAGATTTAATTCCTTTTGAGTGAACACATACTGAAGACTCTTATGATTAGTGAATACATCCACGTGAACACCATAAAAGTAGTGCCTCCAAATCTTTAAAGCAAAAACCACGGCCGCTAACTCAAGATCATGGGTAGGGTAGTTCATCTTATGAATCTTAAGCTACCTCGATGCATATGCAATCACCTTTCTATGTTTCATCAACACGCAACCCAAACCAATCCTAGAAGCATCACATTACACAACAAAGTCATCTAGGACCTCGGGTAGAGCCAACACCGGAGCTGTGGTCAATCTAGTCTTCAATTCTTGAAAGTTCTTCTCACATAGATCAGACCATTGAAATTTAACCTTCTTTTGAGTCAACCGAGTGAAAGGGGAAGCAATGGAAGAAAACCCTTCCACAAACCTCCTGTAGTAACTAGCCAAACCCAAAAAGCTTCTAATATCAGACGGGGAAGTAGGTCTAGGCTAGTTCTTTACTTCCTCATTTTTTGAGAATTAACTCAAATACCATCTCTAATCATAATATGACCCAGAAAAGTAACAGACTACATCCAAAACTCACACATGCTAAACTTAGCAAATAACTGTCGATCCTTGAGAGTTTGCAACACCATTCTCAAATGGTCCGCATGCTCCTCCTTACTCTGAGAGTATATAAAGATATCATCAATGAACACAATCACAAACATATCCAAATACTGCTTGAACACATAGTTTATCAAATCCATAAAGGCTGCAGGAGCATTTTTTAATCCAAAAGACATAACCACAAATTCATAATGACCATACCAAGTTCTAAGAAGGCTATATTTGGAATGTTGCATTCTCTAACATGAAGCTGATGATAACCAAATCTAAGGTCAATCTTGGAGAAGAAACTGGCACCTTGAAGTTGATCGAACAAGTCATCAATCCTAAGAATTAGATACTTATTCTTGATTGTGACCTTGTTCAAATGACAGTAGTTGACAGTAGTTGATAAACATTTTGAGAGAACCATCTTTATTTTGGATGAATAAAACTGGAGCACCCCATGGAGAGATGATGGGTCGAATAAAACCCTTATCAAGGAGGTCCTTCAACTAATCTTTTAATTCTTTAAGCTCTGCAAGATCCATTCTATAGGGAAGAATAGAGACAAGATTTGTATCTGGGAGAAGATCTATCCCAAAGTTGATCTTCCGCTCGGGAGGGAATCCGGGCAAATCCTCAGAAAACACTTCTAGAAATTCATTCACAACAAGAACTGACTGGAGAGATGGGGTTTTAGACTCCGTGTCCACAACCCAAACTATATGATAAACATAACCCTTAGAAATCATCTTCCTAGCCTTAAGATAAGATATGAAACGACCCTTCGAGGATGGATGACTACCTTGCCACTCTAAGATAGGTTTATTTGGAAATTTGAAATTGATGACTCGAGTATGACAATCAACCGAGGCATAACATGCATACAACCAATCCATACCAAGAATAACATAAAAATCAGTAATCTCTAACTCTACTAAGTCCACTGAAGTGACTCTATGAAAGACTAAGATAGGGCAATTTTGGTAGATTCTTTTGGCTAGGACTAACTCACCAACAGGAGTAGAAACCCAAAAGGGTTCTAAGAGCTGATCAGGACTAATCTAAAACTTGCAAGCAACATAAGGGGTCACAAAAGATAAGGAGGCATCGGGGTCTAATAAGGCATACACATCGAGAGAGAAGACTTTCAATATAGCAGTAACAACGTCTAGTGAACTCTCCTAGTCCTGGCAAGAGGACATGGCATAAAGGATATTCTGGCACTGACCACCAGAACTAGAAGAAGTGCCCTGCTGGGCCGGTCGACCTCCTGGGGCTGCTGGGGTGGACTGAGTCCTACCACCTCTCTTTCCCTTCTTAGCTGAAGGGTAGTCTCTAAGATCGTGTCCAATCTGACCAAATCCAAAGCATCCACCAGAACCAGCTAAACACTCACCAATATGACTTCTACCACACTTGTTGCAAGAAGGGTAGGGAGTCCCCTTTGCAACACTTTCCTATGAATAGTAACCAGATCCTCTACCAGTCTGATCATGCTGAGGCCTAGGGGCCTGGGTAGGAGCACTAGTCGAAGAATGAATATGGGACCTGATGATTTCTTCTGAAATGAAAAGAAATGTCCGCCTCTGGACTTCTAATGGCCAAAACCTAAGCTTTTCAACCTAGCCCTCTTGTTATCCCTTGCCTTCTCCCTCATCTTGTCTCCCTCGATCTATTGAGCATGAGTCATAAGTCGGGAAATATTCATGTCACCCAAAAGCATCATATACCTACACTCCTTCTTCATCGAATCTGACACTCCATAAACGTAGTTACTCATCTCATCCCACGGGTCAGCCACCATGGAAGGAGCATACCTAGAAAGCTGGGTAAAATTCAATCCGTATTCCTAAACCGACATGGAACCTTGCCTCAAATTCACGAACTCTTTGACCTTATCTTGCCTTAACTCCCTTAGGAAGAATCGGTTAAGAAAATCCCACTCAAAGCATTCCCAAGTCATATGGACCACATCCCTAGCCCTAGCATCTTTCCATTGAGTGAACCAAATATGAGCCACATCCTTGATGTTGATAGAAAGCTAGCTCAATACAATTAACACCACCCACTTGCATCACACCAAATATCTTATTTACCTTATCCAAGAAATTTAGTAGATCCTCAAAAACTTTTAAACCCCAGAACTCAGGTGGGTTCATGCGAACGAAATCTCGAACTCGAGCCATTACTCCACCTTGAGGGTGGGCGGGGATAGAAGCCTGCTGATTAGCCTGGGTGGCCATAGTCTGAGCTAGCATATGAATGGCATTTCTGAACTCTGCATTTTTTACCTCAGGGTCTGGAATCAGAGGGTCCGCATTTCGGGCATTGGCCCGCCGAGGCATAGCATGACGAGGAGGCATAATCTAAATGTAACAAGAATGGATTAGGGGAGTAATAGAGTTAAACTCTATCGCATGATACTAATCATGACAGAAGTGAACTTTTACTAAGACATATCATAGCTTCCCTTTCATAAGTGTGGTGCACTTCAGACAGATGAAAGAGACTCTACTTGATGCAGCTTCAAACACCCTATGATTGTTGAACCTAAGGCTCTGATATAAAGTTTTTCATGCCTCGAGACTACCCCCTCGGAGTAACACGGGACCCGAGACCACAAGTGTCCCAAGTTAACCCTTGGTCATAGCATACTTAGTTATTCAATACAAGAAACATAGCGGAAGCATACATGATGAAGATAGAAATCCATAAACTGAAATAGGATAAAGTCTATGAAATACCAATCCAGAATACAAACTAGCTATGTTCGAAGCCTCTAAGTCTAACATAAGAGTTGATGGGACAAGACCCCAACTAGCTCAGAAATTTGAAGAAAACAATCATAAAGAGATAGGTCTACTACTGGCCCTTAGATAATGAGGACTCACCAATGGAAAATGGAACTCTGGAAAAGTCTAGCCACGAGTATGAGGGAAGGAACCTGTATCTGCATCATCAAAGAATGCAACACAAGGATATGCATCAGTACTATAGGATGTACTGAGTATATGAGATATGCATAAATGAGGTAAAACATGCTTGAAACATACTTAAAACTGAGATAATGCATAAAAAAGAAGTCATAAGAAAATCATAATTTAAGCATAAGGTAAAAGATATCAAAGCATAAGACTTAAAAACATTCATAGGGAGTTTCTTATAACCGATAATAGACCATGTGAGCTATATGGAATCCAACTATATCACCCTAGTAGGCAAAGCTACCCTGAACCTTGCCAAGGTATGGGGTACTATACATATCATAGCGTGAAACCACTTTCATAAGGGGACACTCTCAACTAACGAGGACCCTTCTTCATGAGCAGACACTCTCAACTAATGAGGACCCTCTTTACCTATGCTGGCAATGTAGTTTTAGACGTGGGTTATCTAGAACACTCATTTCCTCGGTGCTAAATACTAATTCCAAAATATACATATAGCTCATATACTACTAGGGTCATATCTAATGCCAAAACTATTTGAAAAGCATAAGGACATATCTAATGTCATGCAGATTCAAATCATAAGTCTTAAAGCTTAGCATAGCCATAATTCACTCTTCTTTCTAAATTCATAACTTGAAGAATTTGACATGCAATTTCATAAATACTTGAGATCATAACATCAATGCATGCAATTTTCCTTAAATCAATCCATGCATGCAAAATCTAACTAGGGTTAGCCTTCAAATCATAAGGTAAATGATCAATTGAAAAACCCATGTAAATCATGATATTGAACTTAGAATTTATTGAAGAATCATGAGAAAATACTTAATAAAAAAGCCTATGAGAATTGGGTAAGAACCCTAACTTGAAATTCATAAATTCAATTTAGAAGAATTAGGGTTTTGGGCATAAGGGTGAAAGAATTCCCTTATTGAATACTCACATACCTGAATTGAAGCTTTCTAAACCTTAGATGAGGAGAATAGAGGCTTGTAGATGAATCCTTAGATGGGAGCTTGGAGCTTGAGAGAAGAAGACCCTTTTCCTCTTTTGGTTTGAATGAGAGCTTAAGGAAAGGAACTTAGGCTAAGTGAAGTTAAAACTCCTTCTAGAATTTCCCAAAACGGCCTCATTTAGCAGTTAAAAGGGTGGGTAATTACAAAAATACCCCTAGGGATTAATTAGGAAAAAGTTGTTAAATAGTCAGCCTTCATGAATCACGATGGATTCCACGAGTCGTAGACTAAACCACGGCTCGTGGTTTCCATTCGTGGTTCCTGGCTAACTCACTAGCCTACAAAAGACTTTCTGCGGGTCGACCGGATGGACCGTAGAACAAACTATGGTCAGTAGACCCAACTCATGATTTTTGAAGAAACAGTCAGTCCTCTGATCTGATTTTACGAGTGGACAGGATGGGCCATGGTTTAAAAACCACGGTCCATAGAACCAACTCGTGGTTCTCATACCAGGGACTGAATCAATAAGTACGAACCACGACTCCATTCCACGGTCCATGTTTGGACCCATAATTCCTAGAAAGTTTAAATTTTTAGATTTTTTGAGTTTGAAAGCTGAATCAAATTCTAGGGTGTTACACTACCCCTTCTACGTGCTATTTCAAAACAAGCATGATCATCATGGAATGTAAAAAGGTAGTATAGAAAGGCATTTAACACTCTAGTCAAAGATGATAAACCTTTGCTAGGTCTTCTTCTGAGACATCTCTTAGCTTTCTCTTCACCCTTAAGTCTATCACTAGAGGATGCATACTCTTACTAGGGTATATAACCACTTATTCTGACACTTAGCAATTTGACCTTTTGCTAATTCGTCTACTAAAATCATATCTCTAAGTTTATCTCCACCAAAATCAACTGAATTAAACCACGCTAAGGGACTTAACATCGTCTATCTACAATCTTCTAAACATCATATAGCAACATACTACTCTGGGTGCACGTCTACCCTTCTAATGCTTAAGTCTCTCTTTTTTATCTCATGACTTAGTCACAATTTACCAATTCATCAAGGCATCATGTATACATCTCATAGCTACTATAATTCTTAATCTATACACCTAGTTTCGGGGTCATTCTGTTACATATGGCCCATAACATCTCAATTCACACTAACTTCTGAGCGATTGAACTACCCAAGCGCTTACACAACTATACCTTTTGGCTAAGGTGCCACTCGTAGTAAAGTTTCTGGAAGAGAGTATGAGAGCGGGTTCTACTGTAGGCTCAACTGCATGAGTGGAAAAGGATACATGCTTTTGGATTTGTAGACTTTAATGCACTAGTGGGATCCTCTCAAGACCTTATATAGTCTATTAACTATCTAATTTGCTCTATCTGAGAGCATCCCACTGACAGGAATCTGAACTATATTTTTTCCACTACCTCGAGGATGAGGCATGACTGGAGGAATTCGATCAATGCGTGATTCTGCATAAGTTTCTTAAGGAACAACTTTATTGCATGATCTGGAGTATGAACAAAGGGAAACATTTCCTAAATGCTCTGTAGCCCCTCGAAGAAAAGTATAGATGTCTCCGTACCATTCCGCAAGACTCTACTAGACACAGCTTCACAGACACCCTAGGACACTTGAACTATGTGCTCTGATACCAAGTTGGTCATTCCCCGAGCCTACACCCTAGACACGACATGGTGCTTAGAGTCACAAGTAACTCCAAGTTAACCCATGACCTGGCATACTACTGAGATAGAGACTGAAAGTAAATGCGGAAGCTGAAATATGCTGGGCTCTTTCAAAAACATTATAACAAAATAAACTATTATAAACTGATATACGATAGCATTTGAAAACTGATACAACTGAGTGACTGACTATCTGACTGTCTATAAAGCCTCTACTAATATTAACTATGGTTAGCTGAGACATGACCCCCAACTATCGTTAATCATTATACAACAACTAAAATAACTACTATAACTACTAACTGACTGGAGTTCTAAAAAAAAGAACTCGTTCCTTGCTGGCTGGAAGCTGCGATCTGTCTGATGATGATCCTGGGAGCTAGCACTGAAACCTGCATCATAAAATGATACAGCACAAGGAAGGTATGCGGTCAGTACTTTGAATGTACTGAGCATGTGAGATATGCACTTACTGTAAATCATGAGAAGATACATGTGTACTAAAAGCATGGCTAAAAACTGGACTATGTATAATATCTGAAGTGCATAAGTCAAAGCTGTATAATATAGACTCTTTTACTAAAGAGAATGTAAATTATGTTGTTGGACTATAACTGTGAGATTATGATGTTTAAAGATAAGTAAACTTGTTACTTAGGATTTCATGGACTAAAAGATAAAGTATGTCTGTAAATCATGGACTAGTGCAACTGAGCTGAAAGTCATGAGTCATGCTAAAAGTCATGTTTAGAGTAACATCCTTAGAGGAGTTTCTTCTACTGAGCATGCCGTAAGTGTTGATATAGTATACTGAATGCAAGCTGAAAGGTATAATTTGATTCAATGACCAAGTATATAAATATGAAAGTGTATAATACTGAACTAATCTGGATAACTGAATACAAGTTCATGCAATAATGAATATGGACTGTGGGAGCTACTATTAACCAACATACCCCAAGCTAAGATAACTATGGGGCCAACCTGTAACCCTGACTAGAAGGGTGTTCATACCTTGCCAAGGGTACAAACAAGTCTGACGTGGATCCACTAAACTGATGTCCACAAGGGACAAGGGAGTACAACCTAATCTGATAGCTGACCCTTTTTATACCTATGGTGGCGCTGTAGTTCTGAGACTTAGGGACTTCTACTAAAGCTCTCAGCCTAATTTGATAGCTGAGCCTTCATCTCTTCTTTCGCTCGGTGCTAAGCCTACTCCAAACTAAATATAAAATAATGAATGCAACTGAAATACTGGATAGCTCAAAATACTGATATGATCTGAGAATGCAAATATTACTGAGACTGAAGCATTCTAATTATGTAATTCTGACTAACTAAATACCTGATTGATAATGCATAAGGATGGTTTATATCATGTGACATATCTGAATGTCATACTAATCATGAATCTTACTGAGTTCACAATTATTAATGGCATATCTGAACACCATGCTAATCACAAAACTACCAAGTTCGTCATCATTGATGGCATATGCTGAAAGTCTATATTTAAAAATATATTCTTGTAAAACATACTGAGGGTAAGATGAAGCCTGCTAAATCATGGGAGGTTTTAAAGGAAACTTATAGACTAAAAACTGTCTAATTTCATGCTTAAAACTGAATGCTAGTAATCTAGGTTAAATTCTGAAGAAAACTAATTCTCGTGAAAATACTATCATTTTAAGCTAAATTCTTGATTTCTTAAAGTTCCTATAAAAGATCATGCAAGTCATTGAAAACATGGACCTAATCTTCTAAAATAGGCTATAATTCATGTAGAAATTATAAGGACTGAATTTTGAAAAATATAGCATGATTGGGTAAAAACCCTAGTTTCTGACATCATGAAATTTGAAATAGAAGACTGAGGTTTTGGGCATTAGGGTGAACTAAACCCTTACTGAATACCTACATACTTGGTGGATGATAATCCCTAAAGAGAAATCTGAAGTTTAAGCTTTGGAGAAGAAGCCCTAGGTCTGAACTTTGGAGAAAAACATTCTTTTCTTCTTGAAACTGACTTGAGAGGAAACTGACTTGATTTGAGGTTTAAAATTAATAAAAATAAGCCTAGAGATATTTATAGTCAGGGCTAAAAGAAGAATGAAAGGTCTGAAATGCCCCTAAAAAGTTAAATTAAAAACTGCTGAAAAAAATCATCATTGGGTTCCACGAGCATGAACCACAACTCGTAGAATAGATCACGTTTCTTGGAAAGGTTTTGTGGTTCCTGGGCAAAGTTTCTGGTCTCTAGAATGATTTCCACGAGTTTATTTCACGACTCGTTGATCATTCCATGACTCATGGAACCTCCTCGTGGTTTTCAGGCCACTTTTAAGCTTCTGGACTATTTCCAGGAGTTGGTTTCATGACCCATGGAAACTTCCATGACCTGTGGAACCTCCTCATGGTTTTTCAGGTGAAAAAACTGATTTCCACGAGTTCAATCTATGGTTCGTGGTTTGATCCATGAGCCGTGGATTCCTCTCGTGGTTTCTATTTGTCAGTTTGACAGACAGACACATTTTAGTAAAATACTAATAACTTTTTGCTCCAGACTCTATTAATGCGCGGTTAGTAAAGTTGGAAAGAAGACTCAAAGACCTTTAATTTGGTGGGTACTAGGCCACCTAACTCTTTATATTCTAGGAGATATGATCGTTTGAAGTTGACCCTAGTTTAGTCTTATATGAAAACTTCTTTGGTTGGGGTGCTTTCAACTTAACTTGCTTATAGGAGTTTCTTATGAACATGATCCTCACCCAAAACACTTCCCACACTAGAGAATTGATCATGACACCTATGGAAAGTGGTTTAGTCTTAGCTTAAAAATTTTGAGGTGTTACATTTATGTTGTGGTAGGTAGACTCTTGAGCATGGGTGCTTATATGCCCTATCATGAATATGTTAATGTCTCATATCTTACATCTTTGTTTGATGCCAATGTATTTAACTTGCATGGCACCTGAGTGTGGGATGCCAACTCTATATATTGTGTGTTAAAGAGTCCATGTGGTATATTTAGTATCAAAATCATAATGCCAACTTATTCTTACCTACACATGGGTAGTCAACTTGAAGTGTTAGATTTGACTCTGGAGAGCATGCTTGAATTCTTGATTGAAGGGTACCCAACTTCTTGGGAGGACCATGTGTATTTTGAATGAATGTGTTGTTAGTAGGTCCCTCATTCCCTTCACAAGCATGCCTATTTTGGAAGTGAAAAGAAAAGGTGACACTTGTGTGTTGAACCAAATGTTATTATCATGTGTCCAAACATGTGAGAATATGCCTGATAGGATCCTTGTCCCTAATTGTAAGCTTGCATATGAGGACGTCATGATTGACATTATTGATGTTGTTATCTTTTTTTACTACCTTTCTGCATATGATGATATTCATGTTTGTGGTAAGTATACATCTTATATGGGTGTGAGTTTTATAACAAGCAAATGTGATGTGTACCAAAATGTCATCACTCTATCCTTAGGTGTTCCCCGTTGTTGTGCTTTTCATGATGCAATTCATATTCTTATTAGCATTCTTGTATGTGGAAAACACCTTTGAGGAGACTAGAGTGCTAAATACCTTCCTCTACTACCTCTTTGCATTCGATGATGTTCATGCTTGTGTTGAAATTGCATGTAGAAGGGGTAGGCATACCGTTGGTTTATTTCATTGTGTGTGTGACCAAGTGGTACCTTCCTTTGATGGGTACTATCTTTGTGATGGTTTGAACAACTAATTTCTTTATACTCCATATGTTGCCTATTTTGTCATTGCAATAGGGAATGCTTGGTTGTATCTTTAGAATGTGCCTCTTTAGCATACTACTATTTGTACTAACCCATGTGCTAACCCTCATACTATGAGGAAATTGTGGTTGTTTGTCCTACCTATGTTCTTGTAAGGTTTATATTCAAGGACGAATTCTTTTCAAGAAGGGGAGGATGGTATGATATCACCCAGTGAAATTCATGCTAGACCTATACTTCAAGGTCTAGTCAAGAGGAGCCAAGCCACACCTACCCTTGGAGCACAAAAGGGGCTTGGAAGAGCCTCATTACGCTCTATCATGAAGCAAAGATGAGGTTGACACAATTTGTGCCTTAAGGTGCGACCACGGGTGCGTTGGGCACTTCCCCTGGTGCGACTCACACCACTAAATGCACCCTAAGTGCGGCCCATGTGCATTGGGCCTTCCTTTTGGTGTGACCAGCACCTCCAAATGCACCAGACCCATCATGGATTTAGTTTAGGGTCTTCTTAGGTCACTTTTGGGCCTTTTATTGTACAAGGCAAACACTATAAATACATGCATTAGTCATTTACATTCCTCAGATTTTGATGAATATTGAAAACTGCTCTTGAAGCTTTTAGTTGATAATTTAGCTTGTAGTCTTGGGTAGATTCCCAATCTAGTTCTCTAGTTGTATTGGGTGGATTCCTAATAGTCTATTAGGTGGATTCTTAATATGTAGTGGAGTGATTAGGGGTGGATTCCTTTGATTGCTTGTTGACTTCTTTTGCTTGATTAATCATAGAGTCATCCATTTGTGAATTCATTTGTGTGTCTCTTGTTTGATTGAGTTGGGTTATTGTTTGTTGATTGAGTTCAATTGTGAGGTGAGGGTATAAAGTCCCTTGTTGATAAGATCTTGATTGGGGAGACTAATCAAAATTCAAATGCGGAAATTAAATCAATAAAAGACTACTTATTAGGAATTCACCAAATAGATTTCTACACTAGATTAGCTAATTAGGAAATGCACACAATGACTACAAGCTAGAATTGCAACTACAAGCTTTCAAAAGAAATTCTTAATATTCATCAAAATCTCAGGAATGAAAATTACTAAGGCATGTATTTATAGTGTTTGCCTTGTACATTTAAAGGCCCAAAAGTAACCTTAGAAGACTCTAAACTAGGCCCATGATGGGTCTTGGTGCATTTTGAGGTGCTGGTCGCACCAAGAGAAGTGCCCAATGCACATGGGCCGCACCTTGGGTGCGTTTGGAGGTGCGAGTCACACCAGGGGAAATACCCCGCACCCCTGAGTCGCACCTTGACGCAGAATCTCTGTCAACCTCTTCTCCACTCCATGCGATTATCTATAAGGTGTAGATCCTTGATCGATGTTCTTTGATGGTCTCCAAGGCCTCTTTCTTCATGAATATAGCTTGTAAGGCTTGGAGTTCTCCTTCTTGATCCCGAGTGAATAGCCTTGTATGGGTTTTGCTGGTCAATATCGTATTAGGGGATACCAATTGACATCTTTCAATAATGCAAAAATTAAAGATAGATGAGAAGTAAAGAAGGAAAGACTTAATTGAATCCACAACTAAACCAAGGGAGAAGAGAGCTTGAATCCCATAGAAAAATGAGAGACTCAAATTAATCCACAAATAAGCAATCTCAAGTGAAAATTAAGGTAAAGGAATTTTTGATCAATAATGGGAATCCACCCATTACTAACCTAGATTAAGACTAGCTACACTAAGCTAAACTATACGGAATTCACCCTCTACAAGCTAACAAGCTACACTCTCAAAGAGTTCTTCAAATCTCAATTAAATATAATCTAAGGAATGAAAATGGCTTAATAGTTTTCCTCTTACAAACATAGCCCAAAAGTGGCAATTTAAAATAAGCCCCAAAAGTGGCCTAAGAAAACACAAAAATCAGCCCATTGGAAAGGCACGTACACCAGGATATGCTAAACGTACATGGGGACTTGCTGCACATAGTTGATTCGCATGTCCCTTGTGCCAGGACATGCAAAATGCACATGGAGACTTGCATCAGAAGTTGGGTAGCACATCTCTCTGGCAGCAACCATGTTCATATTGTCATCTCCCTCTTGCTTCTAAGCAATCATTCAAATGTGGAATTGTTTCATTTGGAGTATAATAAGGCTCTTTTAAGCTCTCTTTTGTGCTCCAAGAGTGAGTGCATCTTGGATCCTCTCATCTAGATCTTGAAGTGTAAGTCTAGCATGGACATTACCGGGTGATATTGTATCAATATTTGAGTGGAGCTCGATTGTTGTTTGCTACAAAAGGATGTTCCTCTCTTAGTGGGTAGTTTGGTTGGCGGTTTAGATAAGAAGTAGTTTGTCTAACGTTGTTCGGAAAGTTAGATGTTTGGATAGGTGGTTGTTGGTTATGTGGGGTATGGTTTTGAGTGACTTGGGGGTAGCATAACTTGTGTGCTTGCCCCAGAGTAATTGTTATTGATGAGTTCACCTACTTGGACTCTTTGACCAGCTTAAAAATCCAAGTAGGTGCATCACCTACTTAGTCATTTTGTGGCCCAAACAAATCCAAGTGGTGGCTAGAAATTGAAGGAGAGATAGCTGGCCAAATGGGAGAATTTAAGGTCAAGAGTTGGTCCATTATTTTCTCATTATATACTTATAATTGTAGATTTTCAAAGCTAAGCTCTTTCTCTCTCTCTCTAAGCTTAAAACAGCCACCCCAAAAATCCTTTTAGGGTTCTTGATGGTCTCTTATCTTCTCCAGTCAATGTAAGTGAAAAAAATATGGTTTTAGTTTAATTCTTCTTTGGAAGACTAGGAAATTTTGTTGTTCATGCTTAAAAATAGGGTAGATCTTTCCCCAAGTTGACTGCCCCACTTTTCTTGGTTATTAAGAGATTTCTGTCTTCTTCTTTGGTTTAAGTGTAAAGGAAAGTTCAAGCTCTTGAAGAAGTGCTAGTTAAGAGTATAGATTTCAGAAACTAAAGGTAAGGCTACTACCCATTTTCACCCCTCTTTTTATATACAAGTTTAGTGGGGAATTTTGTATGTGTTTTTGTCAAGAACTCATGGGATGGTGATTGGGATCCTTGAGTTATATATTTTTTCTATTATGTTGAAGGATGTTTGGGGCTGTTTTAGGAGCTCTTTTATATGTATATATTGGGGACAGTTTGGTTGACCTTGTAAAAGGGTGTGTGAAGTTGTATTGAAGTATGAAAGGAGAGTGTGGTGATACACCACTTAATTTGGTGTTACGTGAACTTGCTGCCTGTCACACTTTTATATACTGTTTGGTATGTGTTGTGAAGCATGAGGTGTTTTTGGGGGACCTTATAAGAAGTTTGTATAGAACATAGACGTTTTCTAAGGAGAAGAGGTGAAAGGAATACTCTTGATTTGATCAATTATGAGCTTACTGCTCGGTTACTGATTTACTGAGATCAAGTAGCCTAAATTGGTTAATTAGCTACTAATACTAGTTTTGCCACTTATTTCATTGTAGATATATAATATGAAAGGGGGAAGCTTAATTTATTGTAATACCTGAGTTGCACATCAAGTATGTAAGGCTATTCGATTCCACATTCTTTGGCATGAAATCTAATACTTGTGCTACTATCAACAAAGTGAGTTTCCTAAGTGCTCTTCCTAGTAAGGACACATAGTGGCAGAATACAATTTCCAATGTAGCTAACGATCTTTTCCCTGCTCCATAGTGTTTCAAAGTACTTTAACATGTGTTTACTATTAGATCTACGTGTTTACTCTTCCAAGTACTAGTATGAAAAAGGTACTTTCAACAACAAGCTTTGTGACTTCTCCTCTTAGTCAAATGAGGTCCATTGTGTCATTTAAGTGCTTAAGTATTACATTGATGTTACAGTTACTTCTTATGTCATTGTTACTTCCTTAAATGAATATTCACGTGCCTTGTACTATTGCTTCATAGTTCCAAGCTCAATAATGATTATGACCACAAAAATAACAATCTCAAAGATTAAAGAAACTATATGAAGTAATCTGTATATGTATGGGTGGCAGCCCAGGGGAGAAAGTCTAGCATGAGTTGATCCCTATTTATGTACTTATGGGTGGCATTCTAGGGGCGAAAGCATAGCATGGGTCGATCCTAATTTGTATATTTACGAGGGCAGCATCTCAAGGAATAAATTGCCTAGCATGGGACTCTTCTTCTACCACTGATCAGTTAGTCATTTGTATCACATGTCTTAGAAAGATTATAAAGCAAAGAAGAGTAAAGAAAATAATGTAATATATATGATTCCACAAGTGTAAGAAAAGGTGGTCTTCTTTTCTTTTCTACACGTTTATGCATCGATACCTGATTCTTAAGCTCTTGTTTTACATATGGTTTACTTTATGTCTTACATATTTAGTCCATTCTCTCGTACTGACATTCCTTATGGGGGATGCTGCATTTCATGCCGCAGTCATAGGTATTCCAGCTAGTAGGCCTCCCTAGTAGGAGCACACAGGATACTCGACTGCTATTGGTCAGATCCAGGTTGATTCGGGGCTTTACCGAGTCTTTGGTATATATTTTTGATATTGTATAGTTAAGGGTAAGGCGGGGCCCTATCTTGACCTAAACTAAGTTTGTCCATCATGTAGAGGCTTTGTAGACTAATGTTAAAGTAAAGCTTAGCTATGTCTTGTCTCTTAATAATTGTGGCCTCAACGGCCAAATCATGTACTTATGTTTTGGGCCTATGTATGTTGGTCTTGTTATTAAGGCAACTTATCTACAGTCAAAGCTTCATAATTATCATAGTTATATGCATAATAATCATAGACAGTTGGTTCTCTCGGGCCTTTAGGGCATCGGGTGCCTGTCCGTCTAAATAAAATTTGAGGTGTGACAAAAGTGGTATCAGATCAGGTCATCCTAGGGAGTCTATAAAGTTGTGTCTTTGTAGGGTCTTGTTTATGGGTGTGTTGTGCACCACATCTATAAGCAGGAGGTTACGGGATATTTAGGAGTTGTCTCTTTTCTTTTATCTCTTAGATCTTGTGATAGAGCCAATGTTGTAGGTTTATCATATCTAACCTTTAAATTATTTTTATCATAGCAAAAATACCAGTTAAGAGGAGAAGTAAGTGATATAAACCTATCTATGAAGTTGAAATCCTAAGCTATGAACAAGAAACAAGAATATAAAGCTAGACACAAGCAAGGGATTCAATTGACAATCATGATAAAGATATCAAAACTTTCAATTGAAAGAATACCAAACAAGCACCTAAACTATCAAAGGAACCTCAAGGGAATTGAATTCACCTTGCAATTCCCTTCTCAAACAAGTACCAACAAAAGATTCAACCAATCTCTCAATTCTCTCAAGAGAAGACAAGTTTATGATCATCAAAAACTAAGACTCTAAGTGAGCTATTCTCACTATTTATAGTTTAGGCTAATTTATTACAAAAGTAGCCCAAAAGTGGCTCTTTGAGTAAAAAATTGCAAATATAGCCCTACTTGGCAAACTAGGCCTCATTTCCTTCTTCCCAAGTAATCATCAAGGCATGAAATCCCCTCTTTGGCATCAAGGTGTGCTCAAGCACCTTTATCTTCATGAATAGCCCTTGTAAAGCTTGGAGGTCCCGAGCTTGGCTATTTGGGAGTGACCTTGATGCAACTTGGATTGCATAAGTAAGAGTACAGGTAAGCAAGTAGATATGGCTGTTAGAGAAGGGGCCAACAAATCACCACCTAGACGAGCTAATCAAAGTGAGGCTCAAGATGTGTCTCTATCATGGACTTCCTCCACTCCTCCATCTTTAGAAGAGCTAAGGAGGGAAGCAACACCCCAAGAACCACCTCTTAATGCTACTGAGCAAGATTTAAAGAATGCAATCCAATTGTTGACTTGTATACTTGCTGGTCAAGGACAAGGGCAAGCATGTCCAATTGCAGGTTTTAGTGGTGCAAATAGGGCAGCTAGTGTGCGGATACATGATTTCTTTAATTTGGACCCGCCATCATTCACCAGGTCAGATCCTAATGAAGATCCGCAAGACTTTATTGATCAAATCCAAAGGACCTTGGATATTATGCATATATTTGGTAAAGAAGCAGTTGAGCTCGCATTATATAGATTAAAGGGTGTGGCTATATGATGGTACCAAGCTTGGAAACAATCTAGGGGTAGAAATGCACCTTCAGCTAAATGGAAAGAGTTCAAAAGGGCATTTCTTGACCATTATGTACCATTGGAGATTCGGGAGGCCCATGTAACTCAGTTCTTAAATCTTCACCAAGGGAATATGAGTGTGAGAGAGTATAGTCTCAAGTTTAATTATTTGGCTAGGTATGCTCCTAATGTAGTAGCTACTATGGAGGATAGAGTTTAATAATACATGGATAGATTGGATTCATATATGGTTAGGGATTGTACTATGGCTGCTTTGAACAAAGACATGGATATTAGCAAGGATACAAACTTTTGCATAAAAGATAGAGGATCAAAGGCAAAAGAGAAGGACACAAGAGTCGGAAAGAGGGTATTCCAAGAGGGCCAGATCTATGGGGCAGTTTATGCCATCCCAAGGTGAGTTTAGGCCTCGGTTTACTAATAGACTGCCTAGGCCATAATCTTTCTACTCTACAGCTAGCGCTCCACCTCAGTTTCAAGGGTCTAGAGATAATCAGTTTGGGCAAAGAAGTGAAAGTCAAGGCTCACAAGTAGCAGGGTACCAAGAGCAGGGAAGTACGAGCTAATCAAGACCTCCTAGACAGTATTGATGTAAACAATGTGGAAGAAATCATCCAGGTATATATTGGCTTGGGATAGATGCTTGCTTTTGGTGTGGTACACCGGGATACATGATGAGATATTTCCCTCAAAGGTGAATGGGTGGCATGGAACAACCTACTGGATCGATTGTTGCATCATCATCATCAGTTCCTTCTTTAGGTAGGGGCCATAGGTGCCCACAAGTTACTGTAGAGGTGGTAGAGGAATCACTAGTTCCAGCGAACTTCAGAATCGTACATATGCTCTAGCGGATCGACAAAATTTGGAGACTTTACCCGATGTGGTTACAGGTACATTGTCCATCTTTTCACATAATGTATATGAATTAATTGATCTAGGCTCTACACTATCATATGTCACTCCATTGATTGCTAGAAAGTTTGAAAGAACACCAAAATTATTGGTTAAACCATTTGAGGTGTCTACGCCAGTTGGTGAGTCTATTATAGCTAGAAAAGTCTATCATAATTGCATAGTAATTGTTTGTGATCGTGATACATTAGATGAACTTGTTGAGATAGAAATGGTAGATTTTGATATTATAATGGCTATGGATTGGTTGGATTCTTGTTATGCCACGGTAGATTACCGAGCTAAGAGGGTGCATTTCTATTTTCCAAAAGAGGTAGTCCTTTAATGAATACTTCTAAAATTAACCTAGATTGGTCTAAAATGGGCCCCCGGTTACTAGATGATGTAAGCGAAAGTCATCTTTTGTATCGCGTCAAGAGAAATGACATAGATAAGATCATTGCTTAAAGAGTTTCATTATTTCTTTAGTCTTTACGGAGCCAAAGCTTGTCTTTAAGAACATCTTGGTATTGACTTATTGAAAATCTCTTTGAGATTGCTTAGGAAAATCTTTTTGTGTGAGGCCACTCCACCTTTCTTACCTTGTTTTTTGGGCTTCAGTAATCCTACCCATTGTGAGAGGCATCTTCCACATTGGTGGACCCCCCCTGGTTCATCGTACTGGAGCGATTTTCTGATTGATTAGCTTCTTCCTTCACGCAAGCTACGGTCTAACAGACCGGACCAGACTCTTCTTTGTTTGAGCTGCTCCCAGCAAGTGAAGAGAGAAAGCAAGCCGAAAACTTCTAACTTTATTACCGGACAGAATGCCTTCCTCTAATTCCTGGAACATCATCCTGCAAAGAGGTGGAACCAACCAAGACTGAAGCTATCCTTGTACTTTGTTTGTTGCACATGGACTAATACTTCCCCCTTTCTCATAAACGTGGGACTCATATTCGTGAGCCATCAATGGGAGAGGAAGCTCCTCCGTCTCTTCTTCGCCACCAGCGGTGAGCAGAAGCAGGGTTATTAGATACCTCAGAAAATTTTCCATCATCTTTCGCTGACCCTGTTTCTATCAAACCAGCGACTTTTTAAATGAAGTACTATTGCAGAGAGTATACATGACTTGGATCTCGAAAAGGCATAAGTGCACGCGCAATTCAGCTCTGGAAAAACAAACACATATTGAAGTACTTTGATACACTAAGGATTGAGGAAAAGATTGTTAGCCACCCATTGAGATTGTACGCTTACACCATGTCCGTTACCAGGAAGAGCACTAAAAAGCTCACTTTGTTGATAAAAACACAAGGATAGGACTTCATGTGAAAGAATATGAAATCGAATAGCCTTTACATACCTTGTTGTGCAACTCGGATATTACACTGAATTAAGCTTCTCCCTTTCAGATTATTTATCTACAATGAAATAAGTGGCAAAACTAGTATTAGTAGCTGATTAACCATTTTGGGCTACTTGATCTCACTAAATCAGTAACCGGATAATAAGCTCGTAACTGATCAAATCAAGAGTGTTCTTTCCATCCCTTATCTTTGAATCATGTCTATCTATTGTACGATCTTCTTATAAGGTCCCTTAAAACTCCTTCGACTTCACAATATATACCAAACAGTATACAAAAGTGTGCAGGAATGAAGTTAACATAACACCCAATTAAGTGGTGTATCACCACACCCTCCTTCCATACTTCAAGACAACTAGACACATCCCCTTCTAAGATCAACCAAGTTATCCCCAATATAAACATATAAACAGCCCCTAAAACTGCCCCAAACATCCTTCAACATAATAAGAATATATTAAACTCAAGGATTCCAATCATTACCCCATGGTTCTTGATACAAATACATACAAAAATTTTCCACCAAACTTGTATATAAAGAGGGGCAAGAATGGGCGATAACTTTACCTCAAATTCTAAAAATTTGTTCTCCTAACTTGTACTTCTTCAAGAGCTTGAACTCCCCTTCAACTTAGCTTGAAAAGAGGGAGAATATTTAAGAACCCTAATGGTATTTTATGGCTGCTATGTGAAGCTAATAGAGAGAGAAAGAAAGAACTTCTAAAATTTGATTTTTTTTCAAGTTAAAATGAGTAAAATAAGCTGGTCTTAACCCCTTTAAAGAATACTGCTTTGGCTGACTTTCCTTGCTCATTTCTAGCCACAAAATGTCAAGTAGGTGATACACTTACTTGTCCATTTAACATGGGCTTTGTTGGACTTAAACTTATTGGGCCTTGGATGCCAATTCTTCCCCTTTCTTTCACTTCTTTGGGCCAGATTTATTCAAGTGGGTGATGGGTGTACTTGGCCCTCTAAGCTAGTCAAAATAGTCTTAGTAGGTGATTCACCTACTTGGTTCTTTAGGCTGGTCAATAAGTCAAAGTAGGTGATGCACCTACTTGTCGCCTACTAGCTTAGTTGAGTCAAACAAGGAGCTCACTTATTTTATTCCATTTTCTAATTTGTAATCCCTTTTGCTTTAACTTAACACTTCACTTTAAACTTTAAGCTCAAATACCACCTTTCTGTCTCGAGCTTAAATACTTCCATCGAGATCAGCTTGGCCGTATATGTACTGAAACGTATGAGGCATTATGATACCATCCAAACCTATTCTAAACCATCACTACTCATATAAGAACTTGGTCTTTCACTTATAAAATAAGGCTACATCAAATGAATTAAACTAGTATACACAGAATACGGGTTGTTACATCCTCCCCCTCTTAAAAACATTCATCCTCGAATGTTAGCATAGTTAGCCAACCCAAACAAGTTCAAGCCTAAGTTAAGAACTACTATAAGCCACATAATACATATAGACTTATACTTACTTTTCGATGTCTCAATTCAATATTTTCATCTTTCTCGTTGGACTAAAATAGATGAGGATATTTCAATTTCATTGCTTCTTCCGCTTCCCATGTAATTTCTTCTACTTGTTAGTTCCTCTATAGTACTTTTACGGAAGCTACTTCTTTATTTCTTAACTTTTTAACTTGTCGATCCAGAATAGCAATGGGTACTTCTTCATAAATGAGATCTCCCATAACTTGTACATCTTCAGTAGGAGTAATACGGGATGGGTCACCTATACACTTTCAAAGCATCAAGACATGAAACACCAGATGAGCTGTTGCAAGCTCTTGGGTTAGCTCTAACTCATATGCGACTTGGCCAACTCTCCGAATAATCTTATATGGCCCTATATAGTGTGGACTCAACTTTCCTCTTTTACCAAATCTCATCACCCCTTTCATTGGTGACACCTTCAAGAATACCCAATCTTCTATGGCAAACACCAACCCTCTTCTTCTAATATCTGTATATGATTTGTATAGACTTTGAGCCATTGCTAGCCATTGTTGTATCACCTTAACTTTTTCCTTAACTTTATGAACAAGATCTGGCCTAAATAAGGCAGTTTCACCTACTTCAAACCATCTGATTGGTGATCTGTATTTTCTCCCATATAAAGCTTCATAAGGTGCCATTTTGATACTTTAATGGTAGCTATTATTGTATGCAAACTCGATAAGAGGTAAATGATCATCCCAGCTACCTTTGAAGTCTAATACACAAGTTCGTAACATATCTTCAAGTGTTTGGATTGTACATTCTGCCTAACCATCAGTTTGAGGGTGAAAGGCTGTACTTAAATTCACTTGCATCCCTAAACTCCTCTGAAATGATTTCCAAAAATTCACAGTGAATTGATCTCCCCTATCAGATATAATAGAGATTGGCACTCCATGTAGCCGAACTATCTCTTAAATATACAACCTTGCATACTCTTCAACTGTATAAGTAGTCTTAACCGGCAAGAAGTGTGCTGATTTGGTGAGTTTATCAATGATCACCCATATGGAGTAAAACTTCTAAAATGAGCAAGGCAAACCAGTGACCAAATCTATGTTGATCATGTACCAATTCCAAATTGGAAGATCTATACGTTGCATATAACCTCCACGCTTTTGGTGCTCTACTTTAACTTGTTGACAATTTGTACATTGAGCAATAAATTCTCCAATGTTCTTCTTCATATCAATCCACCAATACACTCTTTTCAAGTCATGATACATTTTAGTTGAGCCTAGATGGAAAGAATACCTTGAATGATGTGCTTCTGTCATAATTCTCTTCCTTAGTCCATCTACATTAGGTACACACAATTTGTTTTGGCACTGCAGTACTTCATCTTATGTGAGCTCAAATATATTTGTCACACCTTGTCGTACGTTCTTCTTAAGCTGTAATAGAATAGGATCCTTATATTGCTTCTCTTTTACTTTAGCTAGTAATGAAGATTCTGCCACATTTTGCACAATAACCTCTTTATCTGGAGATTCAAGAAGGTGAACCCCCAAGCTAGCTAGTTGGTATAGATCCTTAACAACTCTTTGTATTTTCATGGATTGCTCGTAGGTGTTTTCCATTGTCTTTTGACTTAAAGCATCAGCTACCACATTTGATTTCCCAGGATGATACAAGATATCAACATCATAATCTTTTAATAACTCAAGCCCTTTTTGCTGCCTCAGATTCAGATCCTTTTGCTTAAAGATATATTGCAAACTCTTATGGTTAGTATATATGTCAACATGAACCCCATACAAGTAGTGGCGCCATATCTTCAAAGCAAATACAACCGCTGCTAGCTCTAGATCATGGGTTGGATAATTTTTCTCATGTGGCCAAAACTGTTTGGAGGCATACGTTATTACTTTACCATGATGCATCAATACACATCCTAAGCCCACTCCTAAAGCATCACAATACACTGCATAACCTTATGTGCCTTCTGGAAGTACCAATACAGGTGTAGAAGTCAACTTATTCTTTAGCTCTTGGAAGCTTCTTACGCATGCATCGATCCATTGGAACTTGGTTGCCTTGTGTGTTAACTTTGTTAAGGGTGCAGAAATAGAAGAAAATACTTCAACAAACCTTCTATAATAACCTGCCAACCCAAGGAAACTACGAACCTCCGTAGGTGTTGTAGGTCTTGGCCAGTTCTTCACGGCTTCTATCTTTTGAGTATCAACCCTTATTCCTTCATTTGAGACAATATGACCCAAGAATGTCACAGATTTTAAAAAAAAACTCACATTTAGAGAAGTTTGCATACAATTTATGATCACAAAGAATTTGTAACACCTGTCTCAAGTGATTAACACCGTCTCAAGTGATTAGTATGGTCCTCTCTCAATCTTGAATAGACAAAGATATCATCTATGAATATTATCACAAACACGTCCAAGAATGGCTTGAACACCCTATTCATCAATCAATAAAAGTTGCTGGTGCATTTGTTAGGCCAAATGACATAACTAAAAACTCAACATAACCATACCGTGTTTGAAAAGCTGTCTTGTGTATATCTTTCTCTTTGACTTTTACTTGATGATTACCCGATCTCAGGTCAATCTTTGAGAAACACTTAGCACCCAGTAATTGATCAAACAAATCATCAATTCTAGGGAGGGGATATTTGTTCTTAATTGTTACCTTATTCAGCTGTCGGTAGTCAATACACATTCTCAATGAACCATCTTTCTTATGTACAAATAAAATTGGTGTGCCCCAAGGGGACATACTAGGTCTTATGAATTTCTTTTCTAACAAATATTTTAGTTGCTCCTTCAATTATCGTAATTTTGCTGAGGCCATCCTATATGGAGGAATGGAGATGGGTTGAGTACCTGGAATCACATAAATACCAAACTCTATTTCTCATTCTGGAGGCAAACCTAGAAGCTCTTTGGGAAATACATTAGAAAATTCATTTACCACTGGAATGGATTGAAGAGTTAGTGACTCTGCATCGACATCTCTCACTCTCACTAGATGACATATGTACCCTTTGGACATCATCCTCTTTGCATTAAGATAAGAAATAAACTTACCTCTTGGCACCCCAATATTACCTCTTCATTCAAGGACTGCCTGTTTTGGAAAATGGAAATGCACCCTCTTAGCTCAGCAATCTACCATGGCATAACAAGAAGCCAACCAATCCATACCCATTATAACATCAAAATCTACCATTTCTAGCTCAACAAGGACAGCCAATGTATCACCATAACAAATAGTTACTATGCAATTATGATAGACTTTTCTAGCTATAATAGACTCGCCAATAAGCATAGACACCTCCAAAGGTTTAACCAATAATTTTGGTGTTCTTTCTAACTTTAAAGCAATCAATGGAGCAACATATGATAGTGTAGAGCCCGAATCAATTAATGCATATACATTATGTGAAAAGATGGACAATGTACCTGTAACCACATCTGGTGAAGTCTCCAAATTTTGTCGGTCCGCTAGAGCATATGTACGATTCTGAACTCCACTGGAACTAGCTACTCCTCCACCACCTCTACCATGACTTGTGTGCACCTGTGGTCCCCTACCTAAAAAAGGCACTGATGATGATGATGCAGCAAATATCTAGTAGGTTATTCCATACCACCCATGCCCCTTTGAGGGCAATTCCTCATCATGTGTCCCGTTTACCACACCAAAAGTAAGAATTTGTCCCAAGCTGACATATACCTGGATGGTTTCGTCCATATTGTTTACAAGACTATCTAGGAGGTCTTGATTGGCTTGTACTTCCCTGCTCTTGGTACCCTGCTACTTGTGAGCCTTAACTCTCACTTCTTTGACCAAACTGATTACCCCTAGACCCTTAAAATTGAGGAGGAGCGCTGCTATAGAGTAATAGGATGATGGCCTAGGAGGTTTATTAGGAAACCAAGGCCTAAACTCACCTTGGGATGGCATAAACTACCCCGTAGATCTGGCCCTCTTCGAATGCCCTCCTTCTGAATCTTTTGTCCTTCTCCTTTTCCTTTGGTCCTCTATTTTTTGTGTAAAAGCTTGTATCCATTCTATATCCATGTCTTTATTCAAAGAAGCAATAGTACAATCTCTAACCAGATACGAATCCAATCTATCCATGTATCGATGAACTCTATCCTCCATAGTAGCTACTACATTAGGAGCATACCTAGCCAAAGAATTAAACTTGAGACTATACTCTCTCACGCTCATATTCCCTTGGTGAAGATTTAAGAACTGAGTTGCACGGGCCTCTCGAATCTCCAATGGCAGATATTGGTCAAGGAATTCCTTTTTGAACTCTTTCCATTTAGCTGAAGGTGCATTTCTACTCCTAGATTATTTCCAAGCTTCATACAGCAATATAGCCACACCCTTTAATTTATATGCTGCCAGCTCAACTACTACTTTACCAGATACATGCATAATATACAAGGTCCTTTGGATTTGATTAATAAAGTCTTGCGGATCTTCATTAGGATCTGACCCGGTGAATGATAGAGGATACAAATTAAGGAAATCACGTATCCGCACACTAGCTGCTCTATTTTCACCACTAGAGCCTGCAATTAGACCTGCTTTCCCTTGTCCTTGACCAGCAAGTATAGGAGTAAACAATTAGACTACATTCTTTAAATCTTTCTCAGTAGCATTAACAGGTGGCTCTTGGAGTGTTGTTGTCCTCCTTAGCTCTTCTAGAGAAGGAGGAGTAGAGGAAATCTGTGATACAGACACATGTTGAGCCTTACTTTGATTAGCTTATCTAGGTGGTGATTTGTTGGTCCCTTCTCCAGTAGCCACATCTACTTGCTTACCTGTACTCTTACTTCTCCTTGTAACCAATATTTTTGCTATAATGAAAATAATTTAAAGGTTAGATATGATAAACCTACAACATTGGCTCTATCGCACGACCTAAGATATGAAAGAAAAGTGACAACTCCTAAATGTCCCATAGCCTCCTATTTATAGATGTGGTGTACAACACACCCATAAGCAAGACTCTACATAGACACAACTTTTTGGACTCCCTAGGATGACCTGCTCTGATACCACTTTTGTCATGCTTCAAATCCCATTTAGACGAACAGGCATCCGATACCCTAAAGGCCTGAGAGAACCAAATTATATCCTGTGATTACCATGCATAGTTATGATAATTACAAATCTTTAACAAGTATATATAAGCTGATTTGATAAAATATCAACGTAGATAGGCCCAAAACTTATATACATGATTTGGCCATTGCAACCTCAAAGACACAACTAAGCTTTACTTTAACATTAGTCTACAAAGCCTCTAAAAGATGAACAAACATAGTTTAGGCCGGGGGGCTGGGATAGGGCCCCGCCTTACCCTTAACTATACAATACCAAAAATATGTACCAAAGACACGGTAAAGCCCCAAATCAACCTGGAGCTCACCAATAGCAGTTGAGTATCCTGTGCTCCTTCTAGGCAGGTCTACTAGTTGGATTATATATGCCTGCAGCATGAAACATAGCGTTCCCCATGAGGAACGTCGATATGAAATAATGTACTGAATATGTAAGGTTTAAAGCAACCATATGTAAAAACAAGAGCTCAAATGGAATCAAGTATCAATGTATAAATGTGTAAAGAAGAACAAAAGACAACTTTTGCTTACACTTGTGGAATCATGTACATTACATTCTTTTCCTTACTCTTCTTTGCTTTGTAATCTTTGTAAGATATGTGATATAAATAACCAGCTGATTAGTGGTAGAAGAGGAGTCTCATTCAAGGAAATTTAGCCCCTGAGATGCTACCCTCGTAAATATATAAATTTGGATAGACCCATGCTAGGCTTTCGCCCCTAGGCTGCCACCCATAAGTACATAAATAGGGATCGACCCATGCTAGGCTTTCGCCCCTAGGCTGCCACCCATACATATACAAATTACTTCATATAGTTTCTTTAATATTGAGATTGTTGTTTTGGTGGTCATAATTATTATTGAACTCAGAACTATGGACCAGTAGTACATGTCATGCAAATATACACTTAAGGTAGTAAAAATGACATAAGGAGAAAATGTAACATCAATGTTATATTTAGGAACGTATATGACACAATGAACCTCATTTGGCTTAGAGAATAACTCATAAAGCCTATTGTAAAGAATACATTTGTCATACTAGTACTTGGAAGAATAAACATGCAAATCTAATAGTAAACACATATTGAAGTACTTTGATACACTAAGGATTGACGAAAACGATCGTTAGCCACCCATTGAGATTGTACACCGCCACTATGTCTGTTACTAGGAAAAGCACCTAAAAAGCTCACTTTGTTGATAAAAACACAAGGATAGGACTTTATGCCAAAGAATCTGAAATCGAATAGCCTTTACATACCTTATTGTACAACTCATATATTACAATGAATTAAGCTTCTTCCTTTCAGATTATTTATCTATAATGAAATAACTGGCAAAACTAGTATTAGTAGCTAATTAACCAATTTGGGCTACTTGATCTCACTAAATCAGTAACCGGGTAGTAAGCTCGTAACTGATCAAATCAAGAGTGTTCTTTCCATCCCTTCTCTTTTAATCACATCTATATAATGTACGACCTTCTCATAAGGTCCCTTGAAACTCATCTGAATTCACAACATATACCAAACAATATATAAAAGTGTGCAGGAATCAAGTTAACATAACACCCAATTAAGTGGTGTATCACCACACTCTCCTTCCATACTTCAAGAAAACTACACACATCCCCTTCTAAGATCAACCAAGTTGTCGCCAATATAAATATATAAACAGCCCCTAAAACTGCCCCAAACATGCTTCAACATAATAAAAAAATATTAACTCAAGGATTCCAATCATTACCCCATGGTTCTTGACACAAATACATACAGAATATTTCAACCAAACTTGTATATAAAGAGGGGCAAGAATGGGCAGTAACTTTACCTCAAATTCTAAAAATTTGTTCTCCTAACTTATACTTCTTCAAGAGATTGAATTCCCCTTCAACTTAGCTTGAAAAGAGGGAGAATATTTAAGAACCCTAATGGTATTTTATGGCTGCTATGTGAGGCAAGAGAGAGAGAAAGAAAGAACTTCCAAAATCTGATTTTTTCCAAGTTAAAATGAGTAAAATGAGTTGATCTTAACCCCTTTAAAGAGGACTGCTTTGGCCGGCTTTCCTTGCTCATTTCTAGCCACAAAATGTAAAGTAGGTGATACACCTACTTGGCCATTTAACACGGTCTTTGTTGGACTTAAACTTATTGGACCTTGGCTACCAATTCTTCCCCTTTCTTTCACTTCTTTGGGCCAGATTTATTCAAGTGGGTGATGGGTGTACTTGGCCCTCTAAGCTAGTCAAAATAATCTTAGTAGGTGATGCACCTACTTGGTTCTTTAGGCTGGTCAATAATTCAAAGTAGGTGATGCACCTACTTGTCACCTACTAGCTTAGTTAAGTCAAGTAAGAAGCTCACTTATTTTATTCCATTTTCTAATTCCTAATCCCATTTTCTTTAACTTAACACTTCACTTTAAACTTTAAGCTCAAATACCATCTTTCTATCTCGAGCTTAAACACTTTCGTCTAGATCAGCTTGGTCGTATATGTACTGCACATATGTGGCATTATGATAACATCAAAAACTATTCTAAACCATCACTACTCATATAAGAACTTGGTCCTTCACTTATAAAACAAGTCTACATCAAATGAATAAAACTAGTATACACAGAATATAGGGTGTTATAGAACTCCAAGCCTTACTAGCCCTATTCATGATTAAAGAGGCTTTAGATACCATTGAAGAGCGTAGATCAAGGATCTACAACTTATGGATGATCGTGTGGAAGAAGAGGCTGCCAGCTATTCTTCCTAAAAGGTGCGACCAGTGGTGTGGCACGCACATCCACTGTTGTATTTCGCACATCAACTTCACACAAGGTGTGCATCCAGCACAGTGCCTTGTGCATTTGGCATCAGCCTTCGCACCAGACCAATCATGGGCCAAGTTTAGAGTCTTCTAAGATCACTTTTGATCCTCTTAATGTACAAGGCAAACACTATAAATACATGCCTTAGTCTTTTACATTCCTTAGATTTTGATAAATATTGAATTGCTTTGAAAGCTTCTAGTTGCTATTGTATCTTGAAGTCATTGGGTGGATTTCTCAATTGGATGGATTCCTAATAGTACTATTGGTGGATTCCTAATAGTTTAGTTGAGTGATTAGGGGTGGATTCCTTTGATTGCTTGATAACTTCTTTGCTTGATTAATCATAAAGTCATCCATTTATGGATTCATTTATTTGTCTCTTTGTTTGATTGAGGAGTTATTGTTGGTTAATTAAGTTGAATTTGGAGGTGAGGGTATAAAGTTCCTTGTTGCCCATAAACTTGGTTAATTAGCTTTAATTCACATATCTTTTATTTATTTAATTTCTGTATTTCGATTTAGATTAGTCTCTCTAATCGAAATCTTATCATTTGGTATCAGATCTTAGGCTAAAGAGTTGTTCCTACAATTCTTAATCCTAGGTTCATAAATAAATAAAAAATCAAAAAAAATTGAAAGAAAAACATTTTTGGAAAATTTTCACAAAAAATTTTTGTTGATCTAGTATTTTGTTTGAAAATCTGATACTAGAATCGTGTTCTCTAATATCAATTGAGTCTAGATCTAAGATTTTCGCTTGTTTGAAGTTGAATTGAAGAATTCACCATTATTGGGTGAAGAAACTTAAAGAACAAGTTCGAGATCGGGGTTGATTTGAGGCTTCAAACATATTGGGCTTTGATCTCCTATTCATAAGGAGCTTGAATCTCAACTTTGATAGAATTTGGTTGAGGTTTGAAGGATTCACCATTTTTGAATTTTGAAGAACTTGAAGAGCACAAAATGGGTCTATTTAATTTGGAGTGATTTGATTCTAATTAGTATCGGGCTTTGTTCTCTATATTGAGGGGAGGCTACGTTTAAAATTTGGAGTCATTCCGAGTTGAATTGAGAGAGTTGAAAATTTGAAATTCATAGGTGTTCTTGGTGTTCTGAAAGGTGTTCATTGAAGAAGAAGATGAATTAAAGGTATTTGATCCAAAGAAGAAGTAAAGGAAGAGGGTACTTGTGTTTGTATTAAAGGAAATTTACCAAAATTGGCAAGTACTAGGAGCAAAAATGTAACACCCTATATTCTGCATATACTAATTCTATTAATATGGCACTTGATGTAGACTTGTTTTATAAGTGAGGAACAAGTTTTTTTATATGAGTAGTGATGGTTTAACATAGATTGGAAGGTGTTGTAATGCCCCATATGTTTCAGCACATATATGGTCGAGTTAACCTAAACGAAAGTATTTAAACTCGAGATGGTAAGGTGGTATTTGAGCTTAATATTTAGGGTGAAGTGTTAAGTTAAAGCAAAAGGGATTAAGATTAAGGAAAAGGAATAAAATAAGTGAGCTGCTTGTTTGACTTAACTAGGCTAGTAGGTTCCATGTAGGTGCATCACCTACTTAAGCTAATGGATCACTTTAAAGGGGTATCACCTACTTGGTAAAAATTTGGCCCAACTAAGTGAAAGTAAAGGAGAAGAATGGCAGCCTAGCCCAACAAATTGAAAGCCCATTTTAGAATGAAGAAAAGGCCAAGTAGCTGCATCACCTACTTTGACATTTGACCAGCTTAAAGGATTAAGTAGGTGCATCACCTACTTAGCCATTTTGTGGCTCAAATAAATCCAAGTGGTGGCTGGAAATTGAAGGAGAGAAAGTTTTCAAGGGGACTCCATTTTTAGGGCTAAATCTGATCCATTTACTCTCAATATTCATACAATATAACACAACTCCCTCAGCTCATGTATATATCTCTCCCAAAGAATAAACAACTGTCATAAAACTCCTTTAGGGTTCTTGATGGTTTCTTTTCTTCTCCAGTCAAGGTAAGTGAAAAGTTATAGATTTAGCTTAATTCCTTCATGGAAGACTAGGAAATCATGTTACTCATGTTTAAAATATAGTGCAGATATTTTCCCAAGTTGACTGCCCCACTTTTCTTGGATATTAAGAGAATTCTCTCTTCTTCTTTGGTTTAAGTGTAAAGGAATGTCCAAGCTAGTAAAGAAGTGCAAGTTAAGAGAATAGATTCCAGAAACTAAGGTAAGGTTACTGCCCCTTTTTCCCCCTTTTTATATACTAGTTTGGTGGAGAATTTTGTTTGTGTTTTTGTCAAGAACTCATGGGATAGTGATTAGAATCCCTGAGTTCAATATTTCCATATTGTGTTGAAGGATGTTTGGGGCTGTTTTATGAGCTGTTTTATATGTATATATATTTGGGACAACTTGGTTCACCTTGAAAAGGATGTGTGTAGTTGTATTGAAGTATGGAAGGAGGGTGTGGTGATACACCACTTAATTGGGTGTTATATGAGCTTACTACTTGTCACATTTTTGTATACTATTTGGTATGCATTGGTATCTTGGGGGACCTTATAAGGAGGTCATATATTATATAGATGGGTTTAGAGGAGAAGACGTGAAAAGAACACTCTTGATTTGATCAATTACGAGCTTACTGCCCGGTTACTGATTTAGTAAGATCAAGTAGCCCAAATTAGTTAATTAGCTACTAATACTAGTGTTTCCACTTATTTCATTATAGATTAATAATCTGAAAGGGAGGAGGTTAATTCATTGTAATATCTGGTTGCACAACAAGGTATGTAAGGCTATCTGATCCCACATTCTTTAGCATGAATACAATCACTTGTGCTACTATCAACAAAGTGAGTTTCCTAAGTGCTCTTCCAAGTAAAGGATACATAGTGGCAGAATACAATTTCTGATGTAGCTAATGATCTTTTCCCTGCTCCATAGTGTTTCAAAGTACTTCAATATATGTTTATTTTTAGATATGCGTATGTATTCTTCAAAGTATATGACAAAGATATTCTATACAACAAGCCTTATAAGTTATTCTCTAAGTCAAATGAGGTTCATTGTGTCATATAAGTTCTTAAATACTATGTTGATGTCAAATTTGCTCCCTACGTCATTGTTACTACCCTAAATGCATATCCATCATTCCAAAGCTTAATAATGATTGTGACCACCAAAATAACAATCCCAAAGATTAAAGAAACTACGTGGAGCAATCTGTATATTTATGGGTGGTATCCCAGGGTCAAAAGCCTAGCATGGGTCGATCCCAATTCATTTATTTATGGTTGGTATCCCAGGGGCAAAAGCCTGGCATGGGTCGATCCCAATTTGTATATTTATTAGGACAGCATCACAGGGGTTAAATACCTAGCATGGGTTATCTTTTTCTACCACTCATCAGTTGGTCATTTGTATGACATATCCTACAAAGATTATAAAGCAAAGAAGAGTAAAGAAAAGAATGTAATGTACATGATTCCACAAGTATAAGCAAAGGTGGTCTTCTGTTCTTATCTACACGTTTATGCATTGATACCTGATTCCATTTGAGCTTTTGTTTTACTTATGGTTTACTTTATGCCTTACATATTCAGTACATTATCCCATACTGATGTCCCTCACAGGGGATGCTTCTTTTCATGCCGCAGGCACAGGTACTCCAGCTAGTAGACATCCCCAGTAGGAGCACACAGGATACTCGGATGCTGTTGGTGAGCTTCAGGTTGATTCAGGGCTTTACCGAGTCTTTGGTATATATTGTTGGTATTGTATAGTTAAGGGTAAGGCGGGGTCCTGTCCTGACCTAAACTAAGTTTGTTCATCTCGTAGAGGCTTTGTAGACTAATGTTAAAGTAAAGCTTAATTATGTCTTGTCTCTTAATAATTGTGGCCTCAATGGCCAGATTATGTACATAAGTTTTGGGCCGATCTACATTGGATTTATTATTAAGGCAACTTATCTATAGTCAAAGCTTCATCATTGTCATATTTCTATGCATGATAATCACAGTTTATGAGGTGGTTCTCTCGGACCTTTAGGGAATCGGGTGCATGTCCGTCTAAATGGAATTTGAGGCATGACAAAAGTGGTATCAGAGCAAGTCATCCTAGGGAGTCTACAAAGTTGTGCCTATATAGATTCTTGTTTATGGGTATGTTGTGCACCACATCTATAAACATGAGGCTACGGGACATTTAGGAGTTATCTCTTTTCCTTCATCTTTTAGTCATGCAATAGAGCCTATGTTATAGGTTTATCTTATCTAACTTTTAAATTGTTTTCATTGTAGCAAAAATGCCAGTTACAAGGAGAAGTAAGAGTACAAGTAAGCAAGTAGATGTGGCTACTGGAGAAGGGACCAGCAAATCACCACCTAGATGAGCTAATCAAAGTGAGGCTCAAGATGTGTCTCTATCACGGACTTCCTCCACTCCTCCATCTCCAGAAGAGCTAAGGAGGGCAGCAGCACCCCAAGAACCACCTGTTAATGCTACTAACCAAGATGTAAAGAATGCGGTCCAATTGTTGACTCGTATACTTGATGGTCAAGGACAAAGGCAAGCAGGTCCAATTGTAGGTTCTAGTGGTGCAAATAGGGCAGCTAGTGTGCAGATACGTGATTTCCTTAATTTGGACCTTCCATCATTCACCGGGTCAGATCCTAATCCAAAGGACCTTGGATATTATGCATGAATCTGGTAAAGAAGCAGTTGAGCTGGTAGCATATAGATTAAAATGTGTGGCTATATTGTGGTACGAAGCGTGGAAACAATCTAGGGGTAGAAATGTACCTTCAGCTAAATGGAAAGAGTTCAAAAAGGCATTCCTTGACCATTATCTACCATTGGAGATCTGGGAGGCCCGTTCAACTTAGTTCTTATATCTTCACTAAGGGAATATGAGCGTGAGAGAGTATAGTCTCAAGTTTAATTGTTTGGCCAGGTATGCTCCTAATGTAGTAGCTACTATGGAGGATATAGTACATCGATACGTGAATAGATTGGATTCATATCTGGTTAGGGATTGTACTATTACTGCTTTGAACAAAGACATAGATATAGCAAGGATACAAGCTTTTGCACAAAAAATGGAGGATCAAAGGCAATGGAGAAGGACATAAGAGTCGGAAGGAGGGCATTCCAAGAGGGACAGATCTATGGGGCAGTTTACACAATCCCAAGGTTAGTTTAGGCCTCAGTTTCCTAATAGACCCCCCAGGCCATCATCTTTCTACTCTACAGCTAGCACTCTACCTTGGTTTCAAGGGTCTAGGGGTAATTAGTTTGGGCAAGAAGTGAAAGCCAATGTTCACAAGTAGTGGGGTACCAAGAGCAGGGAAGTATGAGTCAATCAGGACCTCCACGATAGCCTTGTAAACAATGTGGAAGACATCATCTAGGTACATGTCAGTATGGGACAAATGCTTGCTTCTAGTGTGGCCCAACCTATTGGATCATCCTAGAAAGGGTATGGGTGGTATGGCCCAACCTACTGGATCATCTGCCGTATTATCATCATCAGTTCCTCCTTTAGGAAGGGGTCAATAAATGCCTACTGGTCATGGTATAGGTTCTAAAAGAGAAACTAGTTTAAGCGGAGTACATAATCGTACATATGATCTAGTGGATCAACAAATTTGGAGACATCACCTGATGTAGTTATAGGTACATTGTCTATCTTTTCACATAATGTATATGCATTAATTGATCCGGGCTCTACATTATCATATGTCACCCCATTGATTACTGGGAAGTCTAAAAGAACACCAGAACTATTGGTTAAACCATTTGAAGTGTCTACACCGGTTGGCAAGTCTATTATAGCTAGAAGAGTCTATCGTAATTGCATAGTAATTGTTTGTGATCGTGACACATTGGTTGAACTTGTTGAGTTAGAAATGGTAGAGTTTGATGTTATAATAGGTATGGATTGGTTGGCTTGTTGTTATGCCATGGTAGACTGCCGAGCTAAGAGGGTGTATTTCCATTTTCCAAGAGAGGCAGTCCTTGAATGGAGAGGTAATATTGGGGCACTAAGAGGTAAGTTTATTTCTTATCTTAAGGAAAAGAAGATGATGTCCAAGGGGTACATATATCATCTAGTGAGAGTGAGATATGTCGATGTGGAGTCACTAACTCTTCAATATATTGCAGTGGTAAATGAATTTTCTGATATATTTCCCGAAGAGCTTCTGGGTTTGCCTCTAGAATGAGAAATAGAGTTTGGTATTGATGTGATTCTAGGTACTCAACCTATCTCCATCCCTCTGTATAGAATGGCTCCGGAAGAATTACAAGAACTAAAAGAGCAACTAAAAGATTTATAAGAAAAGGGATTCATAAAGCCTAGTATGTCCCCTTGAGGCACACTAGTTTTATTTGTACGTAAGAACGATGGCTCATTGAGAATGTGTATTGACTACCGGCAGCTGAATAAGGTGATGATTAAGAACAACTATCCCCTCCCTAGAATTGATGATTTGTTTGATCAACTACCGGGTGCTAAGTGTTTCTTAAAGATTAACTTGAGGTCGGGTTATCATCAAGTAAAAGTCAAAGAAAAAGATATACCCAAGACAACTTTTCGAACACGGTATAGACATTTTAAGTTTTTAGTTATGTCATTTGGGCTAACAAATGCACCGACAACTTTTATGGATTTGATGAATAGGGTGTTCAAGCCATTCCTTGACGTGTTCATGATAATATTCATAGATGATATCTTGGTCTATTAAAGATTGAGAGAGGACCTACTAATCACTTGCGGCAGGTGTTACAGATTCTTCATGATCGTAAGTTATATGCAAAGTTTTCTTAATGTGAGTTTTGGTTAAAATCTGTGGCATTCTTGGGTCATATTATCTCCGATGAAGGAATAAGAGTTGATGCTCAAAAGATAGAAGCCGTGAAGAATTGGCCAAGACCTACACCACCTACGAAGGTTTGTAGTTTCCTTGGGTTGGCAGGTTATTATAGAAGGTTCATTGAAGGATTTTCTTCTATTTATGCACCCTTAACAAAGCTAACACACAAGACAGCCAAAATCTAATAGAGTGATGCATGCGAAAGAAGCTTCCAAGAGCTAAAGAATAAGTTGACTTCTACACCTGTATTGGTACTTCCAGAAGGCACAGAAGGGTATGAAGTGTATTGTGATGCTTTAGGAGTGGGCTTAGAATGTGTATTGATGCAGCATGATAAAGTAATAGCTTATATCTTAAGATAGTTGCGGCCACATGAGAAAATTTATCGAACCCATGATCTAGATCTAGCAGCGGTTGTATATGCTTTGAAGATATGGCGCCACTAGTTGTATGGGGTTCATGTTGATATATATACTTACCATGAGTTTGCAATATATCTTTAAGCAAAAGGATCTAAATCTGCGGCAGCGAAGATGGCTTAAGTTATTAAAAGATTATGATGTTGACATCTTGTATCATCCGGGGAAAGCAAATATGGTAGCCGATACTTTAAGTCATAAGATGATGGCAAGCATCTATGGGAAGTCCAGTGAAAGACAAAGAATAGCTTAGGATCTATACTAACTAGCTAGCTTGGGGGTTTGCCTTCTTGATTCTCCGGATGAAGGGGTTACTGTACAAAATACGGTAGAATCCTCATTAGTAGCTGAAGTATAAGAGAAGCAATATAAGGATCCTATTCTATTATAGTTTAAGGAGAATTTAAAACAAGGGGTGACAAAGGCATTTGAGCTTACGCAAGACAAAGTGCTCTAGTGCCAAAGCAGATTGTGTGTACCTAGTATAGATGGACTAAGAAAGAGGATTATGGCAGAAGCCCATCATTCCGGGCTCAACCAAAATGTATCATGACTTGAAAGGAGTGTATTGGTAGAGTGGCATGAAGAATATTGCAGAATTTATGGCTGAATGTCCAAATTGTCAACAAGTTAAAGTGGAGCACCAAAAGCCTGGAGGTTATATGCAACGTATAAATCTTCTAATTTTGAAGTGGGACATGATCAACATGGATTTTATCACTGGTTCACCCCGCTCATTTCGTAAATTTGATTCCATATGAGTAATGGTTGATAGACTCACCAAATTAGCACACTTCTTGCCAGTCAAGACTACTTATACAGTTGAAGAGTATGCAAGGTTGTATATTAAAGAGATAGTTTGGCTACATGGAGTGCCAATCTCTATTATATCTGATAGGGGAGCTCAATTCACTGCAAATTTTTGGAAGTCATTTCAGAAGAGTTTGGGAACATAGGTGAATTTAAGTACAGTCTTTCACCCTCAAACGGATGGTCAAGGAGAACATACAATCCAAACACTTGAGAATATGTTGTGAGCTTGTGTATTAGACTTCAAAGGTAGATGGGATGACCATTTGCCTCTTATTGAGTTTGCTTACAACAATAGCTACCATTCAAGTATCAAAATGGCACGTTATGAAGCTTTATATGGGAGGAAGTGCAGATCACCAATTGGACGGTTTGAAGTGGGTGAAACTACATTATTTGGGCTGGATCTAGTTCATCAAGCAATGGAAAAAGTTAAGGTGATATAACAACGGCTATAAATGGCTCAAAGTTGACACAAATCATAAAGAGATATTAAAAGAAGAGGGCTGGAGTTTACTATAGGAGGTTGGGTATTCTTGAAAGTGTTACCAATGAAAGGGGTAATGAGATTTGGTAAAAGAGGGAAGCTAAGTCCGTGCTACATAGGGCCATATAAGATTATTCAAAAGAGTTGGTCAAGTTGCATATGAGTTAGAGCTACCCCACGAGCTTGCAGCAGTTCATCTAATATTTCATGTCTCGATGCTTCAGAAGTGTATAGGTGACCCATCCTGTATTACTCCTATTGAAGATGTACAAGTTATGGGAGATCTCACTTACGAAGAAGTACCCATTGCTATTATGGATCAACAAGTTAAGAGGTTAAGAAATAAAAAAGTAGCTTTCGCAAAAGAACTATGGAGGAACCAACAAGCAGAAGAAGTTACGTGGGAAGCGAAAGAAGCAATGAAATCCAAATATCCTCATCTATTTCAGTCTGATGAGAAAGATGAAAATGTTGAGTTATGACGTTGACAAATAAGTATAAGTCTTTATGTATTATGTGACTAATAGTAGTACTTAACTTAGGCTTGAACTTGTTTGGGCTGGCAAACTATGCTAACATTCGAGCACGAATATTTTTTAAGTTCAGAGGATGTAACACCCTGTATTCTACATATACTAATTCTATTAATATGGCACTTGATGTAGACTTGTTTTATAAGTGAGGAACAAGTTTTTTTATATGAATAGTGATAGTTTAACATAGATTGAAAGGTGTTGTAATGCCCCGATTCTAATTTCTCGAGAAAATCCAAAACCAAGAGAAAACCCGCTTCCATACCCAACACCAATCTCCTCAAGACAAAGCAACTTCCCCCGGCACATAACCACCGTGTAACACCCTGTATTCTGTGTATACTAGTTCTATTCATATAGCACTTGACATAGCCTTATCGTATAGGTGAGGGACCAAGTTTCATATATGAAGTAGTGATGGTTTAATATATATATATAGGGAGGTGTTGTAATGCCTCGTTCATTTCAGCACGTAAACGGCCAAGTTAACCTCGATGAAAGTATTTAAACTCAAGATAGTAAGGCGATATTTGAGTTTAAGGTTAAAGTAAAGTTGTAAGTTAAAGAAAAAGGGATTGAGGTTCAGAAAATGGAATAAAATAATTGAGATGCTTGGTTGACTTAATTAAGCTAGTAGGTGACAAGTAGGTGCATCACCTACTAGACTTCTTGACCAGCTAAAAGGACCAAGCAGGTGCATCACCTACTTGGACTCTTTGACCAGCTTAAAAGGCCAAGTAGGTGCATCACCTACTTAGCCATTTTGTGGCCCAAATAAATCCAAGTGGTGGCTGGAAATTGAAGGACAAATAGCTGGCAAAATGGGAGCATTTAAGGTCAAGAGTTGGTCTACTATTTTCTCATTATATACTTACAATTGCAGATGTTCAAAGCTAATCTCTTTCTCTCTCTCTAAGCTTAAAACAGCAACCCCAAAAATCCTTTTAGGGTTCTTGATGGTCTATTCTCTTCTCCAGTCAAGGTAATAAAAAGTTATGGGTTTAGTTTAATTCTTCCATGGAAGACTAGGAAATTAGGTTGTTCATGCTTAAAAATAGCACAGATCTTTCTCCGAGTTGACTGCCCTTGGTTATTAAGAGATTTATGTCTTCTTCTTTGGTTTAAGTGTAAAGGAAAGTTCAAGCTCTTGAAGAAATGCAAGTTAGGATTATAGATTTCAGAAACTAAGGTAAGGCTACTGCCCATCTTCACCCCTCCTTATATAAAAAATTGGCTGAGAATTCTATACGTATTTTTGTCAAAAACTCATAGGATGGTGATTGGAATCCTTAAGTTCAATATTTCTTATTGTATTGAAGGATGTTTGGGGATGATTTGCGAGCTATTTTATATGTATATATTGGAGACAACTTGGTTGACCTCATAAAAGGGTGTGTGAAGTTGTATTATGGAAGGAGGGTTTGGTGATACATCATTTAATTGGGTGTTATGTTAACTTGGTGCTTGCACACTTTTGTGTATTGTTTGGTATATGTTGTGAAGTCTGAGAAGTTTCAAGGGACATTCTGAGAAGATCATATAGTATACAGATATGACTAAAAGATAAGGGGTGAAATGCCTCTTGATTTGACCAGTTACGAGCTTACTGCCCGATTATTGATTTAGTGAGATTAAGTAGCCTAAAATGGTTAATTAGCTACTAATACTAGTGTTGCACTTATTTCATTGTAGATAAATAATCTGAGCGGAAGAAGATTAAGTCATAATATCGGAATTGTACAACAAGGTATGTAAAGGCTATTTGATTTCAGATTCTTTGGTATAAAGTCTTATCCTTGTGTTTATATCAACAAAGTGAGCTTTCTAGGTGCTCTTCCTAGTTACGGACATATTGTGGCAGCGTATAATATCAATGTATATAGCTAACGATCTTTTCCTCACTCCTTAGTGTATCAAAGTACTTCAATATATGTTTACTATTAGATCTTTATGTTTATTCCTCCAAGTACTAGTATGACAAAGGAATTCTATACAACAAGATTCATGAGTTATTCTCTAAACCAAATGAGGTTCATTGTGTCATATAAGACCCTAAATGTTACATTGATGTTACAGTTACTTCTTATGTTATTAGTACTACCTTAAGTGCATATTCGCGTGTCTTGTACTACTGGTCTATAGTTCTGAGCTCTATAATAATTATGACCACCAAGATAATGATCTCAAAGAATAAAGAGACCATATACAGTAATCTGTATATGTATTGGTGGTAGCACAGGGGTGAAAATATAGCATGGGTCGATCTCTATTTATGTACTTATGGGTGGCAGCCTACGGTCGAAAGCCTAGCATCTGTCGATCCCAATTTGTACACTTATGAGGGCAACATCTAAAGGGCTAAATTGCTTAGCATGGGACTCCTCTTCTACCAATGATCAGTTGTTCACTTGTATCACATGCCTTACAAAAATTATAAAGCAAGGAACAGTAAAGAAAAGAATGTAATATACATGATTTCACAAGTGTAAGCAAAGATGGTCTTCTGTTCTTATTTACATGTTTATGCATTGATACCTGATTCTATTTGAGCTCTTGTTTTACATATGGTTTACTGCCTTACATATTCAGTACATTCTCTCGTACTGACGTCCCTCACGGGGGATGCTGCATTTCATGTTGCAGGCATAGGTACTTCAGCTAGTATACCTCCCCAGTAGGAGCACAGGATACTCGGCTACTGTTGGTGAGCTGCAGGTTGATTCGGGGCTTTACCGAGTCTTTGGTATATATTTGTGGTATTGTATAGTTAAGGGTAAGGCGGGGCCCTATCTCGATCTAAACTAAGTTTTTCTATCTTGTTGAGTCCTTGTAGACTAATGTTAAAGTAAAGCTTAGTTATGTCTTTTCTCATAACAGTTGTGGCCTCAACGGCCAAATCATGTACATAAGTTTTGGTCTTGTTATTGAGACAGCTTATCTATAGTCAAAGCTTCATAATGGTCATAGTTATATGCATGATAACCACAAGCTATAAGTTGGTTCTCTCGGGCCTTTAGAGCATCGGGTGCCTGTCCGTGTTGATGAGATCTGAGGCGTAAAAAAAGTGGTATCAGAGTAAGTCATCCTAGGGAGTCTACAAAGCCGTATCTATATAGAGTCTTATTTATGAGTGTGTTATGTACCACATATATAAATAGGAGGCTACGGGACATTTAGGAGTTATCTCTTTTTCTTTATCTCTTAGATCGTGCGATAGAGCCGATGTTGTAGGTTTATCATATCTAACCTTTAAATTATTTCCATTATAGCAAAAATACCGGTTACAAGGATAAGTAAGAGTACATGTAAGCAAGTAGATGTGGCTACTAGAAAAGGGACCAACAAATCACCACCTAGACGAGTAAATCAAAGTGAGGCTCAACATGTGTCTCTATCACGGACATCCTCCACTCCTTCATCCCCAGAAGAGCTAAGGAGGGCAGTAGCACCCCAAGAACCACCTGTTAATGCTACTGACCAAGATTTTAAAAATATGGTCCAATTGTTGACTCGTATACTTGCTGGTCAATAATAAGGGAAAGCAGGTCCAATTGCAGGTGCTAGTGGTGCAAATAGGGAAGCTAGTGTGCGGATACATGATTTTCTTAATTTGGACCCTCCATCATTCACCGGGTCAGATCCTAATGAAGATCCGCAAGACTTTATTGATCAAATCCAAAGGACCTTGGATATTATGCATATATCATATAAAAAAGTAGTTGAGCTAGCAGCATATAGATTAAAAGGTGTAGCTATATTGTGGTATGAAGCTCGGAAACAAACTAGGGGTACAAATTCACCTTCAGCTAAATGGAAAGAGTTTAAAAAGGCATTCCTTCACCATTATCTCCCATTGGAGTTCCGTTAGGCCTATGTAACTCAGCTCTTAAATCTTCACCAAGGGAATATGAGTGTGAGAGAGTATAGTCTCAAGTTTAATTCTTTTGCCAGGTACGCTCCTAATGTAGTAGCTACTATGGAGGATAGAGTTCATCGTTATGTGGATAGATTGGATTTATATTTGGTTAGGGATTATACTATTGCTGCTCTGAACAAAGGCATAGATATAGCAAGGATACAAGTTTTACACAAATGATGGAGGATCAAAGGCAAAGAAGAAGGACACAAGAGTCAGAAGGAGGGCATTCCAACAGGGCCAGATCTACGGGGCAGTATACACCATCCCAAGGTGAGTTTAGGCCTTGGTTTCCTAATAGACCACCTAGGCCATCATCTTCCTACTCTACAGCTAGCACTCCACCTTAGTTTTAAGGGTCTAGGGGTAATCAGTTTAGGAAAAGAAGTTAGAGTCAAGGCTCACAAGTACTAGGGTGATATGATATCGCCCAACGACATTCATGCTAGACCTATACTTCAAGGTCTAGACAAGGGGATCCAAGAAACACTCACCCTTGGAGCACAAAAGGGAGCTTGGAAGAGCCACATTACATTACAAGTGAAGCAATTCCACATTTGGATGATCGCATGGAGCAAAGACGAGACTGTCAGTGAAACTACTCGGTGGTGCGACACGTACATCAGTTGGTGCAAAATGCACACCACTTCACACATCGAGGTGCGACTAGCACAATGGCTGGTCGTTGAGCACCTCAAATGCACCCTAGTCCCATCAGACCCATCATGGGCCCATTTTGTAGTCTTCCAAAGGTCACTTTTGGGCCTTGATGTAATAGCTATAAATAGGGGTTCCCTTCCCTTTAGCTCTTTAGATTATGAAGCTTATGAAGATTATGTTGAATTGAGATTTGAAGAAACTCTTTGTGAGTGTAGTTTGTAGAGGGTGGATTCTCTTAGTTTAGCTTAGTGTAGCTTAGGTTAGTGATGGGTGGATTCCCATTGTTGATCTAAAACTCCTTTACCTTGAGTTTCACTTGAGTTACTCATTTGTGGATTCATTTGGGTTACTCATTTCTATGGAATTCAAGCTCTCTTCCCCCTTGGTTTAGTTGTGGATTCAATTAAGCCTTTCTTTCTTCACTTCTCATCTCCTGTTTCTCATCTATCTTTAATTTTTGCATATATGATAAGATCCCAATTGGGAGATGATATGATATTGCCTAGCGACATTCATGCTAGACATATACTTCAAGGTCTAAACAAGGGGAGCCAAGCCACACTCACCCTTAGAGCATAAAAGGGAGCTTGGAAGAGCCTCATTATACTACAGGTGAAGCAATTCCATATTTGGATGATCGCATAAAGCAAAGAAGAGGCTGCCAGTGAATCTGCCTGATGGTGCGACACGCATATCAGTTGGTGCAAAATGCACACCACTTCGCACATCAAGGTGCGAACAGTACAATGGCTGGTGCATTCAGCACCTTAAACGCACCCCAGCCATATCAGACCCATCATGGGCCCATTTTGTAGTCTTCCAAAGGTCACTTTTGGGCCTTGATGTAATAGTTATAAATAGGGGTTCCCTTCCCTTTAGCTCTTTAGATTATGAAGATTATGTTGAATTGAGATTTGAAGAAACTCTTTGTGAGTGTAGTTTGTAGAGGGTGGATTCCCTTAGTTTAGCTTACTGGAGCTTAGGTTAGTGATGGGTGGATTCCTATTGTTGATCTAAAACTCCTTTACCTGGATTTTTACTTGAGTTGCTCATTTGTGAATTCATTTGGGTTAGTCATTTCTATGAAATTCAAGCTCTCTTTCCCCTTGGTTTAGTTGTGGATTCAATTAAGCCTTTCTTTCTTCACTTCTCATCTTCTATTTCTCATCTATCTTTAATTTCTGCATATTTGAAATATTTCAATTGGTACCCCCAATTGGGATCTTATCATATGGTATCAGAGCTTAGGCTATCGTTAACATAATTCTTAACCCTAGGTTCAGAAATTTAAAATTTTAAAAAATGGTTAAAAACCATTTTTGGAAAAATTCAAAAAAAAAAAAATTTGATTTTATGTTTTGTTTGTGTTTCTAACACTAGATTTGTGTTTTCTAGTGTTTATTGAGTATAAATCTGAGATTTCATCTTGTTTGGAGTTGATTTGAGGTTTTCACCATTGTTGGGTTGAAGAACTTGAAGAACAAGCAAGAGGGTTTTGAAGGTTCAAAGGTGTTAGGCTTTGATCTCCTCACTATAAGGAGTTCGAATCTCAAATTTGGAAGAAATCGGAGCTAAATTGAAGCTTCTACCATTTTTGGATTTGAAGCTTTTGAAGAACTTAAAGAACATGGAAATGGGTCTCTTTGATTTTGGTGATAATTTACTCTAATTTGTACTGGGCTTTGTTCTCTACATCGAGGAGAGGCTACATTTAAAATTTTGGGTCAATCCGAGCTAAATTGAAGAAGTTCCAAAAATTTGAAATTCATATTGTTCTTGGTGTTCTTCATGTCTTGAAGAAGAAGAAGAATATCAAAAAGGTGTTTGATCCAAAGGGAAAAGAAAAAGAAAGAGTACTTGTGTTAGTACAAAAGAGAATTTACCAAAAAGGGCAAGTACTAGGAGAAAAGGTACAAGAAAAATCAGAAAAGGTGCAAAAATTGGAAGCTTCAGGTGTCTGTTTTGGGGCTGTGTGAAGTGTTGTGCGACGGGCACAATGCCTGGTGCGACCAGAACATGTATTTCTCACCTTATGTGCTGAACTACTGGTTTCATGTGCGAAATGATGTGTGAGGGGCACAACGGAAGGTACGAAATGCACCAGCACATGTTGAATTTTTGCAAACTTCAATTTTCTCAAATGAATCTCAGGTTCTAACTTCCTAGTTTGATTTCCTTGATTCTAATTCACCTCTCTTGATTCTTAAAGCTAATTATCAACAAGTAATTGATCTACTTAGTTGTTAATTAGTTCTTGAGTCCGAATTTCATTTCGTACTAATTCCTTCTAGCTTTCCTCGATTTACAAACTCATTGATCATTTCTTGGATCCTTTCGTTTGAATTTAAGTCATCTATTTTTCAAGTAACAAGAATCTATTCTTTCACAAAGGATAAGTGACCTTGTGAATTGATTAGACAAAGGTAGTTCTCCATCAACTTTGGGAACAACCCTTTAGGAAGGTGAGTTGTGAGTTTATATACGAGAGACGTTAGGAATTTTACCACTAACATTGTTTGCTAGTTTTTGCAGGTAGGTACCAAGAATTTATAAGGTACCATGTCACTAAGAAGTGGATGTAGAGGGAATCCAATGTTTCAAGATAGGAGTGACCCAGGGAGGCGACTTCTTGAAATAAAAGTGATTGTTTATGGTAGTATGGGGTATGATCTTGAACTTGATGACCGTAGTTGTACCAACTTCATCACCCCTCAAGTAGTTGAGTGGTTAAGAATACCTTGTGTGAGGAGACACAACCCTTATCCCATTCTAAATGGATATTGGGTTGATCAATATGTGAAGGTACTCTTTTCGCTTGGAGAGTATCAAGAGGAGGTTTGGTGTGATGTGTATCCTATGGATATTTGTCACATACGTTTGGGACATTCTTGGTTCCAAATTCATAGGATTCCACGTACACAAGAATGGTACAAGTATGTGGAAAACAAAAAGGGGAAACTTCTATTCCCACCAATGCCCCCTAAAGAAGCAAGTGCAAGTGAACCACTCCCAAATTTACAAGAAGATCATACTTATGTGAAGGAAGAATATTCTTCGATAAGGCAAGATTTTGCTTCAGTAAGGAAAGATTTTTCTTCACTAAGTCAAGGATGTGCTTCAATAGAGAAACAATGGAACAAGATCTACCAAGCGTATATTACCTATAGATCTAAGGAGTTGCAAGCAAATGAGGCAAAGGCTACTCCTCTTGAAGATGAACCTAAGGAGTTGCTAATTAAAGCAAAGCAAGCTACTCCTTGTGATGATGGAAATAAGGAGTTGAGCATGGAAGCAGAAACATCCACTCCTTGTGCACAAAAGTGGAAACTTGAGTTGAAGGGATCTTCTAACCCTTCTTAAAGAATACTTGGAACTTGTCCTAACTCCAATGAAATTGAGAGAGAAAAGATTGAGAGGAGTAAGGGTGTGAAAAGTGACAACTCTAGAGTGGAAAAAGGAGAGGTTGTGTGGAGTGATGTGAGAGGGTTGTCACAACCTAATCCTAATGCATGGAACTTTTCTTGTCTCTCTAGTTGTGTTGATGATTATGTAGTTATTCTTGGAAGCAAGCCTAATGATGAACCTCAAAATGTGAAACAACATGAGGTAGTTAAAAGCTTCCCGAAGGAGCAAGTGCGCTCCAATGATGATGACCAAGGTGGAGATGATTCTTCATATGAGCTACAAGGTAACAGAGATAATCTCAACACTTTCATTAATGAAAATGAGCATGATATTGAATTAAGTGTGGGTGATAGCTTACCCTTACATGAGTTTGATGAGTCTTTACCTTGTGTTGAGCTTACAAGCTATACCTTATTTGAGGATAATGTCTTGTTTGTGGATAATGAGGTCACTCGTAATGAAGAACCTAATGGTATGAATATTGATTATGAGGTAGCTCCTCTTGAGAGCTATATCTTATATGATAACCCACTTTGGTGTGACAACACACTTTCCAAAGATGGAAATCTCTTCTTGAAAGATGAAAGTACGTCTAGTAGGAAGGATTGTGTTAAAGGGAATGATCCTTTGGGTGATAACATTTATTTGCTTGATTGCTTGAAAAACCCAATTAGTGATTATCCTTATGAAATTGGTGATAAATGTGATCCCTTATATGACACCCCACCTTTGTTTGATAAATATGAGGATGAGTTGATGACTTGAATTATAATCTCTTTGATCCTAGTAGTGGTGAAGGTCAATTTGGGAATTCTTATTTGGAAAAGGAAGGTGACAATTGTTTAAAATTTGATACTTGTACCTTGGATTGTCCTAACCCTATTGGTATGCTTGATTGTACTCTTGAATCCAATTGTGAGCTTATAAGCAATGACACCATGGATGAGGTTATCTTGTGGGACACCTTTCTTTACTACATCTTTACACTTGATGCTGTTCATACTTGTGTTCAAAATACATTGTCTAGAGATAGAAAACTACTTGGAGTGTGTGATTGTTTGAGCAAGCAAGACATGTGGGTCTCCTATCCCTTTAACCCCGGAGATCTTTTGCTAGTGTGTTATCTCATACTAGTAACTCTTATGGACCCCAAGGCAAATGTGTCATTGCCAATTGTGGGTTCCCCTTATCTACTTGTATCTTTGTTTGACACACTTGTGCTTCAGTTGTGTGACCTACAACTTTTGAATGCCAAGTTCATTAATTGTTTGTTGGAGAGTCCATGGGGTACACTTGGTACTTAGATTGTATTATTAACTTCTTGTCACCCTTTTAGGGATAGACATCTTGAAGTAGTGACTTGGACTCTTGGGAGCATGCTTAGGCTCATGATTGGAGGTAACCCAACTTCTTGGGAGGACCATTTGATTTTGATTGAATTGGTTTCTAATAGTGTCCTCAATCCCTCAAATAGCATGACTCCATTGATGATCTTACTTCCCTTGGGAAGTTTCTTGAGAAAGAGAGGAATAATTTTCTTGAAATATCTTATCCCATCTCCTTGTGGTTTTACTTGTGAGACCACTTTAGATGAGGTTAGTATCCTTAGCAACTCTTTGCATATGATGATGTCCATGTTTCTATTGGATTTATTTCTTGTAGAGGTAAGGATTCCTTGGATTTGTTTAATTGTCTTTGTGACCAAGTTGAGTGGGTCTTATATCCATTTGACCCCGGAGACCCTCCAAGGGTACCTCTTTGGCATGCTACTACTTGTGCTAACCCATGTGCTAACCCTCATACTATGACGAATTGTTGGTTGTTTGTCCTTCCTATGTTTTTGCAAGGTTTGGATTCAAGAACGAATCCTTTTCAAGAAGGGGAGGATGATATGATATCGCCCAACGACATTCCTGCTATACCTATACTTCAAGGTCTAGACAAGGGGATCCAAGACACACTCACCCTTGGAGCACAAAAAGGAGCTTGAAAGAGCCTCATTACACTACAAGTGAAACAATTCCACATTTGGATGAATGCATGGAGCAAAGAAGAGGCTACCAGTGAATCTGCCCGGTGGTGCAAAATGCACATCAGTTGGTGTGAAATGCACACCACTTCACACATCAAGGTGCGACCATCACAATGGCTGGTGCATTCAGCACCTTAAACGCACCCCAGCTGCATCAGACCTGTCATGGGCCTATTTTGTAGTCTTCCAAAGGTCACTTTTGGGCCTTGATGTAATAGCTATAAATAGGGGTTCCCTTCCCTTTAGATCTTTAGATTATGAAGATTATGTTGAATTGAGATTTGAAGAAACTCTTTGTGAGTGTAGTTTGTAGAGAGTGGATTCCCTTAGTTTAGCTTAGGTTAGTGATGGTTGGATTCCCATTGTTGATCTAAAACTCCTTTACCTTGATTTTCACTTGAGTTGCTCATTTGTGGATTCATTTGGGTTACTCATTTGTATGGAATTCAAGCTCTCTTCCCCCTTGGTTTATTTGTGCATTCAATTAAGCGTTTCTTTCTTCACTTCTCATCTCCTATTTCTCATATATCTTTAATTTCTGCGTATTTGAAAGATTTCAATTGGTACTCCCAATTGGGATCTTATCACGGGGTACCAAGATCAGGGAAGTACGAGCCAATCAAGACCTCCTAGATAGTCTTGTAGAAAATGTGGAAGAAATCATTTAGGTATATGTCAGCTTGGAATATATGCTTTCCTTTGATGTGGTACACTGGGACAAATGATGAGAAATTGCCCTCAAAGGGGCATGGGTGGCATGGCACAACCTACTGGATCAATTGCGGCATCATCATCATCGGTTCCTTCTTTAGGTAAAGGGCCACAGGTGCCCATAAGTCGTGGTAGAGGTAGTAGAGGAGTATCTAGTTCCAGTGGAGTTCAAAATCGTACATATGCTCTAGCGGATCGACAAAATTTGGAGACTTCACCCGATGTTGTTACAGGTACATTGTCCATCTTTTCACATAATATGTATGCTTTAATTGATTCGGGCTCAACGCTATCATATGTCACTGCATTGATTGCTAGAAAGTTTGAAAGAACACGAGAATTATTGGTTAAATCATTTGAGGTGTCTACGCCAGTTGGCGAGTCTATTATAGCTAGAAAATTCTATCATAATTGCCTACTAACTGTTTGCGATCATGATACATTGGTTGACCTTGTTGAGCTAGAAATGGTAGATTTTGATGTTATAATGGGTATGGATTAAATCGGCTTCTTGTTATGCCACGGTAGATTGCCGAACTAAGTGGGTGCATTTCCATTTTCCAAAAGAGGCAGTCCTTGAATGGAGAGGTAATATTTGGGCGCCAAGAGGTAAGTTTATTTCTTATCTTAAGGCAAATAAGATGATGTCCAAAGGGTACATATGTCATCTAGTGAGAGTGAGAGATGTCAGTGCAGAGTCACTAACTCTTCAATCCATTCCCATGGTAAATGAATTTTCTGATGTATTTCCCAAAGAGCTTCTAGGTTTGCCTCCAGAACGAGAAATAGAGTTTGGTATTGATGTGATTCCAGGTACTCAACCTATCTCCATCCCTCTATATAGGATGGCCCCGGCAGAGTTGCGAGAATTGAAGGAGCAATTGAAAGACTTGTTAGATAAGGGATTCATAAGGCCCAGTATGACCCCTTGGGGAGCACCGGTTTTATTTGTACGTAAGAAAGATGGCTCATTGAGAATGTGTATTGACTATCAGTAGTCGAATAAGGTGAAAATTAAGAACAAATATCCCCTCCCTAGGATTGATGATTTGTTTGATCAGTTACAGGGTGCTACGTGTTTCTCAAAGATTGACTTGAGGTCGGGTTATCACCAAGTGAGGGTGAAAGAGGAAAATATACCCAAGACAGTTTTTCGAACACGGTATGGTCATTTTGAGTTTTTAGTTATCTCATTTGGGCTAACAAATGCACCAGCAGCTTTTATGGATTTGATGAATAGGGTGTTCAAGCCATTCTTGGACTTGTTTGTGATTGTATTCATAGATGATATCTTGGTCTATTCATGATCAAAAGAGGACACTGCTAATCACTTGCGGTAGGTATTACAGATTCTTCTTCATGATCGTAAGTTATATGCAAAGTTTTCTAAATGTGAGTTTTGGTTAAAATCTATGGCATTCTTGGGTCATATTATCTCCAATAAAGGAATAAGGGTTGATACTCAAAAGATAGAAGCCGTGAAGAACTGGCCAAGACCTATACACCTACGGAGGTTCATAGTTTCCTTGGGTTGGCATGTTATTATAGAAGGTTCATTGAGGGATTTTCTTTTATTTCTGCACCCTTAACAAAGCTAACACACAAGGCAGCCAAGTTCCAATGGAGCGATGCATGTGAAAGAAGCTTCCAAGACCTGAAGAATAAGTTGACTTCTATACCTATATTGGTACTTCCAGAAGGCATAGAAGGGTATGCAGTTTATTGTGATGCTTTGGGAATGGGCTTAGGATGTGTAATGATGAAGCATGGTAAAGTAATAGCTTATGCCTCAAGAAAGTTGCGGCCACATGAGAAAAATTATTCAACCCATGATCTAGAGCTAGCAGCGGTTGTATTTGCTTTGAAGATATGGCACCACTATGTGTATGGGGTTCATGTTGACATATATACTGACCATAAGAGCTTGCAATATATCTTTAAGCAAAAGGATCTAAATCTGAGGCAGCGAAGATGACTTGAGTTATTAGAAGATTATGATGTTGATATCTTGTATCATCTAGGGAAAGCAAATATGGTAGCCGATACTTTAAGTCATAAGACAATGGAAAACACCTATGAGAAGTCCATGGAAAGACAAAGAATAGCTAAGGATCTACACCAACTAGCTAGCTTGGGGGTTCGCCTTCTTGAATCTCCAGATGAAGGGATTATTGTGCAGAATGCGATAGAATCTTCATTAGTAGCCGAAGTAAAAGAGAAGCAATATAAAGATCCTATTCTATTATAGCTTAAGGAGAATGTACGTCAAGGTGTGACAAAAGCATTTGAGCTCACGTAAGAAGAAATATTCTGGTGTAAAAACAGGTTGTGTGTACCTAATGTAGATGGACTAAAGAAGAGAATTACGACAAAATCACATCATTCAAGATATTCTATTAATCCGGGCTCAACTAAAATGTATCATAACTTGAAAAGAGTGTATTGGTGGAGTTACATGAAGAAGAACATTGCAGAATTTGTTGCTCAATGTCCAAATTGTCAACAAGTTAAAGTGGGGCACCGAAAGCACGGAGGTTATATGCAACGTATAGATCTTCCAATTTGGAAGTGGGACATAATCAACATGGATTTTATTACTGGTTTGCCCTGCTCATTTCAGAAATTTGATTCTTATGGGTAATAGTTTATAGACTCACCAAATCAGCACACTTCTTACCGGTCAAGACTATTTATACAGTTGAAGAGTATGCAAGGTTGTATATTAAAGAGATAGTTTGGCTAGATGGAGTGACAATCTCTATTATATCTGATAGGGGAGCTCAATTCACTGCAAATTTTTGGAAGTCATTTCAGAAGAGTTTGGGGTCACAAGTGAATTTAAGTATAGCCTTTCACCCTCAAATGGATGGTCAGGCAGAACGTACAATCCAAACACTTGAGGATATGTTACAAGCTTATGTATTAGACTTCAAAGGTAGCTGGGATGACCATTTTCCACTTATTGAGTTTGCTTACAACAATAGCTACCATTCAAGTATCAAAATGGCACCTTATGAAGCTTTATATGGGAGAAAGTGCAGATCAACAATCGGATGGTTTGAAGTGGGTGAAACTGCCTTATTTGGGCCAGATCTTGTTCATCAAACTACGGAAAAAGTTGAGGTGATACAACAGAGGTTAGCAATAGCTCAAAGTCGACACAAATCATATGCATATATTAGAAAAAAAGTGTTGGAGTATGCTTTAGGAGAATGGGTATTCTTGAAGGTGTCACCAATGAATGGGGTGATGAGATTTGGTAAAGGAGGAAAGTTGAGTCTGCACTATATAGGGCCATATAAGATTATTCGGAGAGTTGGCCAAGTCGCATATGAGTTAGAGCTACCCTAAGAGCTTGCAACAGTTCATCCAGTGTTTCATGTCTCAATGCTTCGAAAGTGTGTAGGTGACCCATCTTGTATTACTTCTACTGAAGATGTACAAGTTACGAAGGATCTCACTTGTGAAGAAGTACCCATTGTTATTCTGGATCGACAAGTTAGGAAGTTAAGAAATAAAGAAGTAGCTTCTGTAAAAGTACTGTGGAGAAACCAACAAGTAGAAGAAGTTACATGGGAAGCAGAAGAAGCAATGAAATCCAAGTATCCTCATCTATTTCAGTTCGATGAGAAAGGTGAAAGTGTCAAGTTGAAGCATTAACGAGTAAGTACAAGTCTATATGTTTTTTCTGGCTAATAGTGGTACTTAACTTAGGCTTGAATTTGTTTGGGCTGGTTAACTATGATATCATTCGAGGATGAATGTTCCTAAGGGGGGAGGATGTAATACCCCATATTATGTGTATACTAGTTCTATTCATATAGCACTTGACATAGCCTTGTCGTATAGGTGAGGGACCAAGTTTTGTATATAAAGTAGTGATGGTTTAATATATTGGGAGGTGTTGTAATGCCCCATTCATTTTAGTATGTAAATGGCCAAGTTAACCTCCACGAAAGTATTTAAACTCCAGATAGTAAGGTGGTATTTGAGCTTAAGTTTAAAGTAAAGTTGTAAGTTAAAGCAAAAGGGATTGAGGTTCAGAAAATAGAAGAAAATAATTGAGTTGCTTTCTTGACTTAATTAAGCTAGTAGGTAACAAGTAGGTGCATCACCTACTAGACTTCTTGACCAGCCAAAAGGACCAAGCAGGTGCATCACCTACTTGGACTTTTTGACCATCTTAAAAGGCCAAGTAGGTGCATCACCTACTTAGCCATTTTATGGCCAAAATAAATTCAAGTGGTGGATGGAAATTGAAGGAGATATAGATAGCCAAATAAGAGCATTTAATGTCAAGAGTTGTTCCACTATTTTCTCATTATATACTTATAATTGTAGAATTTCAAAGCTAATATCTTTCTCCCTCTCTAAGCTTAAAACAGCCACCCCAAAAATCCTTTTAGGGTTCTTGATGGTCTCTTCTCTTCTCCAGTCAAGGTAAGTAAAAGGTTATGGGTTTAGTTTAATTCTTCCATGGAAGACTAGTAAATTATGTTGTTCATGCTTAAAAATAGGGCAGATCTTTCTCCAAGTTGACTGCCCTACTTTTCTTGGTTATTAAGAGATTTCTGTCTTCTACTTTGGTTTAAGTGTAAAGGAAAGTTCAAGCTCTTGAAGAAGTGCAAGTTAAGAGTATAGATTTCAGAAACTAAGGTAAGAAGTAGCCCATCTTTACCCCTCCTTATATACAAAATTGGCTGAGAATTCTGTACGTCTTTTTGTCAAAAATTCATGGGATGGTGATTGAAATCCTTGAGTTCAATATGTATTATTGTATTGAAGGATGTTTTGGGATGTTTTGGGAGCTGTTTTATATGTATATATTGGGGACAACTTGTTTGACCTCATAAAAGGGTGTGTGAAGTTGTATTAAAGTATGGAAGGAGGGTTTGGTGATACACCACTTAATTGGGTGTTATGTTAATTTGTTACCTGCACAATTTTGTGTACTGTTTGGTATATGTTGTGAAGTCTGAGAAGTTTCAAGTGGCCTTCTGAGAAGATCATATAGTATATAGATGTGACTAAAAGATAAGGGGTGAAATGCCTCTTGATTTGACCAGTTATGAGCTTACTGCCCGATTATTGATTTAGTGATATTAAGTAGCCTAAATTGATTAATTAGCTACTAATACTAGTGTTGCCATTTATTTCATTGTAGATAAATAATCTTAGCGGAAGAAGATTAAGTCATAATATCAGAATTGTACAGCAAGGTATGTAAAGGCTATTTGATTTTAGATTCTTTGGCATGAAGTCTTATCCTTGTGTTTATATCAATAAAGTGATCTTTCTAGGTGCTCTTCCTAGTTACGGACATATTGTGGCAGCGTATAATCTCAATGTATATAGCTAACGATCTTTTCCTCACTCCTTAGTGTATCAAAGTACTTCAATATATGTTTACTATTAGATCTGCATGTTTATTTCTCCAAGTACTAGTATGAAAAAGGAATTCTATACAACAAGCTTCATGAGTTATTCTCTAAACAATATGAGGTGCATTGTGTCATATAAGCCCCTAAACGTTAGATTGATGTTACAGTTACTTCTTATGTCATTATTACTTCCTTAAGTGCATATTCACATGTCTTGTACTACTGGTCTATAGTTCCGAGCTGAATAATGATTATGACCACCAAGATAACGATTTCAAAGAATAAAGAAACCATATGAAGTAATCTGTATATGTATGGGTGGTAGCCCATGATATGATATCACCCGACACATTCCCTATGAGGCCACTCACTAGGAGTCAAGCCAAAGAACTCCAAGCCTTACAAGCTCTATTCATGAAGAAATAGGCATTGGAGACCATTGAAAATCATAGATCAAGGATCTACAACTTATGGATGATTGCATGGGAAGACGAGGCTGCCAGTGGACTGTTTGAAGGTGAGACATGCACTTCATGAGGTGCTAAATGCACACCCCATCACACAAGCCTGCAGAGGAGCTTCTGATTCATGGTGCAAAGTCTGGTGCGACCAGCACTCCTTCTGGTGCGAAACGCACACCCAAACGTACCTCAAGTGCGTTAGACCCATGTTGGGCTGTCTTTCAAGGTCACTTTTGGGTCTTTATGTAATAGCTATAAATAGGGGTTCCCTTTCCTTAGCTAATCAGATTTTGATGAATATTGAATTGCTTTGAAAGCTTCTAGTTGATACTCTAGTTTGTAGTCTTGGGTGGATTCCCAATTAGCTAATATAGTTGTAGAAATCTATTGGGTGGATTCCTAATAGTACTATTGGGTGAATTCCTAATAGTTTAGTTGAGTGATTAGGGGTGGATTCCTTTGATTGCTTGTTAACTTCTTTGCTTAATTAATCATAGAGTCTTTCATTTGTGGATTCATTTGTTTGTCTCTTTGTTTGATGGAGGGGTTATTGTTTGTTAAACAAGTTCAATTGGGAGGTGAAGGTATAAAGTCCTTTGTTGCCCATAAACTTGGATAATAGGCTATAATCCACATATCTTTTGCTTATTTAATTTTTTCATTTGGATTTCGATTAGTCTCCCTAATCAAGATATTATCATTGGGTATCAGAGCTTATGCTAAAGGATTGTTTCCACAATTCTTAATCCTAGGTTCATAAATCTGAAAATTTCAAAACAAATTGAAGGAAAAACTTTTATGGAAAATTTTACAAAAAAAGTGTTTGATCTAGTGTTTGGAGATTTGAGCTTGTTTGGAGTTGAATTGAAGGTTTCACCATTGTTAGGTGAAGAAGCTTGAAGAACAAGTTCAAGATTTGGGTTGATTGAAGGCTTCAAACCTATTGGGCTTTTATCTTCTATTCATAGGGAGCTTGAATCTCAAGTTTGGTAGAATTTGGTTGAGGTTTGAAGGGTTCACCATTTTTGGGTTTTGAAGAACATAAAATGGGTCTCTTCAATTTGTAGTGATTTGATTCTAATTTGTATCGGGGTTTGTTCTCTATATCGAGGAGAGGCTACGTTTAAAATTTGGAGTCATTTCAAGTTGAATTGAGAGAGTGGAAAATTTTGAAATTCATAGATGTTCTTGGTGTTATTCAAGGTGATTGTTGAAGAAGAAGGTGAAATAAAGTTGTTTGATCCAAAGAAGGAGTAAAGGTAAAAGGTATTTGTGTTTGTACTAAAGGGAATTTGCCAAAAGGGGTAACTACTATGAAGAAAAAGTACAAAAAGATGAAAAACTAGTACAAACGCAGAGGCTTCAGGTGTTCTGCCTGGTGTTGTGCAAAGTGAGGTGCGACCAGCACTTTTCTTGGTGCCAAATGCACCAGCACTTCGCACCAGGGAGGACTAGTTTCTGCTTTGGTGTGCGAAGGAAGGTGTGTAGGGAACTTTCCCTTGTGCGTTTAGCACATCGCAGCGCACCAACGAACATTTCCAAATCAAGTTTGCTCCAACAAATCTCAGGTTTAATCTTCTTTGTTTCATTTCTTTGATTCTCTTACCATCTAGAAATCTTAAGAATAACTTACGACAAGTATTGTTCTACTTGATTGTAATTAGATCTCTTGCGTCCGTTTCATTTCGTACCAATTGTTTGTGAAGCTTTTCTCATTTAAGCAATCATTGAAAACCTCCTTGGCTTCGTCCGTTTGATTTTGAGTCGTCCTTCTTTTGGGTAACAAGAATCCATTCCTCCATAAAGTATAGGTGACTTGTGACTTGGTTGATTAAGGGGATTTCACTATCAATCCTTGGAAGACGCCATAGGAGGTAAGTGAGTGTTCAGATACGAGAGGGTGAGGAACCTTCCCTACTAATCTCGTTTGTTGAATTTTGCAGGTACGATGTCAAAATCAATTGATAGTGCTTATGAGGGATACGGGTCCTTTAACATTGAGGCAACCTTTGTCTCAATCTCTAAGCAAATGGTGGACATGAATAGGAAGATAACAGACTTAACGGGAGGTCTAGCTATCATGAATGGAAGGATGGATCGTATGGAGGATTGGATGGTGATTGTTGAGAGTCCTAATCGGGAGGACTCACCTCAAACCACTCATGGCTCGGGAGCAAATAGGAACACGAGTTCCTCAATGACTATTACCTCGGGGCATGCACGAGAGTTATACAACCCCCGAAACAATCCAAGCTCCACTCCACATAACCAACAACCTCCTTTCCAAATGTCTAACTATCCGAACAATGTTAGGCGAAACCCCACTCATCCAAATTACCTGCTACAAGAGAAACGTCCTTTTGTAGCAAACCAAAACCAAGCTCCACTTTGAAATTCATCACATGCTAATTTGCATGTACCACATAACCAAAACCAAGAGCCTTACCAATATAACCACCACAACCCACTCTTCGAGGAGTTTGAGGGAATGAATGTTAACCAGAATTATGATGGTCTTCAATATGATGGTCGACAAGGTTATGATGCACCTAGAGATAGGGTACAATATGGAGGTTATGGTTGAAATCAAGGTGCAAGATAGAAAGGGAATGGAGATCAAGGTTAATGGTTTGATGATCGTAACGATGATCAATATGGGTATCGATGTGATAGATATGGTGGCCACAATGATGATAGGTATGGCTATCGACAAGGAGATCGTGGTGACCATGAACTTATACTAGCATGGATGGAATGGTTGACACGAGCATGGATGGAATGGATGACAAATACGATGTTCGTGAAAAGTGATGCTTAGGAGTCCGTGGAAATGATGTGCACAAAGAAAAGAGGTCATTTGTGCAAGTGGCTAAGCTTTAAATTCAAGAATCCACAAAGAGGACAACCAAACAAGTCCCTTACCTCATTAAGGGCAATATTGTAAAAAGCCAATGTCTTCTTATTTCCGTTAGTATAAATAGGATCTTTCTTTATTTTGCAAGGAGTTTTTGATGAATATTGAATATTGAGCTTTGAAGCTTGTAGTTTCTAGGTATTTAGCTTATAGTTTCTAGGTGAAGCCTAGCATTAGTTGGTAATTTTAGTAGTGTGGATCTTGTAATTATTGGTGAACTTCTTGGTTTGGTTAATCGAAGGTTGCTCATTTGTTGTTTCTTGAGTTCCTTTGATTTTTCTCAAACTAGGGTTTGTGTTTGAATTATTGAATTCAATTGGGAGGTGAGGGTATCAAGTCCCTTGTTGCCCATAAATTCAAGAGTTTGAATATTAACCCACATATCCTTCTTTTGTTTTCTTTCCTTCTTATTCTTCCGTTTTTGTCCGTTATCATTTGGTATCAAGAGCTCGGTTTGAGTTTGTTTCCACAAATCTAAGTCTTGGAAATATCTTCAAAATTCAAGAAAAAAAATCTTGTTTGATTTCTTGTTTTTGACACTAGATTCTTGTCCCTAGTGTTTTTTGAGCTCAAATTTCAAATATGTTGTTGTTGTTGTTGACACTAGATTCTTGTTCCCTAGTATTTTTTGAGCCCAAATTTCAAATTTCATTCAATTTGAAGTTGTAAAAGTGAAGTTGTCATTGAAGGACCTTGAAGCTTTGAAAACTTGCAAACTTTAAAAGTGGGTCTCTTGATTGGAGAGAAATTGGAGCTTAAAAATTATTGGGGTTTGTTCCCTAAGTCGAAGGGAAGCTAATCCTAAATTTTGATGCAATTTGGTGAAGTTTTGAAGAAGGGTTTTATTTTGGGTGTTCTTGAAGATTTTCAAGAGTTCTTGAGGAAGAAGAAGATAAAAGGTACATTTGATCTTCAAAGTTTTTGAATTTTTGGCAATAGGTGTTTGTTAGGTCCACAAGTGGAAATTTAAAAAAAAATCAATTAATTTTCCACGTGGATTTTCCACGTTAGTAGCTGACTCAGCAACCAGCTGCCACACCAGCGCCAACTCAACGCTAGCATAGCAGCCATCAGCTGCCAATGCAGCAGCCCACACCCAGTCACACTTTCAGGCGCATGTGGCACAATTTCAGAGGGCAAAAATCTACAAGTTCCAACACTTAGAAAAATTTTGGGGTTCCAAATTTGAAGCATTCTGTCCAAGTTTGCAAAAGTCAATTTCAGCCCACCAAACTCTTTTCTAAGGGTCAGATTTGGTCCTTCAAAACTTTTTTAATTGTCCAATTTGGTCCATTTCTTCTTCTACACTCATTTTTCTTCTATTTCTCAACTATTTAACAACTAATTAATATCTTTAATTACTTGTTAACTAGTTTGTAAACATCAAATCATTTATTTGATCCTTCAAATTAAGTAACACAAGTAACTTTTCTACTTTTGTTAATTTTTTTTAGTCTGCTTTCTTTCGTGCTTCATTTCTTCAACTTTTCTCATCTTAATTCGTTGATAAACTTCTTGATTCAAGTCCTTTTTACCTTCAATCTTCTTTCTTTCGTGCTTCTTTTCTTCAACTTTTCTCATCTTAATTCATTGATAAACTTCTTGATTATAGTCCTTTTTACCTTCAATCGAGTCATCTGTCTTTTAAGAGTCACAAGAATCCACTCCACCACAAAGGATAGGTGATCTTGAATTGATCAAGCAAAGCTAGTTCACTACCAATTTTGAGATGGCACTTTACGAGGTGAGTTGAGAGTTTACATACGAGTGATGTGAGGCTTTTTCTACTAATATTGTTTGTTGAGTTTTGTAGGTACAATGTCTAATCATTTTCCTTATAACCATGGAGGAAGGAGCTCGGTGAACAACATAGAGAAAAATTTCAATGTGTCAAGGAGAGTGACCAATATGAATGAAAAGGTGGTTGAAACAAATGGGAGGTTTAGAGGTATGGAGGAACGGGTTAAAAAGATGGATAGTATGATTGAAATAAAGTTCCCTATGACAAGTCAAAGTGAAGAAACAAGAAGTACCTCGAGACAAGAATACCCCCAACCAAATTGGAATCAAACTTACCCTCAAACTACATTCTGAATGAACCCGAGCTATGATAGGCAAGTCACCCCACATCCAAATACACAACCATATCATCCACCACAAAGGAGTCCTTCTTTTGTGGAAAACCAAGATAAAAGCCAAGCACCTCCATAAAATATATCACATGCATCCTTGAATATACCTTATGTTCCAACCGAACAACACTACCCACAAGTACCGTACCAAGATATCTATTATCAAAACCCTTTTTATGATGAAATGTGTGAAGAGGTTAACCTGAATGAATGGTGGGAAGGACCCAAAGGCTCTGGTACGAACCAAGACAGAAGATGTCAAGGGAAATGGGATAGTGGAGATAGGTATAGGGATGAAGGAGGAAGGTGTGAAGACCAAAGTGATCGATATGGTGGTCAAGGTGTTTCAAATCACGGGATGGGTGACAACATGGTGAGTCTTCTAATATTCCAAAATGGTAGTCAAGGTATTCAAGCTAACTACAACACAAAAGGGGAAGACCAAGCCTATGGAGGTAATCATGATATACCTCAATATTCTTCTCATTCTATCATTCAATGTTATAAGTGTCAAGGTGAAGGACATATTGCTAGAATGTATCCACAAAAGAGGTCAAATGTTATCTTGTGTGATGGACCTTGTGCTAAAAATGTGATAGAGTATGAGACTGGGAATGGTTGTGGTGAGCCTAAGGTTAGGCATGATGAAGCAACCTCAAATGTTGTTGATGAGAAATTGGAGGAGGATTTGAACTCTTCTTGTGATCTAAAGCGAATCATGGGGGTTCTTTCTAAAGAGAAACTTGATCAAAGTGTGAACCTATTTCATGCAAGGTTCAAGATGATGGATTGGGTATGTTCCTTGGTCATTGATGGTAGGAGTAGTACTAATGTGGTTAGTTTCACTATGGTTAATAGAATGAAGCTTCCTACACACAGACACCTCAAGCCATACACACTTCAATGGCTCATTGAGAATGATGAAATAGAGGTAACCAAGCAAGTAGTCGTGAATTTTAGCATTGGAAAGTATTGAGATGATGTGTTATGTGATGTTTTGCCATTCAATCTTGTCATATGTTGTTTGGTAGGCCTTGGCTAGCCGGTAGGGATGTTCGATATCAAGTGGAGTCCAACAAATACTCATTTGTATTTGGAGGAAGAAGGCACACCGTGTACCTTTAACACCCTATCAAGTGAGTGAGGACTACAAGATAATGAGGGAGCTTCAGAAAGTACTTAAGAGAGAGGAACTTTAAAAGGAGAAGAAAGAATTGGCTCAAGAAGGAAAGTTGTATGAGATTGATGAGCCAAGAAATGACTTGAAAGAGGTGCACAAAGAGCACTTAATTGTGGGACTTGCACAATACCAAGCCCTTGTTGCCTACTAACCATGGTGCTAGTATTTTGCCTAGTACCATCCCTTCTCTTTTGCAGGTTCATGGACAAATATTTCTAAAGGAGGATCCGAACAAAGTCCCTCATGAACAAAGGGTTAAAGGCATAATAATGGAGCTACCTAGCAAGTCAACTCCTAAGAAGAAATATAAAGACAAAGTCTATGGGCCCAAAATGATGCATTGGAGGGAAAGCTTTGGGAAAGCAAGTGTGGTGGGCAAGAATGCACACTCAAAGGCCCGTCTTCGAGGTATGTATCCTTCCCCTCTTATTTTAAGCAATCCTTGGAGTCATGATGACATTTTTCCTATGGTAGGTAGATTTTGGAAATTGTATGACCTCATACCCTACCATGAGAGTGATGATATAACTCCAATATATTCATGGTTGGTTTTGGATATGCTTAAGTTATGTGAGTTTCATGTTTTGAATGTCAACCATAGTTATTGTTTGGGAAAGAATCTATGGTGCATATGTGATTCCCGATTTATGTATTCTTCTCCTTGTCACACTTATGTGATTAGATAAGTTGAGGTGTTAGGATGGATTCTTAGAAGCATGCTATGATTAGTGAACATAGGAAGTGCATCCTATAGTTCTTTCTTTCAATCTCTCAAAAAGCATGACTTCGCTTATTTATCCACTCCTTGTGGGAGTTTGTTTGAGGAATAACAATTAAGTGTACTTGAAATGCTTAATCTCTTCCTCTTGTGTTCCAAATTGTGAATGCCATCTTTTTAACATTCTTGCTTTAAAGTGTGTATTTGCAATTGAGAACCCTCGAGTGGATGCTAAGTTGCTTATTTGTTTTTGGGAGAGTCCATGGATATTAAAAGTTCTTTGTCACCTTCATAGGGTTGGACAAGTTGAAGTTTCAAATGGAACTCTTGGAAGCATGCTTGGTTCTATGATAGGAGGGACCCCAACTCCTTGGGAGTATTATTTGGCATGGAGTGATTTGACTCCTAATAGATCCCTCGACTATTCTAGTAACATGACATTGTTGGTGCACTTTCTTCCTTTGGAAAGTTGCTTGATAGAAAGGATTGTTTTGTGCTTAAAATGTCTCTTCTTATCTACCGGTGTCCTTATCTTTTAGCATGCCCTAGATGAGAATAGTGAGCTTAACACCTTTATATACTACCTTTTTGCTTATGATGATACCCGTAGTGGTGTGAAATTTATTTTGTATGGAGGTAAAGATATGTGGGTCTTTTACTTCTTTGACCTGAATGAACCTTTATGGGTGATTGCACCACTTTTGGTGTGGCCTACTTGCGAGATAATGAAACAATTGTGTCTTACTGCTCCAAAGTTAGATATGATACCATCTTTTGGAATTCTTGATTCCAAAAAGACCTTTGTGTTTGCCTTGTCTCTTGATGTTTATCATAACCAAAACCTTTGCACCTTGTATGATGAGTTGCTTTTATTGGAAGCAAAGGATATTTGGTTGTATCTCAAATTTGTGCCTCCTTGGCATGGTGATATTGTTGTTAACCCTTGTACTAACCCTCATACTTTGAGGATGTTTTGGTTGTTGTTCTTCTCATATGTTTTATGGTTTGAATTCGAGGACGAAGCATTTTCAAGAAGGGGGGATGATACTAGCATGAATGGAATGGTTGACACGAGCATGGATGGCATAGATGACACATATGATGTTCGTGAAAAGGGAAGTTTAGGAGTCCGTGGAAATGATGTGGATGAAGAAAAGAGCCCATTTGTGCAAGTGGCTAAGCTTTAAATTTAAGAATCCACAAAGAGGACAACCAAATAAGGCCCTTGCCTCATTAAGGGCAATATTGTAAAAATCCAATGTCTTCTTATTTCCGTTAGTATAAATAGGATAATTCTTTATTTTGCAAGGAGTTTTTGATGAATATTGAATATTGAGCTTTGAAGCTTGTAGTTTCTAGGTATTTAGCTTGTAGTTTCTAGGTGAAGCCTAGCTAGCATTAGTTGGTAATTTTATTGGTGTGGATCTTGGAATTGTTGGTGAACTTCCTGGTTTGGTTAATCGAAGGTAGCTCATTTGTGGTTTCTTGAGTTCATGAACGGAGTCTGAATACCATCAAAGTTACTCTTCCAACCTTCAAAGGTAGTAGTGATTCGAAAGAATTCCTTGAATGGCGGATTCAAAGTGAGCAGATATTCCTTACCAATAATATTTTGGATGTTATGAAAGCCAAATATGTCCTTACTCAATTTGAGTGATATGCATCCACATAGTGGGATTCCAAGGTGAGAGAACGATCCCGAGATCTCATTTATGATTTGCCTACATGGCAAGAGTTGCTAGCCCTTATGGAAGTGAGGTATGTCACACCTACCTATCATCAAGAAGTTATCAACAAGGTGTACCTCCTTCGACAAGGTACCAAAAGTGTTGAAGAGTATTATGATGAGTTTGAAAGCTTGAGATTGAAGTCTAAGCTTGAAGAACCGGTATTGAACACGGTGATATGATTTGTCACCAACTTGAAGCAAGACATCTCAAAGGCGATGTGACTCAAACACTATGCTAGCTTGTAGGAAGCCTATCATGATGCTACCAAGGTAGAGATTGACTTGAAAGATGAGAATTCATTCAAAACCAAGGGTACTACAACTTCCCCATGGAACAAAAGCAATGATAAGTGGAAGTCTTCTACCACTCGGGAGTACACCAAGGGTAGTGGTCAAGCTACTCAAGCCAAAGTTGATAAGCCAAAGTGGAATGACAAGGCTAAGAAAGGTAATCAATCGAAACCCATCTTTCCTCGTCCTTCCACCATTCAATGTTTTAGATGTCAAGGAAGGGGACACATTGCTAGTGAGTGTCCCAATCGAAGAATAATTGTGGCTTAGAAGGATGTGCACCATACCGAAGAAGATGAAGAGTGTGGTGAAGGGAGTGGTGGTGAAGAGCCCAAAGGTGATGATGATGAAACACCTTTGAATGAAGATGAGAGGATACAAGAGAGGCTAAACTTTGCTATGCTTATGAATACAAGATTGCCTCTAGAGTGTAATGATGATGAGGCATTGCCCTTGAACATTAATTTGTATTGTGTTGTGAGGCAGATTATGGGAGTTATTGCTAAAGAGGAGCTTGATCAACGGGAAATCTTGTTTCATGCTAGATGCAAGATCCTAGATAAGATTTGTGCCTTGATCATTGATAGAGTCAGTTGTACTAATTTTGTGAGTGACACTTTGGTTTAACGAATGCAACTTCCCACCAAAAAGCATCCTAGTCCTTACAAGCTCCAATGTCTCAACGAAAGTGGTGAAATGAAGGTCCTCAAACAAGTAACTATTAAATTTAGCATTGGTAAATATCAAGATGAAGTTCTTTGCGATATTGTACCTATGCTTGCTTGACATATATTGCTTGGAAGGCCTTGGCAATTTGATAGAGATGTTGTACATCAAGGGAGAACCAATAAATATTCTTTTGTATTTGGTGGTCGAAAGTTCTCTCTTGCTACTTTAACTCCCTACCAAGTTAGTTAAGATTACCGGATCATGAAGGAGCTCTGGGAGAAAATGAAATTGGTGGAGGATGTTAGTACAAGCTCTACAAGTGTGCAAGAAAAGGGAATTGACTTGGCTAACAAGAAGAACAAGATGTGCATGATAGCTAAGCCAAGTAATTGTTTGAAAAGTGTTGATGAGGAACACTTCCTAGTGTGCCTTGTCAACAAGGATCTATTATTGTATGCCAACCAAGATACTAGCGCTTCGCCTAGTATAGTATCATCTCTTTTGCAGGAATATGAGGGTTTATTTCTCGAAGAGATGCCCGATGGATTGCCACCCCTTGAGAGGTATTGAGTATCAAATTGATTTTGTGCCTGGATCTCAAATTCCAAACCGTCTAGCATATAGAAGCAATCCGGAGGAGACTAAGGAGTTACAAAGGGAAATTGAGTTCTCCTTGAAAAGGGACTTGTCAAAGAAAGTCTTATCCCTTGTGCCATACAGATTATCCTTGTTTCCAAAAAGGATGGCACTTGGAGGATGTGCATTGATTGTAGAGCCGTCAACAAAATAATGGTGAAGTATCGACATCCTATTCCTAGACTTGATGACATGCTTGATGAGCTTTATGGCTCAAGTGTATTTTCGAAAATTGATCTTTAATGTGGCTATTACCAAATTCGTATAAACCCGGGTGATGAATGGAAGATGGCCTTCAAAATTAAGTTTGGTTTGTATGAGTGGCTAGTTATGCCTTTTGGCTTGAGTAATGCCACTAGCACTTTCATGAGGTTAATGAACCATGTGTTGAAGCCCTTCATCAACATGTTTGTTGTCATTTATTTTGATGGCATACTTTTCTATAGTAGGACCATTTAGGAGCATGTTGGCCATTTGAGGCAAGTATTTGATGTTCTACTACAAGAAAGGCTCTTTGCAAATCTCAAAAAGTGTTCATTTTGTGTAGAGAAGGTGGTATTCTTGAGGTACGTGGTGAGCGCCAATGGAGTAGAGGTGGATGATGAAAAGATTGAGTCTATTAGATCTTGGCCAACTCCTACTAATGCAACCGAAGTGAGGAATTTCCATGGGTTGGCAAGTTTCTATCGGCGCTTTGTGAAATGCTTTAGCACTATTGCTTCCCCTCTAACCGAATTGATCAAAAAGGACACACCCTTTATTTGGGGAGATGTTCAAGAGAAAGCCTTTCAAGAGTTGAAGTTTATGTTGAGCACTTCTCCTTTGTTGCAATTGCCCGACTTTGATAAAGCCTTTGAAATTGAGTGTGATGTTTTGGGTGTTGGCATTTGTGGAGTATTAATGCAAGAAGGAAAGCCTTTGGCCTACTTTAGCGAAAAGCTAAATGGGGCCTCATTGAACTACTCAACATATAATAAGGAGTTGTATGCACTTGTGCGGGTGTTGGCTCATTGGCAACACTATTTATGGCACAAGAGGTTTGTGATAAGGATGGATCATGAATCCTTGAAGCATCTAAAGAGACAATCAAAATTGAACAAGCACCATGCTAAGTGGGTTGAGTTTATTGAAACATTTCCTTATGTGATCCACTATAAGCAAGGAAAGGAAAATGTGGTGGCCGATGCTTTGTCTAGAAGGTTCGTATTGGTTACACCTTGACTTCTATAATGATGGGTTTTGAAAGCTTAAAGGAGTTCTACTCTAAGGACTCTGACTTCAAGGAGGTTTGTGATGAACTTGGCGAAGGGAAGCGTGTGGAACGTTTCCAAATGATTGACATTCTCATAGAGCATTTTTATTGGCCAAGGATGAAGCATGATATGGACAAGCTATGTGGAAAATTCCTCGAATGCAAGCAAGCCAAGTCCAAGACTCGGCCCCAAGGTATGTACACACCTCTCCCTACCCCTCTTGGTCCTTGGATGGACATTTCTATGGACTTTATGTTGGGACTTCCAAGAACCAAAAGAGGGCATGATAGTATATTTGTGGTAGTGGATAGATTTTCTAAAATGTCTCATTTCATTCCATGCCATAAATGTGATGATGCATCTCATGTTGCATCTTTGTTTGTGATTCATGTACTTAAATTGCATGGAGTACCTCACACTATCGTTAGTGATAGGGACTCCAAGTTTCTTAGCCATTTTTGGAAGAGCCTATGGGGTACACTTGGTACCAAGCTCATGTTTTCTACTTCTTGTCATCCTCAAATGGATGGTCAAATCGAAGTAGTTAATAGGACTCTTGGGAGCATGCTTCATTGTATGATTAGAGGATCCCCAACTTCTTAGGAGGACCGTTTGCCTTTGATTGAATTTGCTTACAATCGGTCTCTTCACACCTCTATTGGCATGACTCCATTTGAGGTGTGTTATGGGTTTAACCCATTGATTCCATTATCCTTAACCCCTTTGTCTAGTGATGTTGTTTTGAGCTTAGATACAAAGAAAAGGGCAAAGGAGATGATGAAGATTCACACCAAGGTAAGGGAGACCATGGAAAAGAACAACTCCAAGGTGGCTCTCCAAAAAAACCATAGAAGGAAGAAAGTGATCTTTCAACCCAATGATTGGGTTTGGGTTCACTTTTGGAAGGAAAGATTTCCATAACTCCACAACGGGAAGTTGAGTCCAAGGGGTGATGGCCCATACAAAGTGCTTGAAAGGATCAACGACAATGCCTAAAAGATTGATCTACCATGTGAGTATAATATTCAAAATGTGTTCAATGTGAGTGATCTATCTTCTTGTGTTGTAGGTGAAACTATGGATTCGAGGATGAATCCTTTTCAAGAATGGGAGGATGATATGATATCGCCCGACAAATTCCCTACGAGGCCATTCACTAGGAGCCAAGCCAAAGAACTCCAAGCCTTACAATCTCTATTAATGAAGAAAGAGGCATTGGAGACCATTGAAGAGAGTAGATCAAGGATCTACAACTTGTGGATGATCGCATGGGAAGATGAGGCTGCCAGTGGACTGTTTTGAAGGTCGACACACACTTCATGAGGTGCTAAATGCACACTCCATCGCACAAGGCTGCAGAGGAGCTTCTAATTCATGGTGTGATGTCTGGTGCGACCAGCACTCCTTGTGGTGCGAAACGCACACCCAAATGCACCTCAAGTGTGATGGACCCATGTTGGTCTATCTTTCAAGGTCACTTTTGGGCCTTTATGTAATAGCTATAAATAGGGGTTCTCTTCCCTTAGCTAATCAGATTTTGATGAATATTGAATTGTTTTGAAAGCTTCTAGTTGATATTCTAGTTTGTAGTCTTGGGTGGATTCCCAATTAGCTAATCTAGTTGTAGAAATCTATTGGGTGGATTCCTAATAGTACTATTGGGTGGATTCCTAATAGTTTAGTTGAGTGATTAGGGATGGATTCCTTTGATTGCTTGTTAACTTCTTTGCTTAATTAATCTTAGAGTCATCCATTTGTGGATTCATTTGTTTGTCTCTTTGTTTGATTGAGGGGTTATTGTTTGTTAAATATGTTCAATTGGGAGGTGAAGGTATAAAGTCCTTTGTTGCCCACAAACTTGGATAATAGGCTATAATCCACATATCTTTTGCTTATTTAATTTCCGCATTTGGATTTCGATTAGTCTCCCTAATCGAGATCTTATCATTCCAGGGGTTAAATCCTAGCATGGGTCGATCCCTATTTATGTACTTATGGTTGGCAGCCTAGGGGCAAAATCCTAGCATGGGTCGATCCCAATTTGTACACTTATGAGGGCAGCATCTCAGGGGCTAAATTGCCTAGCATGGGACTCCTCTTGTACCACTAATCAGTTGATCACTTGTATCACATGCCTTACAAAGATTATAAAGCAAAGAAAAGTAAAGAAAAAAATGTAATATACATGATTTCACAAGTGTAAGCAAAGATGGTCTTCTGTTCTTATTTACACGTTTATGCATTGATACCTGATTCTATTTGAGCTCTTGTTTTACATATGGTTTACTGCCTTACATATTCAATACATTCTCTCGTACTGACGTCCCTCACGGGGGACGTTGCATTTCATGTTGCGGGCACATGTACTTCTGCTAGTAGACCTCCCCAGTAGGAGCACAGGATACTCGGTTGTTGTTGGTGAGCTCTAGGTTGATTCGGGGCTTTACCGAGTCATTGGTATATATTTTTGGTATTGTATAGTTAAGGGTAAGGAGGGGTCCTGTCCCGACCTAAACTAAGTTTGTCTATCTTGTAGAGGCTTTGTAGACTAATGTTAAATTAAAGATTAGTTATGTCTTTTCACATAACAGTTGTGGCCTCAATGGCCAGATCATGTATATAAGTTTTGGACCTATCTACGTTGGTTTTGTTATTAAGACAACTTATCTATAGTCAAAGCTTCATAATGCTCATAGTTATATGCATGATAACCACAAGCTAAGTTGGTTTTGTCAGGTCTTTAGGCCATCGGGTACCTGTCCGTCTTGATGAGATCTGAGGTGTGACACACCAATACCGCACCAATCCAACGAAAGGATTTCTAGTAAACACTAGATAACGGATTAGGTAACAACCCTCCAGGACCGCTAGAAAAGAGACACTCAAAACCAACTCTAAGACCAAAGCGAGAACCAAAAATAAAGCCAACTAGACCTACCCATGAGTCACAACTCTGGGTAATCACCTTGCAAGGACAGCACACCCATCCACTACTAAGAATCAATCTACCAAGAAAACACACGAATAAACACTACAAACTCAAATAGTAAAACCAAACAAGAAACAGGTAGGCAGATATACAAATACATGAAAAAGGGATAGATTCGCATAACAAACAATACCAACACTAGTTGATGGTAACAAAGGTCGTACCTGTAGCAACAATATCCAGAACCTCCACCTTTGGCCTACCAAGAGGGCCATAGAACCGACAGTGTCTGCCACTCGACTAAGTATTCTAAGTTGAAGGCTCGATCATCCCTCGTCGGAGACAATCTCTAGAAAAGTGACCAACCACCCCACAATCATAACAACCCTGATGATTGTAAGGTGCGATCGTGGGGCAATACCTAGCAAAATGCCCACGCACACTGCACTAGAAGCAACATGCACTAGACAAAGTCTGATGGGAAGATCTCGCTGAGCCTGACCAGCCACCACAGCCTACACATCCTGAATACAAACCCCGAGAACCCTGACCTGCACCATGCATACTCTGCTCAACATGCTCTGTATAACCACCCTCTAAAACCTGAGGAGCCACTGAAACTGGTCTGCTAGATAGGAAGTAATAGAACTTATCCCTACAAGAGAATCCTTTAACTCGAGACTGAGAACCACGAAAATTGCCTTAATAGCAATGCCTCTTCCCACTACCTCCATATGCCTTACGACATATTAACCCCTAATAACCTAAGCATGATCAACCACCTAAAGAAAGGTAGTCCCAACTATCACCAAGTGCTCTGTAGCCAAACGGAGCAGTGAAATCAATCCTCGAACAAAACCCTGAACTCTTTCAAACTCTGAAGGCACAGTCCTAGCAATGCGCCTAATCACCTCGGGTAACCTAGCCTCATACTTCAAAATCAATATACAACCCTACTGGAGACCAGTAACCTCAAACCCAACTAAAACACCACTCAAAGAATTGGGTACTGCCCCTATCTGGGGTACTGATACACCCTTTGGAATACTCAGAGTCCTAGCAACGGTGTCCTGAAGAACTGTGGTATCTATAAATCCTACCGGAGGCTGGGTTGGCCCCACACCCCCTAGCTGATGCAGTATACTCTATCTTTGTGAAATCCTGGCACTGGAGGAAGCACTGAAGCAACAGGCATAGAAGCCTCACTATCACCCATTGTCATACCCATCCTAGGCATCTAAGAAGGAATGGAACAACGAAGTTTGGAAGTCAATAGAGCTAAGGATGCACGATAAGGAGCCAAGAATAGGGAACTTTTCCTAACAATGCCCTGTAGCCTTCCGCAAATAGGATACGGATATCATCATATCGATCTGCAAGACTCTACTAGACATTTACTCTTGTATTAACGACATCGATGAACCTAGAGCTCTGATACCAAGCTGTCATGACCTGAGAAACTCAGGTCATGATGGCACTTACAACCCTTTAGTAGGTGAACCAATCCCTGTAGGCCAAAACGGTTAGTAATGGGCTACTACAATACGCAGAATAAGCGGAAGTAAATATAAAATAATGACAATGCGAAAGCAAACAACCTAAATATATAAACATAAAGAAACTACACCAACCCCAAGACTGTATAGGAGCTTCTAATAGAATACAAGAAGTAACAAAATAGAATATGCAACTATCTATGAATAAATAAAGAGTAACAGTGCCAAAAGATGAGATATAGTCAAGCCCCGATCGTCAGACGCTCACTCTAGTCTCAAATATCCAAAGATGCACGAGTCTCTATGCAATCAACGAGAAAGCTCACACTAATATCTTCACTAGAAAGATGCAGAAGTGTAGTCTGAGCACCAATTGTTAAGCACCTGGGTACCCAGTAGGCATCATAGACTGACTGAGCGCATATAAGATATAAAAATAGTAATATAGCAGATAACAAAGAAGTAGTCACAGAAACAATAGAGAACACACATGAAACTAGAACGGATAGAAACCAAGAGAAAACAAGCATGCAATTTTAGCCACAAGGAGACATATATAACAGAGAACACAGGTGAAGCAAAGAAGAATGCACCTGGATCCTTGCAACAACAGTATATATAAAGAATGAGTTTTGAAAGATGGCAGTATACTAGTAACCTCAAGTAAAAAGGAAAATAAAAAAAGCAATTATCATACTCAAGCTAGAAGCAATATACTTAACAAAATCATGCTAAAAATCCAACTTCAAGATAAGAACAGACAGAAATCAACCACACAAGTGCAACCCTAGGATGGAATAAACTAAGCCAAAAAGAACCGAAAGCCTCTAACCAGCACCACGAATAAGTATAGAATTTGATAATCCACAACTTCTTAGAAGGCCACATAAACAGTGCCTCAATCAATAAAGGAACCACTAATCCATCAATAATCGGGAGTCCAATGACTCGTACTATTCCAAGACAACATCTGCTAAACCACCAATAACTGAAGGCTATAACAAGCTCTACAATATGAACGAAGTAGTATGATCTACCTACAGTCCTAATCGCCGCCCATACAACCGAGGAACACAATCAAGTGAAAATAAACCCTCCGGCATCCCATACTACCAGAGCATACACTGAACAAATAGCAAACAAGGGTGGAATCTGAATACAATATGCATGATGATATGATATAATGTGACGCAACCAGGTGTGATAGAAGAACTATATATTACCCACCTCCGGTACCTAAAAGGCCTAATAGAGGTAGGATCCATAAAAGGTCACACCCGTATACCTCAATTTCATAGTATACGCCTCCTCCATCACACTCGACATGTAGCCCTTGGTCCAAAATAGTAATGTCCATGGAGGTCCTCAATCACATACTAAAAATCGTGAAACCTCTGAATTCAATAGAAAGCTGCCCAGAGTGTATACGGGTCTAAATCAGTAATTGTAGTCTCAATGAGTGCCCAGAGTCTATCCATGTCTAAATCAGTAAGTCAAGTCTCAAAACCCCAACAAAGGGTGCCCAGAGCGTAGCTGGGTCTAAATTAGTAGTAAAACAAGTCTAGCGCCTAGCCTCCCTGAGTCTAGTGTCATCTCGAAATTAGTAGTAAAATAGGTCTAGCGCCCCACCTCGCAGAGTGATAACAATCTCAATCGAAAATGATCAAAATCGATAACGGAAACACAAAAACAAACAACACAAATTGAAGATAGAGGGATAGATTAGAAAAAGGGATGAGAATAGAAGAAAGAAGGGCTAATTGAATCCACAATCAATAAAGGGAGAAGAAAACTCAATCCAATGCCCGAGAAACCAAATTGAATCCACAAGATGATAACTCGATGATCGATCAAGCAAAGAAGATAACACAAGCAATTCAGGAATCCACCCTAATCACTCGATCTAAGCTATCAATTGGAATTTAACCCAATCACTACCCTAAGCTAAAGTAACTAAATATCAAGTCTATTCAAGACAATTCAATCATCAATAATCTAAGTATGAAAATGGCTAAGGCAACTATTTATAGTTATTGCCTTTACACAAATAGCCTATTACAAAAATAGCCCAAAAGTGACTATTTTGGAAATATCCCACAAGGATCCTTCTTGATTGCCCAAATGACATCTTGATTGCCCATGGCCTTGTGCATGAAAATGGATAAGGCAACTATTTATAGTTATTGCCTTTACACAAATAGTCTATTACAAAAATAGCCCAAAAGTGACTATTTTGGAAATAACTCACAAGGATCCTTCTTGATTGCCCAAATGACATCTTGATTGCCCATGGCCTTGTGCATTTGTTGCTCCATGGCTTCCTTTGGGATCCAAGCTATCATCCATATGTAAAAGCCCCTCCTAATATGCTCCAAACTAACCATGATCATATCATCCTCCCCTTCTTCAAAAGAATTCGTCCTCGAATCCGAACCTTGCAAAAACATAAGAAGGACAAACAACCAAGAAATCCTCATAGTATGAGGGTTAGCACAAGGGTTAACACCAATATCAGCATGCCAAAGAGGCACAAACTTAAAATACAACCAAGAATCCTTTGTGTTCAATAAGAGCCATGCTTTGTACAACATAAAAAGGATCAGACTATGAGAAATATCATGGAATAAAGAGGGTTCAAACACCCATGAGGGTTTACCGGGATCAAAGATATGAAAGACCCACATAGTTTGGCCACAAAGGCAAATGGACCAACCCAAGAAACCCCTACCTCTATATAAAACAAATCCCATACAAATATGGACATCATCATATGCAAAGAGGTAGTAGAGAAAGGAGTTACTTAAATAAACTTCATCCAAGGTGTACCCACATGTAGAATCACCCTTTGATCCACAAGCATTAAGGACTTGATCAAGAATGGGGTTACACAAGAATGAAGGGGTCATTGTAGAACATACACCCCTTTTCTTTTGACCACTAGCCCCTCCAATAGACGTACTATCATCTTTCAAGAAGAGAGTTTCATCTTTGAAAAGTGTGTCATCATTCCATAGTGGATTTTTAAACAATTGGTAGCCTTCAAGGGTGGCTACACTTCCAATATTATAAGACACATCACTATCTTCATCATTCACATTAATCATGCCATCATTGAGTAAAGGATTATCCCTAAGTTCATACTCTATCTCAAGATCCTTATGAAAAGAATAAGAAATAGAATCAACACCTAAGGAATTATCACCTCTAAGTAAAGATCCTACATGACTAACTACATGACCAACTATATCATTACCATCACTAAATTGAGGTCCATTTATCACATCACACAACTCCTCAATTAGTAGGTCATCATTACAAGCAGGTTGGTCAACACTACAATGAACATTAGTTGGTAGCATATTAAGCTCAAAAGAATCACACACATGATTACCATCATTATAGCTAACTAGCATTTGACTACCCCTATTACATGACAATACATTTTCACTCAAGTCACAAGTGCTAACACTAGATGGAATCAAATCGATCTTACTAGAAGAATCAATCAAGTCATCTATAGGATCAACTAGTGTTTGGGCACTCATAACAATGACATCATCATCATGCAACAAGGTGTCGTCAAGATTATCACACGGTAAAGGCTCTTTAAGCTCACACATATACAAGCTATCACTTACACTCAATTGGCTACTAGCCACACAATAATATTTTACTTTCAATAAAGTGTAAGGTTTAGCTTTATTACCTCGTAGCTCATATGAATGATTGTCTTCACCTTGGTTTCCAACATTGGAGAACAAATGCTCCTTTGGGAAGCTTTTTAACACCTCTTGATTCTTCATATTTTGAGGTGTTTTGCTAGGCTTGCTTCCAAGAATACCTGCACAAGTATCAAGATAACTAGAGAAACAAGAAATGTTACATGAGTTAGGACAAGATTGTAACAACCCTCTCACATCACTCCACACAACCTCTCCCTTTTCCACTCTAGAGTTGTCACTTATCACACTCTTGCTCCTCTCAATCTTTTGTCTCTCAATTTTATTGGAGTTAGAACAAGTGCCAAGTATCCCTTGTGAAGGGTTAGGTAATCCCTTCACTTCAAGCTTCCACTTGGTGCCCAAGGTGTGGATGTTTTGACTTCCATGTTCAACTCCTTAGGGCTAGCATCACAAGGAGTAGCTTGCCTTACTCCCAATGGAAACTCCTTAGGTTCATCTTTATGAAGAGTGGCTTTCTTCAACATCTTTTGTAACTCCTCGGGCTTAAGATTGGCAACCCATCGGATGACCTTGTCAACTCCTCTTTTTATGGCATCCCCTAATTCTTTAATTCTTAAAGATTCAAGATCCCTCACCGGAAGGGGCTCATTTGATTTCACTCTACTTTCATGTCCTATTGATCCTTCTATCCTACCTCCAACACCATTTCCATATTGAGAACAAGACTCATTGAAATTAGAATAAGAAGCATGAGACATAGTAGTTCTACAAGTTGGGAATGCACATTTTCTCCTACTCATTAGATGACTTTCACTTGTACCAACATACCCGCACACACCACTTCGACTAGGATAAGTACCAGAAGAAAAAGCATACGAATATTCTCTAACTTCATGGGTGTTTTCATCATAAGACTCATAAAGTATGTGAGAGGAAGAACTATACCTCAAGTCATCTTCACTATCAGATTCACCATAAGATACTTCTACTCCTTCATGTTCATCATAAGAGCCATAAGCCCCATTCATTTCACATCCATTTTCAAAATAGTAGTTCTCATCACCATATGACTCAAGATCATAGCTATTATCATATCCTCCACAATCCCCATCATCATCATACTCATAGCCTCCATTGCTACAATCATAGTCTCACATGTCATCATCATAAGGATCCAAAGCTATAGATGACATACTTTTTATAGCTCTTTTTGTACCTACAAAACTAGCAAACAAGTTAGTAATAAAATTCCTCACGCCACTCTTTATGTGAACTCTCAACTCACATTCTATAGCTTCTTTCCCAAATTGATAGTGCTACTAGTTTCGCTCAATCAATTCAAGGTTATCTTCTTTGTGGAGGAATGGATCTTTGTGACTTTTGAAAGAAGGATAACTCAAATAAAACTAAAAGGACTTGAATCAAGAAATTAACAATGAAATAAAAAGAGAAAAGCACACAAAGAAACGCACAAGAGAGAAAAAAGGATTAAAAAAACTTGATAACATTTAGTAGGGTAATCTACTAATTAAAATCAAGTTATGAACCTAAAAGAAGGTAGATTTAATGAAAAAGAAACTAATATACCAAGATTTGAACTAGAAAAATCATTTGGGAAGAAATTTGGTTGAAATCCATGGAGAAAAGCTTGAAAAATGCTTCAAAATTGAAGCTGGCTGGCCAAAAATGGCTGGAGCCGTTCGCTGGAGGTGTTGGAGATGTGGATGGAGAGCTGGAGAGTGGCTGGAGCCGATGGATAGGGCTGGAGCCGACGCTGAAGAGGTTTGGAGCCGGTTGAGGGGCGCTGGAGCCGCTGGGCAAGGCTGGAGCTGAGTGGCTTGGGCGGAAACTTCCAACTCATGCGGAAGCCAACGGCTCAGGAGGAAGCCGATGCTGGAACCGGCTTGAACACGAAAGCCAGAGTCGCTGAGATGGAATCGTCTCAGCCACTCAGCTGCTGCCGTATGTACAGCTGGCAGTGTTCTATTGGGGCACTGAAAAGAGTTGGAAAATCCCCTTTTTTGGCTTAATTTTCAAATATTTTTATACTTCTTTGGGACCACAAACACCTTTATACTTTCTCCTTTCTTTCCTTTTGGATTAAACAACACCTTTTTGAAGATTGTTCCTCAACAATTTATGAATTTTATGAAGAACACTATGAACATTGATGAACTTCAAAAATTTATACCTCCCTCAATTTAACTCTGATCTTCACCAAATTTTAAACACGGTCTCCTTTCAACACCACAAACAAATCCCAATAATTTTTAGCCCTCAATTCCAAGTCGAAAATAAACCCATTTTCTCCATCTTCAAGCTATGAAGAACACCATGAACAAGTGAATTTCAAGTCTTCATAACTCCTTCGTTTTAGCTCCAAATTCCACGAAATTCGAGATTTAAGCTCCCCTTGCTATAGAGAACAAACCTCAATGATTTTCAAGCTCCAATTTTACCTCAAATAAAAAACTCACTTCACCTTCTTCAAGCTTTTTCAAGCTCAACAATGGTGAAATTTTGAAACACCTCCAAATCAACTCAAAATCATCTCAAAATTCAGAAGAAGCTTCCTCTTAAGCTAGAGAACAAATTCCAATATTTTTTCTAGCTCGAACCTCTCCTAATCTTCAAGACCCATTTTCAAGTTTTCAAACCTTCAAGTTCTTTTAATCGTAGAATCTTTCCTATAACTCAAAATCACTTGAAATCTTGGATTTAGAATCAAAAAACACTATAGAATATGAATCTAGTGTCAAAAACAACAAATCAAACACAAAAAAAATCTATTTTTTTTCTTTGGACGATTTTTTTTAATTTTTGGTTTTCAAATTTATGAACCTATGACCTAAGAATTGATGGAACAGCTCTTAAAACCTAAGCTCTGAAACCAAGATGATAACGATCTCAATCGAAAATGATCAAAATCGATATCATAAACACAAAAACAAACAACACAAATTGAAGATAGAGGGATAGATTAGAAAAAGGGATGAGAATAGAAGAAAGAGGGGCTAATTGAATCCACAATCAACCAAGGGAGAAGAGAACTCAATCGAATGCCCGAGAAACCAAATTGAATCCACAAGATGATAACTCGATGATCAATCAAGCAAAGAAGATAACACAAACAATTTGGGAATCCACCCTAATCACTCGATCTAAGTTATCAATTGGAATTTAACCCAATCACTACCCTAAGCTAAAGTAATTAAATATCAAGTCTATTCAAGACAATTCAATCATCATTAATATAAGTATGAAAATGGCTAAGGCAACTATTTATAGTTATTTCCTTTACACAAATAGCCTATTACAAAAATAGCCCAAAAGTGACTATTTTTGAAATAACCCACAAGGATCCTTCTTGATTGCCCAAATGACATCTTGATCGCCCATGGCCTTGTGCATTTGTTGCTCCATGGCTTCCTTTGGGATCCAAGTTATCATCCATATGTAGAAGCCCCTCCTAATGTGCTCCAAGCTAACCATGATCGTATCACAGAGTCTAGTGTAAGTATGAAAACTGGTGATAAAATCACTATAACATCTCTTTTACTCCAAGAAAATCCATAAAATTAGTTTTGAATCCTTTTATAATCTTTTACACCAAAAATGGGCCCCTCGAGCCATGTAAAGTTTAGAAAATAGCAGTTAGTAGGCCACAACCATAATAGTAGTAAAACATGCAGAAAAACCTTTACATGAATGATATACTCGCAACAATCAATTATCCCAATGGCTCACAAATATCCTATCGGCCCTGCACAGGCACAATCAGCTCTACAGCACAGATATCCAGCCTAAAGTAACATCAAAATGTCTGGTACTCATGGACATTCCTAAATATTCCACCGTCTATGGTCCAGAGGCATAAACAAAGGCCACAAGGGGCCACAAGGGTAATATTACAATACTACAATGAGTACTACAAACAATATAAGAATAAATCAGATAGAAGGGACGGACAAGGTCTGGGGTATCAACCTATAATAACCCACCCAAGGATACTAAATAATGAAATTATAGCCTATATATGCAAAGTCTAAGGTGTCCGATGACTAGCTGCTGGAATGATGTTGTCCAAGCTCGAACTACTTCGAGAAGCCCCAAATCATGAACAAACTATCAACAACATATTCTATGTGTCAATACGAAGCTAATGGTACCCATATTGCTAAAAGTTTAATCGGGTTGAAATCCAGGTCAACGCAAGCCTGTGGGCCTTGCAACTTGAAACCGCAAACGAAAAATACAATAATGTTCCCAATGTTCCCGGGATCACATGCTCAAAATTTGAGAAGAATTAGACCCCGGAAAGGGCCCCAAAATAGTCCACAAACTCAAGAAACAAGGAGGGAATCCCAATGGAAATTTACGGAAATTTAAGGGGAACTTACTGATTAGAAGCCAACAAATGATCAAGAATCTAAAATATACAAGCCTCCAAGCTTTAGGAATGAACAAGGGTGATTAATGGAGGTTTTGTTGTCTAATTTCTATGGAGGAACGATTTTGGAGAATAAGGATATAAGAAGAAAATGGAAAGGTGGCTAGCTATCTAAGCTTCCAGCGCCCAGGGGCCAGGGTGGGCGCTAAGGCGCAGGGGCACAGGCCGCCAGGGCGCTGAGGCGTAGGGGCACAAGTGGCCAGGGAGGCCAGGCATTGAGGCGCAGGGGCACAGGCAGCCAAGGTGTCCAGGCACTGAGGCGCAGGGGCACATCCGCCAGGGTGTCCAGGCGCACGCTGCTGCCCACACCAACAACCAGCAACCAACCTTAGGCACATTTTCACACGATGGATCCCCGAGAATGCATTCAGGGTCCTGCAAACACAAATGAGCTAAGCTATTCAACTATAAATGGCATTCCAGATCCAACAAAATCAACAAAAATCCAATCAGAGGTCGATTTAACAAAAAGTGGGTCCCGCGCCCAAAATCAACTTTTAGGCCAACTATTCCAAAATGGAACCTAAGGGCCAAAATCAAGTCTGAAAGCCTCGGACCCAAACCAATGATCCCTATAGCCTAAACTTGACATTCCAGAGCTAACAACGCTGACAAAATTTCCATCTGAGGCCGTCTTCTCCATATGTTGACCAAAGTCAACCATACAAGCCCAATTGCCTAAAAACACATAACGAGAGAGAATTCCAAGCTAAAAAGCTCTCGAATCCCGACCAAAGGTCTAACTAGACCAAAGTCCATGCTCCGGAGCTAACAGAACTGTCGAAATTGGATTCTAAGAATGTTGACCAAAGTCAACGATTTTCAAAGTTAAGGCACCAAAATGGGGAAATGGCCATAAAGACCAAACTAACAGCACGGGCACCAAACCACCAATTCCAGCAAGTCATAAATGACTTGGGACCACTATAGACAAGCTCTAAGAGTACAAATAAGGTGAAAACGCGAAAATAACTGGAAGGGTCATTACACAATCAAAGTAATCAACCCTTAATCATTTAACTACCTATTAGGAATCCACCCAATAGACTATTAGGAATCTACCCAACAAATTTCTACACTAAAGAACTAAGTTGGGAATCCACCCAACAACTACAAGATAATTTAGCAACTATAAGCTTTCAAAGCAATTCATCAAATCTAAGGAATGGAAATGACTAAGGCTTCTATTTATAGTATTTGCCTTGTAAAAGTAAATTCCCAAAAGTGACCTTGGAAGACTTCAACTTTGGCCCATGACGGGTCAGGTGCGACTGGGGTGCGTTTGAGGTGCTAAACGCACCAGCCGTTGTGTTGGTTTCACCTTGAGGTGCAAAGTGAGGTGCTAAATGCACCAGGGGAAGTGCTCTTCGCACCCTGGGTCGCACCTCCAAGAAGATTCACTGGCAGCCTCTTCTTTATCCCACGCGATCATCCACAACTTATTGATCCTTGATTGACGCTCCTCAATGGTCTTCAAAGCCTCTTTCTTCATGAATAGAGCTTGTAGGGCTTGGAGTTCTTTAGCTTGGATCTGAGTGAGTGGTCTTGTAAGGGTTGTATCGGGCAATATCGTATCAATATGCACAAGTTACACGATAATTCTTTTCCATAAAATGACTTCATGATTTTACTTTTTCCGTTAAAATTCATATTCAAGAAAATTTCATGCATTATAAAATTCTTTTTAATTCTTACTACAAAGTTAATTTTTAAATTTTTTTTTGAATAAAATATAAAATTTTCAAATAGAATATGTGATAAAACTATATTTCAATAGAGATCAAAGTGTTTAACTTGAATTTCAAATCATAACCACATCTAAAAGATTATATTCTATTGGAGTCTTCTTCTAATCTAGATTTTATTTATTTTGGTTATGCATAACTTTTTTTATATATAAACCATTCATAAATAAAAGAGCAGAAAAACCATCTGTTCAAGCATGGGCCAGGTCCAAAAGTGACCCAGCCAAGGAGAAAAAGACAGTAAGACACAAACAAAAACAGAAAGAAATGAAAATGAGAAAAGGAAAGTCAGAGAAAAGGAAAAGAAAACTCAAGAGGCAGGTCATCTTCTGCTAATGAAAGAATCTCTTCTTCTTCATTATCAAACTGTGTCACCTAGAGCTAGCAGTGATGAACTCTATCTCTGAGCTAAGCTTCCGCCTCCATCGTTTCAGCGCCATTGTAGCTATTATCATCTTCTTTCAACATATAGCTGAGATGCAGATCCATTCTAGATCCAAGTTGTTATGCCAATTTACGTACTCCAGATAAGTAACAGCTTTAATGATTTCCTTCTTATCCTAATCACTATTTCTTAAGCCTTCAAATCTATGGGTTGAACCTAAGATGAAGTTAATACCACCATTTGATCCGAAGTTAAGAGAAACAACAATTAAGTAGTTAGAAAGTAATGACTATTATTTTTTTCTTTCCCTTTGCAGGTTGTTGTATTGTGTGTGCTGGTATGGTCAAAAGACAGTGAGGAAGTTGTAGATGCATACTAATCTTGGTTTTCTATGTAGCGACCCTCTTGGGAGGATGCCACTTTTGAAACAAAAATAAATATATACCTATAGCATTTAAAAGGGTCTCCATATAAAACATATTAATCATTTTATTTATATAGCAGAATTAGGCCCGTTCGAAAAGAGTTAAAGGCATAATATTTTTACATCTAATAATTCATATAATTCCAAGCAAAGACCATATAGGAGTTTCAATTCACGATGGCAGACCTTTCAAAAACAATCAAGCATGTACCTTATGGAAATTCATTTTTTTCCATTTAAATACAACTGCGGGATCATTCTGTACATCATCTTTGAACTTTCAAATACTAAAGAAAACACTAGTTTCTTCCATTTCGCAAATTACAAACCAAAATGTAACTTTAATACATTATAATACCTGAGTTTACACACCTCAAAACAGCCAACGCGATACAAAATTTAAGTTTACAATTTACAGTACTATGATAAAATAAGCCTCCAAAATTTACATAAAGAAGTGCAACATACGGATCATGTACAAGTCCCAAAATTACTACAAAACATAGATGCCTATATGCAAATGTGATCTTCTAAAAGCTCCAAAAAGTCTACTTCAAGTGGCCCTCTTCAATTATTCTCCCGAGCGTCACCTACGATAGAAAACAACTATCGCTAAGTACAAGACTTCGTGGTGTATAAAGCTTGGGCTTGGAGTCATAGACTTCTCCAATTCCCTTCTAAATTATTGGCAGCTCAATATAACATATAAATTAAAAACAAGTAAACAAGTATAGTACAAGTATCAAAATCGACATTCAAAGCTCAAGTGTCATAGCAGTTCATAGAGCTATCTCACGAGATGTCAAATAACAAATTTCGCTCAATATGTACGTCATGCCGTCACATAAAGAATAATCCAATATCAAGAAGGGATGAAGCCCTGTATCAAGTAGGGCCGATATCCAATAATCAAGAGAATCAAGAACCATATTAAAAATGGCTTTCTAGTTAGTACTTAAATGGATAGTTTTCCATAATTAAGATGAACCACAAATCCAGAGTCAAGATGGCCAAAGATCAGAATCAAGAGGCATGCCAATACAGCGACATAGTCACTTCCACAAGAAGTACAAAGTCCCAACAAGAATGCAGAATGATCAAGCAATCCGTACAAGTGGGCGAATTAACGAATATCTCACAATAATTCAAAATACCAATATATCGATATAAGGTCACGAGAAAGCAAATGAAAGTTTCAAGACAATAATCAAAATACTCCAGCAAGCAATGATAGTATAAGTTCAAGTTTATACACAAACCTTGGCTTCTTAGCACGTAAATAGTCCTACCACAACTTGAGGAGTTTAAATCGTAGACCAACAAGTGCGTCAACTTCCTCAAACAATTTCCTTTAGCTTGTACAAGAGTATAAACACCTTGAATACACAATCAAATATCCATTTAATATTCAGCAATTTCAGCAGGTGAAAATGAACAATATAGATATCAAAAGTCAGCCTAGTTTGTGCAAATCACACCAAATCCCCAAAACAGTAAATCTGGACAGCCTAACTGCCTTGTGTTGTGACTCAGTTTCGAATAGGTAAGCGGTAAAACCAAGATTTTTAGTCTTCACAAAAGTTGTAGGTACATATCTTAGGGTTGAAAAGAGTCAAAAACCATCACAAAATATATTTCGTACAAAACTTTATGCCCAAAATACTAACAGCTGTACATAGAAGGTTCTTAAATCGGAAAAACTGGCCAGAACCTTCCCTGTGTTGCGTCTCCTTGTTCGACCCCATAACAGCAAAACCATCTTTTTACATAAACATAAGAGTTATAAATCTATTAAATATATTTCCAAAACATATTTGATCAATCAAAATAGATCTTTACAAAACAAGATATGATAATATTACTAACAGCCACAAGGTTCTAAATACAAGTTTTGCACACTTACCACAAGAGAGTGCTTGTCTTATGTTCTAGCTGAAAGAACAAGTTGTTCTAGGAAATTTTGTGAGGGAATAAGATTGAGAGAGATCTCAGGGGGTTTCCTTAGCCTTAAGGAACCGAAATTTGAGAGGATTACACACAAACATGGATATATATAACAATTGAAAAGGTGGCTGCCCAAAAAGTTAAAGTTGGCTGCCCCAATCTTTAAATATCTCATGTATTTAATTTTTTTTGGAGATAAATATAGTTGTAGTAGTTTACTTAAATACCCCGATACAATTTCCTAAAATACCGTCTTACTTTAAGGCAAGCAACTTCCCAAATGTCGCAAAAATTCAAGTTTAGGGAGCGCGAATTAGAGACTAATCTTTTTTTTTATCACGAAATGGTCGAATGATGTGCAAATGCTAGCTTAGATATCTTGAGGTGTTACAACTCTCTCCCCCTTAAAGAAATTTCTCCCTGAAATTTACTTGATTCTAGTCCCGAAACAAATACGGATATTGATTTCGCATGTCCGCCTCTCGCTCCCATGTGGCTTCTTTACCAGCATGATTTCTCCAAAGTACCTTTCTAAGGGAATTCTCTTGTTTTTAAGTTGCTTTACTTCACATGCCAAGATCTAGATAGGTTCTTCTTCATATGTCAACTCAGGATTAACCTCGATGGATTCAACAGGAAGAACATGAGACGGATTTGAGCGATATCTTCTAAGCATAGAAATATGGAAGACGTTGTGGATCTTGTCCAACTCAGGTGGAAAAGCTAACTTATAAGCAATTGGGCCAACTTTCTCAAGTACCTCATATGTTCCAATAAATCGAGGGCTAAGTTTTCCTTTTTGGCCAAACCTCATACTCTTCTTCCATGGAGAAGCCTTTAAAAATACCTTATCACCAACTTGGTGCTCAATTTCACGCATCTTAAGATCATCATAAGACTTTTGTCTGTCTGAAGCAATTTTTAGATGATCCTTTATTATTCTTACCTTATCTTCCATTTGTTTCACAATCTCAGGACCAATAAGCTTCTTTTCACCAATTTCACTCCAACAAAGAGGAGACCGGCACTTCCTTCCATATAGAGCTTTATAAGGAGGCATGCCAATACTTGATTAGTAGCTATTATTGTAAGCAAATTCTATCAAAGCCAAGTGTTTGTCCCAACTACCTTTAAACTCAATAATGCAGGCTCCAAGCATATCTTCCAATACTTGTATTACCCTTTCAGACTGGCCGTCTTTCTGGGGATGGAAAGAGGTACTAAAGTTCAACCTAGTGCCCAACGCTTCTTGCAAGCTTATCCAGAATCTAGATGTAAACCTCGGGTCTCGATCAGATACAATAGAAGCAGGAATGCCATGTAGTCTCACAATCTCATTGATGTACAATCCTGCTAAACGCTCAAGTGAATAATCCACCCTGATTGCCAAGAAGTGCACACTCTTTGTTAGCCTATCCACTATAACCCAAATTGCATCATGATTTCTTTGAGTGCGAGGTAATCCAGAAACAAATTCCATAGTTATCCTCTCCCATTTCTATTCTGGTATCCACAAGGGTTGTAGCAAACCAACTGGAACTTGATGTTCAGCCTTTATTTGTTGACAAATCAAACATTTTTAAATAAACTCCAAAATGTCTTTCTTCATACCATTCCACCAATAGTGTTGTTTGATGGTTTGGTATACTTTCGTGCCTCCAGGATGCATTGTATATGGTGAAGTATGTGCTTCTTTCAAAATTTCTCTCTTCAAATTTTCATCATTAGGAACACAACCGATTCTGATAAAATAGGACACCATCCTCTCTCAATGTAAAATCATGTTTTTCCCCATTTTGAACTTCTTTGATCAATCTTGCAAGCTTCTCATCTGAATTTTGTGCTTCTTTCACGTGTTCAAGTAATATTGGCTTGATTTCCAGATTAGAAACAAACAAACCATCAGAATTAAGTGCAAGACAAGCATTCATGGCTCTTAACTCAAGAAGGAAGGGCAAGAGGCTTAAAGATAAACTTGCAAGGGATTTACGACTTAGGGCATTTGCAACCACATTGGCCTTTCCCGGATGATAGTCAATTATGCAGTCATAATCTTTAATGAGTTCAAGCCACCTCCGTTGTCTCAAGTTCAGCTCTTTTTATGTACCCAAGTACTTTAAACTCTTGTGATCAGTAAATATATTACACTTTTCTCTGTATAAGTAATATCTCCAAATTTTCAAAGCAAACACAATAGCAGCAAGTTCAAGATCATGAGTAGGATAATTCAATTCATGTGGCTTTAATTTTCGAGAGGCATAAGAAATAACTTTTCCTTTTTGCATGAGAACACAACCGAGACCACGATGAGAAGCATCACTGTATATTACATACTCTTTCCCTTCAGTTGGTTGAGTAAGTATAGGAGCTTGTGTCAACAAGAATTTGAGAGTTTCAAAGCTCTCTTGGCATTTGTCATCCCAAGTAAACTTGACTTCTTTCTTCAAAAGATTAGTCAAAGGAGAAGCTACAGTGGAGAAGCCTTTCACAAACTTTCTATAGTATCCCGCTAAGCCTAAGAAACTTCTTACTTCTGTGGGACTTTTTAGTGGATTCCATTCAACAATAGCTTGAATCTTACTAGGATCCACCTTCACACCTTCATCTGACACAACATGTCCTAGAAAAGCCACTTCACTAAGCCCAAATTCACATTTAGAAAGCTGATCATAAAGCTCTTTCTCCTTTAAAATTTGCAAGACAATGTTGAGGTGTTTATCATCTTCACTATTCTTGGAATATATTAGAATATCATCTATAAAGACAATCATAAATTGATCAAGATAGGGCTTAAATACTCGATTCATTAGATCCATGAACACCGCAGGAGCATTCGTTAACCCGAATGGTATCACCAAAAATTCAGAATGACCGTATCGAGTTCTACAAGCAGTTTTGGGAACATCTTGATCTCTTACCCGCAGTTGGTAATACCTAGACCTCAAATCAATTTTTGAAAATAAGTTAGCACCCTTCAGCTGGTCAAATAGATCATCAATCCTATGAAGTGGATATCTGTTCTTGATTGTTATCTTGTTCAATTGCCTATAATCAATGCAAAGCCTAAGGGTGCCATCTTTCTTCTATAAAAATAAGACAGGTGCTCCCCAAGGAGAAACACTAGGATGGATGAAACCCTTCTCAAAAAGTTCTTGCAGTTGAACTTTCAACTCCCTCCATTCTGCTGGAGCCATTCTATAGGGAGTTATAAAAATAGGAGTAGTTCCAGAAACAAGCTCTAAGAAATTCAGCTTCTCTTTCAGGAGGCAACCTAGGAAGATTTTCAGGGAAGACATCATGAAAATTACACACTGTAGGTATTTCCTTGAGGCTAGGACTCTCCAAATGTGTATTAACTATATGAGCAAGATAGGCATCACAGCCTTGATGAATCATCTTTCTTGCAAAGACCTCCGAAATAATATTAGATGTTAGTGATCTCTCACCTTGAACAATGATGTGTGAAAATGTAGGATCTTTAAAAGTCACACGCTTTGACCTACAATCCACTACTGCATGGTATTTATAGAGCCAATCCATCCCAACAATAACATCAAAGTCTTGGAAAGGCATTTGAACCAAATCAGCAAGGAAGACTAGATTTTGAATCATAAAGGGGCAATCTCGATAAATGTGATTACAAACAACTTAATGACCCAAAGGACTTTCGACAAGCACATCATAGCTAAGTCTCACAGATTTCACATTTTCAGGAAAAACAAGTGATGAGAAAATATAGGAGTGTGTAGAACCAGGATCAAATAATGCAATAACATATAAGCCAAATAAGTGAAATTTACCGACAACCACATCTGGTCCATCTTGTTCATCCCTTTGTCTTATGGAATAAGCTCGTGCAGTTGCTCTTGACCCACTAGCTTGATTAGCTGCACTTGGGCCTGTTGCTTGTGTATTTCTATATCTTGCACCTTTATTGCCTTGAGAAGAATTAATAGTAGGTTTTTGAACTGAGCCTTCAGTATGCAAAGAAGGAGCAGGGTTATGGTTTGGACAATCCTTAACCTTATGATCAAAGTCCCCATAATTAAAACATGCACCAGAAGCCCTCCTACAAGTACCATAGTGATTCTTCCCACATTGTGCACAATTGGGTACACCAGTCTTGCCTTGGCCATAATTTGGAGTGCTAGTTGTAAAAAAATTTGATCTGTTCTGCTTATGTTGAACTGACCTGTTAGCACTACCAGCCCTAAAATTATCAAACCTACCTCTTTTGGATGGACCTTCGTAATCTGATTTAGGCCTTTTGAATTTGTTTTCATTTCTACTCGCTTCTTCCTTATCAACTCTTTCCCAAATAACGGCAGCTGAAACTAGTTTGCAAAATTTCTCATGTTGTAGGATCACCACATTCTTACGGATGGAATTATTCAAACCATCTTCAAAGCGCTTGCACTTATCTTTCTCTTCATTAATAATACCTCCAGCATAGCGAGATAGCCTGAGAAACTTTTGTTGATACTCATCAATAGACATGCCCCATTGCCTTAAGTTCAAAAACTCCTTTTTCTTTGCATCACAATAAGCAGGTGGTACATACTTTGTTCTGAATTCTTTAACAAAATCATCCCAAGTAAGCACCGGAGGTTTTGCTTTTGCATTTGGTACACTTACCCACCAGTCATAAGCAATTTTTTATAACAGTGAGACATCATACTTAAATTTGGCAGCATCCAAACACTCTATTTGCTCAAATACCCTCTCCATACGGTCAAGCCATTGTTCAGCATCAGTAGGATCAACACTTCCTTCGAACTCAACTCCACCCATTTTTCTCAGTTTATCATAGTTCGTTTCATTGGGGTCATGCATTCTTCCAGCCAAATGATGAAAGAAATCAGCCATCTATTGAAAATGAGGGTTCATAACAGGAGCACTATGATCCATATGAGGATGTGGCTCAACTCTCGCATCCTGATTGTTTCCAACTTCAGAACCACTGGTACGAGGGTAATTATTATCAGCATGATGCTCTCCAACCCCTTCTAGTAAGTTAGGTTGGGAAATAGAGTTACCCGAACCCTCACGAGTAGCTTCCATAGGTCTATTAGAAGAAGAGGCCATAATTTAATTCCTTCAAAAGGGAAGATCACATTGCATTAAGGACATGTACACGATTCATATGCACAATAGACTAAACAAAGTATAATATCCAGGTATACAAGAAAGAGTATTATCTAAGAAGTCCTAAAAAGATAAAATGTACTAATAGGTCACAAACAGAAGTCCTAGAACTACAAACCTAAGGCTATGATACCAACACTTGTAGCGACCCTCTTGGGAGGATGCCACTTTTGAAACAAAAACAAATATATACCTATAGCATTTAAAAGGGACTCCATTTAAAACATATTAATCATTTTATTTATATAGCGGAATTAGGCCCATACGAAAAGAGTTAAAGGCATAATATTTTGACATCTAATAATTCATATAATTCCAAGTAAAGACCATATAGGAGTTTCAATTCACGATGGCAGACCTTTCAAAAATAATCAAGCATGTACCTTATGGAAATTCATTTTTTTCCATTAAAACACAACTGCGGGATCATTATGTACATTATCTTTGAACTTCCAAATACTAAAGAAACACTAGTTTCTTCCATTTTACAAATTACAAACCAAAATGTAACTTTAATACATTATAAGATCTGAGTTTACACACCTCAAAATAGCCAACGCGATACCAAATTTAAGTTTACAATTTACAGTACTATAATAAAATAAGCCTCCAAATTTTACATATATAAGTGCAACATACGGATCATGTACAAGTCCCAAAATTACTACAAAACATAAATGCCTATATGCAAATGTGATCTTCTAAAAGCTCCAAAAAGTCTACTTCAAGTGGCCCTCTTCAATTATTCTCCCGAGCATCACCTACGATAGAAAACAACTATCGCTTAGTACAAGACTTAGTGGTGTATAAAGCTTGGGCTTGGAGTCATAGACTTCTCCAATTCCCTTCTAAATTATTGGCAGCGCAATATAACATATAAATTAAAAACAAGTAAACAAGTATAGTACAAGTATCAAAATCGACATTCAAACCTCAAGTGTCATGGCAGTTCATAGAACTATCTCACGAGATGTCAAATAACAAATTTCGCTCAATATGTACGTCATGCCGTCACATAAAGCATAATCCAATATCAAGAAGGGATGAAGCCCTGTATCAAGTAGGGCCAAGATCCAATAATCAAAGGATCAAGAACCATATTAAAAATGGCTTTCTAGTTAGTACTTAAATGGATAGTTTTCCATAATTAAGATGAACCACAAATCCAGAGTCAAGATGGCCAAACATCCGAATCAAGACGCATGCCAATACAGCGACATAGTCACTTCCACAAGAAGTACAAAGTCCCAACAAGAATGCAGAATGATCAAGCAATTCGTACAAGTGGGCGAATTAACGAATATCTCACAATAATTCAAAATACCAATATATCGATATAAGGTCACGAGAAAGCAAATGAAAGTTCTAACACAATAATCAAAATATTGCAGCAAGCAATGATAGTATAAGTTCAAGTTTATACACAAACCTTGGCTTCTTAGCACGTAAATAGTCCTACCACAACTTGACGAGTTTAAATCGTAGACCAACAAGTGCGTCAACTTCCTCAAACAATTTCCTTTAGCTTGTACAAGAGTATAAACACCTTGAATACACAATCAAATATCCATTTAATATTCAGAAATTTCATCAGGTGAAAATGAATAATATAGATATCAAAAGTCAGCCTAGTTTGTGCAAATCACACCAAATCCCCAAAATAGTAAATCTGGACAGCCTAACTGCCTTGTGTTGTGACTCAGTTTCGAATAGGTAAGCGGTAAAACCAAGCTTTGTAGTATTCACAAAAGTTGTAGGTACATGTCTTAGGGTCACAAGTAGTCAAAAAACATCACAAAATATATTTCGTACAAAACTTTATGCCCAAAATACTAACAGCTGTACATAGAAGGTTCTTAAATCGGAAAAACTGGCCAGAACCTTCCCTGTGTTGCGTCTCCTTGTTCGACCCCATAACAGAAAAACCAGATTTTTACATAAAAATAAGAGTTATAAATCTATGAAATATCTTTCCAAAACATATTTGATCAATCAAAACAGATCTCTACACAACAAGATATGATAATATTACTTCCAGCCACAAGGTTCTAAATAAAAGTTTTGCACACTTACCACAAGAGAGGGCTTGTCTTATGTTCTAGCTGCAAGAACAAGTTGTTCTAGGAAATTTTGTGAGGGAATAAGATTGAGAGAGAGCTCATGGGTTTTCCTTAGCCTTAAGGAACCGAAATTTGAGAGGAGGTGTAATATTTTACACACAAACATGGATATATATCACAATTGAAAAGGTGGCTGCCCAAAAAGTTAAAGTTGGCTGCCCCTGTCGCGCCCCATTTTTTCTCGTGAAAAGATGGGTCATCGACGTGAAAACTCTCTTTTTTAGGATGGAAAAGAGAGTGAAGAGTCACCACCTAACGAATTTAAGGCGCGTTACGGCACCATCTAACTGATTAAATTAAATTTTATTTTTAGTCTACGCAACCAGAGAATCGGGTAAGGGTTCAAGTTACCTTGAAAGGAAGGTGTTAGGAACCTTTCGAGGTCCACAAATGTGGGTCCCTGCCAGATTCGTTATTTATGTGGGGAGTATGTGATAAACAAAGATCGATATGAATTAATAAAACTACACCGTTATACAAATAAATTCTATTTTTTTTATGAGAAGACGATAAATTAAACCAGTTTAATTATTAATGAAACTAGGTGAGAAAGCGTTAAGCATGTGGAATATTTAAAAGCTAAATAAACACATAAGAAAATCAGATAAGCGAGAAGATAGAATTCGAAAAACTGATATAGGAAAAGAGATCTAATTAGTCGGTGATTTAATTAATACTACCCAAACACGTAAGAGTATAAGAATTAAACCTAGGTTAATTTTAACCTATTCGGATCAGCGCCCGGCTTATTTATCGAAGACAATTTCAAAGTCATTGTCTATTCTGCTCGGGACAATTTCCATCATATCCGTCTATCTACCACCTAGGTTGGTTATTAAGATTATTATCCTAAGAGCGCACTAAACAAATGAAAAATACTAATGCGTCTTAAGATGCTTACCCTTCCCAACTTAACGTCCAAGAGGCATTTGGACTTACTATTTGGGTATGAGTCTAGACAAATAAAATCTTAGGTTTCCTAATTAGACACGGAAAGCGTCAAACAAAACAAGGAGGGCTTTACTGCAAGTAGAACATAATGATCTCAAATAAGCCTCTTAATTAATTACAGGATTAACACATCTCACACAATTAACATCCTTATTTAATTGCACATATAGGCATAATTTAATGATTTGACATGCAAAGCTTATCATTTAAAAATCCATGGGAAAAGTTTCTGATACTTGATATGCTGAGAACAAATTTAATCTCTCAAACAAGGTAATTGGTAATTTAACATGCTGAAATTGTTTTTAAAAAAATGATTTTTAATGCAGAGAAATTATTAGTTAAGTCCAATGAGCATAATGTCTAACGGTTTGTCATGCTGAATTTGATAGCCAAATAATTTAGTATGCTGAAACAAGTTTTAACTTGGGCGTGATCTCTGAAAAAAACTAAAACTTATTTTAAAGCTTAAGATATGGTGACTAATTTGTTTAAAGTGTTGAAACTGATAACTAATTGACATGCTGAAACCTTGTTTAGTCCTATAGGCATAATCTCTATTTTTGACTTGCAAAAAAAAACTAATTTAATCATGCTGAGATAAATTGAACTAATTTTAAATATGCTGAGATTGGTTTTAATATGCTGAATTAAATTTGACAGATTTAAACATGCTGAAACTGAAACTAACGTGCTGAAACTGTTCTAACTCATAGGCGTGATTTCTAAGTTTAATGAAACTACTTTAAATCCTATAGGCATGATTTCTAATTATTTAAATGAAACCGACTTACCTACAGACATGATTTTTAATCTAAAATAATGAAACAGACTTAACTCATATAAGCAGGGTAATAATAAAATAAATTTTAACTCCTATAACCAAATTTCTAATCAGATTCTTTTTTTTATATTAAACATACTGAACCTACACGATTTCTGATTGAGTTGTCATATTAAACATGCTAAAAATTAAAGAGTCTTACGAACACGATTCTAATCACTGAAAACACGTTAAACGAACCTATAGGCATTATTTCTAACAAATGAGATTAATAGAGATCCTATAGGCATGATTTCTACGATTTACAATTAAGAAAGTAGCACGTAGTTTGCCCCTCCCCCATAGCACCCCTAATGTATTTTATTACATCATCAAAGTTTTTTACAATAAATTATTACAGAAAAAATAAATGAATAAAAAAAATAGAACTAATACAATATATAAGTCTAGCGAGATCTCCAAATCCCGAGCAACTCTTCACGATAAGACCCATATTTTAATAGATTACCTGTCAAACATAGTAAACATAGGATTCGGAGGACCTTTTACCACTCATAGGATTGCCCCGACATGTCAGAGTTCCTGAGGATCTCAAGGATCCTAGGCAGTGCTTATGTCGTAGAATGAGGTGCATTAGGCCATCCATAATTCACCCAAATACCACAGAACAACCAAAGTGGAGCCAAATATAGTTGTATAAGCCAACAAAACATCCAAACATAAAACAACTAACTGGTGCGTGCTAACAGAAGATTAATGCAACAAAAACCAAACCAAACAGAAATATAAGTTCATGCTTTTATAAACAACTCACAGAATAATCATGGATAACACAGACGATTACACGTTCTAAAGGTAAACATGCATATGAATTGATATATACATAGGTAGAACACTAACCAGTTATCTGCAAATAACAAGAAAATATTCAAAGTCGTCACTCTTAGCAATCAATACCACTTTAGCAGCCAGGAAGAGAAGTTAAAAAGAAAGGAGTAGTATTGTGTAAAAGTGTCCGTGTGAATGAAAAAAAAGGATGTCTTTATAATGAAAGTAAGGGACTCAATTAGAGGAAGGGAATAATTCAAAGAGTGAATCAAGGTAAATCTTTCCCTTAATTACAATAGCTAAATCAATTAATCACCAATTTACCATAAAGAAGAGAATAGATAAAGTTATATCGTAATAAAGAGAAATCAAACAAAGAGAAACTTTACCTTAATTAAAACACAGGATCAATCAGAATACAAAAATGGGTTTGATTTTATTTTCTAAGCATAAATAGACCAGTAGCTGTCAATTAAGGGTAAAACGAGTCAACACTTTACCATAATTAAATAGGTAACCAAGTTATCAATACCAAAATCCTTTCCCAAAATCAAGTACTCGAATCAATTATATATGAAACAATCAAAGCTTTACCGTGAATAAACAAGTACTAAGGCTGATTATTCATCAATTGGAATCAATCATGGAACTCACAAATTAACCTGCTATAAACGGGATACGGATCTTATCATGGAATCATGTAAGAAAGGAAAACATACTGACTATAACTATTGTATTTCAAATTAAGAAAGCACTAACACAGAATCATTAACCAAAATTGAACCTAACAGAGAATTAATAGTAAAATCACAATCCGTATTTGTTGAGCAAAGAGGGATACGAATAGAAAAGTACTAATCGGAACTTAGTCACGGAGTTTACACAAACAAGAAAGCGTGAATCAAGATAAGGAGTTACCATTTGGCATGAATATAGGCTATCTTTCAACCCAATACAATATGTCGAACAAAATTGGTCAACCCAATGACACCGGATGAATCACAGGCCACGTTTCACACTTGAAATACAACATGATAACCAAACACGCTTAGACATAGATCTCGCGACAAAGTAAACTCAAGATCAAATTTTCAGAATTGTAAGAATCATGATTTTCCACATATCATAATAGGCAGCCAAACCTAAATAAAATTAAACAACCATTCATAAACACTCATAATAGGGTTTTGAATCTCAGAACCTGTTACCGTGAAAGACTATACGCTCGAGCAAAAAAAATGAATTCCAAGTCAAATCTCAATTGGATTTACCAGATTCGTTGTATGGCTCGTCGGAGTCCTCCGCCGTTCATCGGAGAAAAGCAAAAACCTTTGGGTTTTGGGGGTGAGGGTTTTGCTGGACCACCGCGGCTAGCAGCTTGCCAGCGGCGGAGGTGGTGGCGACTGTGGGGGTTTGGTCAGTTTTGGTTGATCGGAGGTGGTGGAGTTTCGCCGGTCAAACACCAAAAATGGAAGCGGTACTCGCCGCTGCTTCATCGGCGGCTCCGACGGAGGAGAAAGAGGAGAAATAAGAGGGGGAGAGGAAGAACGATGGCTGTGGAGGGTTTACTGGCGGGTGGTGGTTGCTGGCTGGAGTGGCTGAGGAGGGTGGCGGTGGTGGTGTGGTAGTGAGAGAAGAGGAGCGGAGAAGAGGGAAAGAGGCGGTGATGTCAGAATGGGGTTAGGGTTGGGGGGTGTTTTGTTTAAAAAGGAATGAAGAAAAGGGGTTTGATCTCGGCCGTTGATCGTATTAGATCAACGGTTGAGATTGAATTAGACTTGGGATTTAAAATTGGGCCAAATTAGCTCAATTTAGGCTAAAATTAAAATAAACTGGGTAGGAAGGGACTAGGATTTAAATAATTTGAGATTGGAAATTGAATTTGGATGGCTATTTAATAAATAAACTACTATGTATATAAAATTTTGTAGATAAAATAATAATTAACGATAATTATCAAAAGATAAATTATTTAAAAAAAAGAATAAATTACGTATATATATTGTACGTAAAATAAATGAAATGCAATAGCATATGAAATTTATAAAAAAAAATAGTAATAATATGAAATAAATTATATATTTAAAAATTGTATACAAATTTAAAAGTATCACGATGACGATAGAAACGTGATTTACTTAGTAAATAAAAGCAATACGCGAGGAATGAAGGATGAATTGGCGGGCAAGGAATGTTTACTAGTAGCCAATTTTGTCTGACCTGACGATTAATTCTCCTGAATTCGAAAAGCAAAAGGGGATTGCAAAAGTGTTGCGGCCGAGACTTTGGTTTTCAAGTCGCCTAAATATCCCTGGTCTTACGGGAATCAGGCCGTGTGTAGTTCTAGATTCAGAAATGAACAAGGTTTCTTAAAATCTGAACGAAGATGTAGTTGGCACGAGTCGATGAGATTTAAACGATTAGCTGAGAATAGGACATGAGCAACGGTCCAGTGTTGGTGATATACGGATAAGAAAGGTTGTGTTTTGGAAGCGAAGACGATGGTTAATCTCGTTTCTTGGCTTGCGCAGTTCTCGATGCCTACAATTTCTGTTATAACTAGATAAAGATTAACATTTAAATAAGAATAAAGTAAAACATGATGCAGGTTCCTTTTAAGACTATGGAATGTTGCTTAAGACGATAAAAATGTTGTCTTAAGCGATGATATATCAGGATTATGATACGTAAGATTAATCCTCAGGCCATGAAATGATGTCTGCGGGCCATGAAAATGATGCCTTTAGACGATGACGCCTTTGGAGTATGACAAGCAGAAAGTAAATCCCTAGGCCATGAAATGATGTCCGCAGGCCATGGAAATGATGCCTTTAGACTATGATGCCTTCGGAGCATGGTAAGCAGAAATTAAAGGAAGCATATCTGTTTTGAGTGGTATATCATGACGTTTGGTAGCTTCTGAATAATTTGTTCCATGGTAGCTTGTTGTGATTCGATACAGTCTCGGGCTCAATGCAATCTCGGGCGCAATGCAATTCTCGGGCACAATGCAATTCTCGGGCCAAATGCAATCTTGGGCTCAATCAAAATTCTCGGGCTTGATGTAATTCTAGTGCAAAATGCGATCTCGATCTCAAATGCATTTCTCGGGCGCAGTGCAATTCTCGGACTCAATGCAATTCATAATTTTCGAGCACAATGCAATCTCGGGCTCAAATGCAATCTCGGGCTCAAATGCATTTTTCGGGTAAATATAATTCTCGAGCCAAATGTAATTCTCAGGCTTGACGCAAGCTCGGGCAACATGCAATTCTCGGGCCAAATTTAATTCTCGGGACAAATGCAGTCTCGGGGCAAATATAATTCTCGGGTAAAATATAATTCTCGGGCCAAAATGCAATTCTCGGGCCAAATGCAGTCTCGGGCCAAATATAATTTTCGGGCCAAAGTCATCTCGGGCATAATGCAATCTCGGGCCAAATGCAATTCTCGGGCCAAATGCAATTCTCGGGCTCAAATGCAACCCCGAGCCAAAGTCATCTCGGGCATAATATAATTCTCGGGCCAAATGCAATCTCTAGCCAAAATGCAATTCTCGGGCCAAATGCAGTCTCGGGCCAAATATAATTCTCGAGCCAAATGCAATCTCGAGCCAAAGTCATCTCGGGCATAATGCAATCTCGGGCCAAATACAATTCTCGGGCCAAATGCAATTCTCGGGCTCAAATGCAACCCCGGGCCAAAGTCATCTCGGGCATAATGCAATCTTGGGCCAAATATAATTCTCGGGCCAAATGCAATCTTGGGCCAAAGTCATCTCGGGCATAATGCAATCTTGGGCCAAATGCAATTCTCGGGCCAAATGCAATTCTTCTTTGAGGAGATAGAGTAGCTTAGCTTTCTTGCCATATTTTGATGATGGTGTTTGTCTTGATTCTGCTGAGACAATTCTCGAATTTGTACCTGCTAGTTCTGCGTTCAAAGAAAAATTGTTAATTTGTAAAAAGGGGAGGTTGATTTGTGCATATGCTCTTGGGTGCATCTGTCCTCCTTGTTATGTGTCTGCGGGCTGTCGCACTCTCTTCGAGCACTCGCTCGAGCAAATAAATAAATAAGCTTTTAAATCGTATTTTGAAATAACTTTCTTTGAAAAGGGAAGGGAAATGTTAAAAATAATAATATTGTTGAATCATAAACCGTGACATGTTTTGAGACATCACAACATCTGATCATCTTTGCATTTGGAGTGCAGCTCCGATGAAATATTTGAGGGCTCTCAAAAATTTCTGCCCCAGTGTAGAACTTGTCTTTCGGCTAGAAAATTTTGTAGAATGAGCGGTCGCTTGTTGTGAATTTTGAGGTTCTCTCAAGATTTTCTGCCCTAGTCTTACGATTCATGGTAATGCTTTTCAGATGGAATTTTTGAGATCCTCTCAAAAATTCTGCCCCAGTTATGATGCTCGACAAGGGAAAATGAAAGGTTTTATTATGATAAGACCGAACTCCATAGGAGCGCCTACGTATCCCTCTTAAAAGGGAATCAGGTCAAACGTAGTTCCAATTTACAAGGTAAGGAAGCATAACAAAAATAACTTTCTCTTAACTTCTCAGATGAAGTATCTTCTGACAGCGTCGAAATTGATAGGCTTGGGCACTATAAACGGGGTGAGAGGGAATTTGGTATGAGTATGTAGGAATTTGATAAAGAGGGATAGGGTATGGAGATTGTTGGTATAGTGGAGGGTGTGTTGTAGGCGTTTGGGAAATTAGTGGGTTTTTGAAATCCTGTGCCATCATCACAGTCCCCACTTCTTTTTTCTTTCGATTTTCAGCAATTTCACCAGATTGTAGAGACTTATTGGTAGCCTGTAGAGCCTCCAAATTGATAATGCTACCACTTTTGATGCCTTCCTCTAGTCTTTCCCCGACCTGGATGATCTCGGCGAAACTCTTTTCCGTGATGAGCATCATCTTTTCATAGTACTGTAGTTCCTGGGCCCGAATAAAATAATCTTTCATTTGAGCCTCGTCCATTGGAGGTCGGGCTCTGGCCGCTTCAGCTCTCCATCTCAAGGCATATTCCCGAAATAATTCATTAGGCTTCTTCTTCAGGTTTTGAATGTGAAACCAATTTGGGGCATTGTCCATGTTGAATCCAAATCTTTCTACAAAATCGGAGTCCATGTCTATCCATCTGGACCACTTTCTGGTATCCTGCTCAATGTACCAGGTTAAGGCATCCCCGGTAAGGCTTCTCATGAACAGCTTCATCCGTATTTTCTCATCTCTTCCTACTCCCACCAGCTTATCACAATACATTCTTAAGTGTGGTTTGGGATCCCCGGTCCCATTGAATAACTCAAATTTGGGAGGTTTGTACCCCTCCGGTAATTCAACGTCTGGGTGCATACATAGGTCTTCATAATTCAGACCCTTCACCCCTCTAATGCCCTCTATATGTTGCAGTCTATTGGTGACCTGCTCTAGCTTTTCGACCATGTTCTGTATTAACCAGTCTTTTTCTGAAGGCTTTGGCTCAAGCTGGTGCTGAACAAAAGGAGCAGTTTCCACGTATATGGGGTTTAGGTTATAATTTCCTGGAACGTGGGTAGGGACTATATTTGGAGTGGTTTGGGAGTTTTGTGGAGCTGAGAGGGTAGGATACTGTGGTGGAGGACATTGGCTAGTCCTTGGAAAAACGTAAGTATGCTGCAAGTCATTTTGTGGTTATGGTACATTGGGTATGGTTTGGAGTTTTGCGGCGATATTGTCCTCGACCGTCAGGTCACGAGGACTTTTCAAATTGAAGGACAACTTGGCCAAATTACGAACTTGCGCCAGTTCATCCTGTAAGTAAAGGATTCTTTGCTCCATTCGTAATATTAGCTCATCACGGTCTCCACCAATACTTTTTGAGACTTCCTTACTCTTACTAGCACTATTGTCCCCCATCTTATCTTTTCTTTCACGATTTGGACTCAGAGGAGGAGGAGGAGTCCCTTTTGATCTAGTATGATATCCCAGCATGTACAAATCAACCTTTGGGAAGGGAGTAAGAGTAAGACAAAATCAACAGAAACCAAGTTAGTAGTAAGATATTTATTCTAAAGATAAACACATTGATTGCGAAAAATAAACGTCCTAAATGCAAGGGGCCTCGTTGAGCCAGAGGTAGGCCTAAAACGACACATATATGATTCATGACATTTTAATCCAAGCCAAGATTCGATATTAGTCGGAGTTTAGAGTCAGATAATAAACGAAGTAAACCATTTATTAAATCAAACTTTGATCTACTATAATTCTTTGCGGAAATGAAAAAAAATAATAAAGTAGAGCTAGGGGAAAGCAGGATGACAAGGGAAATTCCTAAATTCAAAAGCCTCCATTGTATTGTTTCAGAGATCTTGGATCAACTTGTGCCCACATTGCAGGAGTGATATCATAATGACGATTCAACAGCTTCCGTGCGCAGGTGGTCTCTTTTATATCTTCAAATCCATAAGGTTGTCCCAATTTGCTAAGCCGCACAACTTCAGCATCCTCCAAAAGCCATACATAGTAATCGGGTGCACAATAGGCCTGCTCGGTGCCCACGCTTACAGTCATCAACCCTTCCCATTGTTGAAGCAATTCTTTGGCCTTAGGGATTTCATATTTTGAGCCAAACTCAAGCTCAGAACCTCCCATGTGGGCTCTTAGGGGTATGACTTGGGTTCGTCTGAACTGGCGGAGCACTCGAACTGGAGCGTAAGGCTGGAGGCCTTTCAACCCAATGAGCTCGATGTAGTAAAGCTTGTTGCTTCTTATGACAGCTGTGCGGGCGGGTAACCATGAATACTTTCACTGAATCTGATATCCTGAACGGGCTTTCATAAAAGCAAACCAATCTTCGGTACCCACAGGAGAATTGAACCTGATCATCCTTTGAGAATGGGTGTCGATCTTGTTTCCCATTCCCGTCAAAATGTCTATCAAGTCGGGCCGTTTGTAAAAGTGCTCAACGGCCCATAGCTGCAGCAGAAGGTTACACCCTTCGAAGAACCTCTTACCCCTAAAGCACTTGGACAGTGCCCTAAATACCTCAGCAAGGATCATGGGTACCAAGGTGGCCTCCATATTATCAATACCGCGACATAAAGCTTGAACCACCGAACTAAGGCAAGTATCAATCTTACCATTCTCCCTTGGAAACACTAGAGTGCCTAGCAAGGCTATGGAAAAAGCATTCAGTCGTTTCTTTTCCCATTTTTCAGCAGAACAAGAGAACTCTTTCTGAAAAACCTTATGACCATCCCTGCGACCAAAACGTTCATACAAGAAATCCAAATTAATCCAGTCAAAGTCCAGACAAGCTAATTTGAGATTGTTTTTCAATCCGAGATGATGCAGAAACTTTTTCCCAGATTGTTTGCGAGGCAAGATCAACCCTCTATTTTGGTACCGCAACTCCGTGAACCCTCCAATCTCTTCCACGGTCGGTGTTAACTCAAAATCGCTAAACTTGAAAATGACCTTTTCAGGGTCCCAGAAATGCAACAAAGCCTTGATCAAATACCGATCTGGAGCTACATAAATCAAAGAGGTCAGGAAACCCAAGGACCGACGAATCTCTTTACCATGTTCTTTCTTCATATCTTCCCACCATCTCCTTGATTTATGGGGAACACCCACAACCATCCTAGTGTTGGGAAATGCCGGTGTGCCTTCTATTCTACAGCCTGAAAGAGAAACAAAACAAACTTTTCTAAACTTCTTTCATATTAAACTGGCTTGGATTAATTTGTCATGATCACTTAGCACATAATATGATTATTTATCTTTGGATTGATGGGAACTCTTTGACAATAAGGAGGCTGCTTATTTTGCGGGTTGACTCCTAGGGCCAAACCATATGTGGCTGATGCATGCATGACTTATATAAGGGGGTAGATACAGCACTATCCTAAGTTTCTGAGATTTGGATAAACACGGACTCAAGGTTTTCTTATCCGAGGAGGCACGTGGTCACACGGTAGCAAAACTATCCGCTCACCCCACATCGATGCCAACTCTCTAAAATGAGTATTTGAAAGAATTTTGGAGAAGTGCAGAGGCACAACTCACGTGTATAGTGTGTGAAAGTGTGAAGTTCCCAAGTGGGGGAGATATGAGTGGAATGACAGTTATGAAAAGCATTAACATGTAGCATATAGGAAAAGCAGTAACACGTTGAACAGTTAAGGAAAGCAGTAAAAAAAAATCAATTAATAGAGAAACCAAAAAGCATATAACGGGTGAGGAGAAATCAAACATAAAACACATATCAACAGAAATAACATGCTAAACATAAAACAGGTAAATTGTTTATGAGAACAAACAGGAGAAGATAGGAAAGAGAATGAAAACATGAGGAAAGGATAAAGGGAAAATCATGTTAAACACATTTAAGGAGACATATAAGAAAGTGTTTATAAGAAAACAAGTTAGTGGACAAAGTAAAATTTATAATGAAAATACGAAAAGACACAATGATCATGATAAAATTAAAACATACTAGAATTATTTTAAAAGATAGAAAAGGGGGGGAAAGGAAAGGAAACTCAGCATGAAAATCTTTTTACGAATAAAGGATTACCCACACAAAAACACATAATTTTTCAAAGAATACTACATATACGACTAGATATATTATTTGAACACACAAACAAATTAAAATATTCTAAAAATGTAAAAATACACATATTATTTAAGGAAACACAAAAGAGAAAGTACTCTTAGCATGGAAGTAACTATTTATGAAAATAAAATATTAACAGAGAAAAAACATAAACAGAATAATAAGCATGCTAAACATGAAAAAAAAATAAAGACAAGGAAAATAATTAATTACGATAAGAAAATAATCATAAAAAAACAAGGTAACATAAAAATCCCACATAAACACAAATTTCGTAATGGTTAGAACCTAAGTATCCCCAGAAGAGTCGCCATTCTGTCGTGCCCCATTTTTTCTCGCGAAAAGATGGGTCATCGACGTGACAACTCTCTTTTTTAGGATGGAAAAGAGAGTGAAGAGTCACCACCTAACGAATTTAAGGCGCGTTAGGGCACCATCTAACTGATTAAATTAAATTTTATTTTAAGTCTACGCAACCAGAGAATCGGGTAAGGGTTCAAGTTACCTTGAAAGGAACGTGTTAGGCACCTTTTGAGGTCCACAAATGTGGGTCCCTGCCGGATTTGTTATTTATGTGGGGAGTATGTGATAAACAAAGATCGATATGAATTAATAAAACTACACCGTTATACAAATAAATTCTATTTTTTTATGAGAAGACAATAAATTAAACCAGTTTAATTATTAATGAAACTAGGTGAGCAAGAGTTAAGCATGTGGAATATTTAAAAGCTAAATAAACACATAAGAAAATCAGATAAGCGAGAAGATAGAATTCAAAAAACTGATATAGGAAAAGAGATCTAATTAGTAGGTGATTTAATTAATACTACCCCAAACACGTAAGAGTATAATAATAAAACCTAGGTTAATTTTAACCTATTCGGATCAGCGCCCGACTTTTTTGTCGAAGACAATTTTAAAGTCATTGTCTATTCTGCTCGGGACAATTTCCATCATATCCGTCTATCTACCCACCTAGGTTGGTTATTAAGATTATTATCCTAAGAGCGCACTAAACAAATGAAAAATACTAACGCATCTTAAGATGCGTACCCGTCCCAACTTAACGTCCAAGAGGCATTTGGACTTACTATTTGGGTATGAGTCTAGACAAATAAAATCTTAGGTTTCCTAATTAGACACGGAAAGCGTCAAACAAAACAAGGAGGGCTTTACTGCAAGTAGCACATAATGATCTCAAATAAGCCTCTTAATTACTTACAGGATTAACACCTCTCACACAATTAACATCCTTATTTAATTGCACATATAGGCATAATTTAATGATTTGACATGCAAAGCTTATCAATTAAAAATCCATGGGCAAAGTTTCTGATTACTTGATATGCTGAGAACAAATTTAATCTCTCAAACAAGGTAATTTGTAATTTAACATGCTAAAATTGTTTTAAAAAAAATGATTTTTAATGCAGAGAAATTATTAATTAAGTCCTATGAACATAATATCTAACGGTTTGTCATGCTGAATTTGATAGCCAAATAATTTAGTATGTTGAAACAAGTTTTAACTTGGGCGTGATCTCTGAAAAAAACTAAAACTTATTCTAAAGCTTAAGATATGGTGACTAATTTGTTTAAAGTGCTGAAACTGATAACTAATTGACATGCTGAAACCTTGTTTAGTCCTATAGGCATAATCTCTATTTTTGACTTGCAAAAAAAAACTAATTTAATCATGCTGAGATAAATTGAACTAATTTTAAATATGTTGAGATTGGTTTTAATATGCTGAATTAAATTTGACAGATTTAAACATGCTGAAACTGAAACTAACGTGCTGAAACTGTTCTAACTCATAGGCGTGATTTCTAAGTTTAATGAAACTACTTTAAATCCTATAGGCATGATTTCTAATTATTTAAATGAAACCGACTTACCTACAGACATGATTTTTAATCTAAAATAATGAAACAGACTTAACTCATATAAGCAGGGTAATAATAAAATAAATTTTAACTTCTATAACCAAATTTCTAATCAGATTCTTTTTTTTTATATTAAACATAATGAACCTACACGATTTCCTATTGAGTTGTCATATTAAACATGCTGAAAATTAAGGAGTCTTACGAACACGATTCTAATCATTGAGAACACGTTAAACGAACCTATAGGCATTATTTCTAACAAATGAGATTAATAGAGATCCTATAGGCATGATTTCTATGATTTACAATTAAGAAAGTAGCACGTAGTTTGCCCCTCCCCCATAGCACCCCTAATGTATTTTATTACATCATCAAAGTTTTTTACAATAAATTATTATAGAAAAAATAAATGAATAAAAAAAAATAGAACTAATACAATATATAAGTCTAGCGAGATCTCCAAATCCCGAGCAACTTTTCACGATAAGACCCGTATTTTAATAGATTACCTGTCAAACATAGTAAACATAGGATTCGGAGGACATTTTTATCACCCATAGGATTGCCCCGACATGTCAGAGTTCCTGAGGATCTCAAGGATCCTAGGCAGTGCTTATGTCGGAGAATGAGGTGCATTAGGCCCTCCATAATTCACCCAAATACCACAGAACATCCAAAGTGGAGCCAAATATAGTTGTATAAGCCAACAAAGCTGCCAAACATAAAACAACTAACTGGTTCGTGCTAACAAAAGATTAATGCAACAAAAACCAAACCAAACAGAAATATAAGTTCATGCTTTTATAAACAACTCACAGAATAATCATGGATAACACAGACGATTACACGTTCTAAAGGTAAACATGCATATGAATTGATATATACATAGGTAGAACACTAACCAGTTATCCGCAAATAACAAGAAAATATTCAAAGTCGTCACTCTTAGCAATCAATACCACTTTAGCAGCCAGGAAGAGAAGTTAAAAAGAAAGGAGTAGTATTGTGTAAAAGTGTCCATGTGAATGAAAAAGAAGGTTGTCTTTATAATGAAAGTAAGGGACTCAATTAGAGGAAGGGAATAATTCAAAGAGTGAATCAAGGTAAATCTTTCCCTTAATTACAATAGCTAAATCAATTAATCACCAATTTACCATAGAGAAGAGAATAGATAAAGTTATACCGGAATAAAGAGAAATCAAACAAAGAGAAACTTTACCTTAATTAAAACACAGGATCAATCAGAATACAAAAATGGGTTTGATTTTATTTTCTAAGCATAAATAGACCAGTAGCTGTCAATTAAGGGTAAAACGAGTCAACACTTTACCATAATTAAACAGGTAACCAAGTTATCAATACCAAAATCCTTTCCCAAAATCAAGTGCTCGAATCAATTATATATGAAACAATCAAAGCTTTACCGTGAATAAACAAGTACTAAGGCTGATTATTCATCAATTGGAATCAATCATGCAACTCACAAATTAACCTTCTGTAAACGGGATACGGATCTTGTCATGGAATCATGTAAGAAAGGAAAACATACTGACTATAACTATTGTATTTCAAATTAAGAAAGCACTAACACAGAATCATTAACCAAAATTGAACCTAACATAGAATTAATAGTAAAATCACAATCAGTATTTGTTGAGCACAGAGGGATACGAATAGACAAGTACTAATTGGAACTTAGTCACGGAGTTTACACAAACAAGAAATCGTGAATCAAGATAAGGAGTTACCATTTGGCATGAATATAGGCTATCTTTCAACCCAATACAACATGTCGAACAAAATTGGTCAACCCAATGACACCGGACGAATCACAGGCTACATTTCACACTTGAAATACAACATGATAACCAAACACGCTTAGACATAGATCTCGCGACAAAGTAAACTCAAGATCAAATTTTCAGAATTGTAAGAATCATGATTTTCCACATATCTTAATAGGCAGCCAAACCCAAATAAAATTAAACGACCATGCATAAACACTCATAATAGGGTTTTGAATCTCAGAACCTGTTATCGTGAAAGACGATACGCTCGAGAAAAAAAATGAATTCCAAGTCAGATCTCAATTAGATTTACCAGATTCGTTGTATGGCTCGTTGGAGTCCTCCGCTGTTCATCGGAGAAAAGCAAAAACCTTTGGGTTTTGGGGGTGAGGGTTTCGCCAGACCGCCGCGGCTAGAATCTTGCCGGCGGCAGAGGTGGTGGCGACTGTGGGGGTTTGGTCGGTCTTTGTTTGATCGGAGGTGGTGGAATTTCGCCGGTCAAACACCAAAAATGGAAGCGGTACTCGCCGCTGCTTCATCGGCGGCTCCGACGGAGGAGAAAGAGGAGAAATGAGAGGGGGAGAGGAAGAACGATAACTGTGGAGGGTTTACTGGCGGGTGGTGGTTGCTGGCTGGAGTGGCTGAGGAGGGTGGCGGCGGTGGTGTGGTAGTGAGAGAAGAGGAGCGGAGAAGAGGGAAAGAGGCGGTGATGTCAGAATGGGGGTAGGGTTGGGGGGTGTTTTGTTTAAAAAGGAAAGAAGAAAAGGGGTTTGATCTCGGTCGTTGATCGTATTAGATCAACGGCTGAGATTGAATTAGACTTGGGATTTAAAATTAGGCCAAATTAGCTCAATTTAGGCTAAAATTGAAATAAACTGGGTAGGAAGGGACTAGGATTTAAATAATTTGAGATTGGAATTGAATTTGGATGGCTATTTAATAAATAAACTACTATGTATACAAAATTTAGTAGATAAAATAATAATTAACGATAATTATCAAAAGATAAATTATTTTAAAAAAAGAATAAATTACGTATATATATTGTACGTAAAATAAATGACATGTAATATCATATGAAATTTATGAAAAAAATAGTAATAATATGAAATAAATTATATATTTAAAAATTGTATACGAATTTAAAAGTATCACGATGACGATAGAAACGTGATTTACTTAGTAAATAAAAGCAATACGCGAGGAAAATTAAGCTTAAAAATAACAATAATTAGTATAATAACAGCCCGAGAGAGGTATAGAGAGGTCAAAATTGGGTGTCAACAGCCCCAATCTTTAAATATCTCATGTATTTAATTTCTTTTGGAGATAAGGTGGCTTGCTTTGTTTGAGTGTCTTCACTAGGTACCAATGTTGAATCATGGTGATGAGACTCGGGCTCCCACTGGGGACCCCGCTCTACTCGAAGTGATGAATATGATCTCCGTTCTCTCTATCCAAATGGGTGAACGGATGGATCGAATTGATACTCGAATAGAGGGTATTGAAGCAACAAATAGGGACGCTTCTTCAACTCCTCTCATTCATTACCATGGAACCACAAGTGGAGCTCGCCAAGCTTCTTCTTCCCCGATGTCACCTAGAACTCTTCACCGAATGATCTACCCCACTTCCACCACCCCACTACCACATATTACCCATCAACCTCTACCACAAGTGCCTCAACAACCACTATGCATACCTCATCCACAACCCCAATTGCCTCAACCACACCCACAAGTGCCTCCACCTCTACCAACTATCCGTCAACCACTTCAAAATGTCCAACCATTCTGAAATGTCCAACCAATGGGTGATGAGCTCCCCGAAGAGCTCCAAGAGGAGTTATGAGAGGTAGCTAATGAATTTAACAACTGAATTAGAGGGCAACACATGCAATTCCAAGGTCCACATCATGGGAAAGGGGCAAGACATGGTCCTATCCCTCAAATGGGTAGGCAAAGAGGTATTCAAGGGCGAGTCAGCCACTATGGCTGAGGTTATCATGATGACAACTATGGCATCGATCTGTATGGAGATAATGGACACCATGGAAATATTAGGGGTCGAGACATGAGTCTTAACTCCATCAAAGTTATGCTTCCTTCCTTCAAGGGTGGAAGAAATCCTGATGTGTTCCTTGATTGGGTGATGCAATATGATAGAATCTTCTTGACTAATGATATGTCCGAAGTGTGAAAGGCGTCTTATGCTATTGCTCAATTTGAGAGGTTTGCTTCTACATGGTGGGAAACTCAAGTGAAGGCAAGGATATTGCATGGTTTGAACCTCACTCCCACTTGGGAAGAGCTAAAGGCTATCTTGAGGCACAAATATGTAACCAAATGGTATTTTCAAGAGCAACTCAAGAAGGTATAATACACTTTACAACAAGACACCAAGAATGTGGAAGAATATTATGATGAGTTCCAACTTGTGAATATGAGGATTGATTTTGAAGAGGATCCTATAAATGTTATGACTCGGTTCCGTGCTGGGTTGAGTAAAGATGTAGCTTCCTAAATGAGACTCCACCATTATAGTGATATGCAAAAAAGTGAAAACAAACCCTCCGGCATTCTATACTACCGGAGCGTACGATCAACAATCTACAGAAAAGGGTGGTACCTCACGCAGATGAATGATATGATGCCATGCTAAGTACAAGTGATCAAAGTACCATATGTCACCCGCTTCCGGCGACCTATAAGGCCCAGAAGATGGGATCCATGGAAGGTCCCACCAGTATACCACTACTACACTGTATACCTTCCCTCCGGCACCCGCAGCTCGAAGCGTCTGGTCCGGAATGGCAGGGTCCGTGGAGGCCCACGACTAACATACTAGATGCCCCGCATCCTCGAAACAATCCCCAAGTAAAGCTGCCTGGAGGGTATCCAGGTCTAAAACAGTAAGCCCAAAGCTCTAGTACTCGGCCTCTCCTAGTCCAGCAACACCCCAGATGCTGTAGTATAAAAGTAAGGCACCCGACCCCGTCGAGCCCAGAAAAGTGGAACTATAGATAAAATGCCTTTTAAAACTCTCCTTACCCCAAGAAGATCCACAAGACAAGTCAAAACCATTTCCAAATCATTTCCGTAAAAAATGAGGGCCCCAAGCCATGCAAGGTTTAGAAAACAGTTCCAGAAGGCTCGAAGCCAAATCATAGTAAAATGTGGAAAAACTTCTCTATATGCATGGAAATGGCATGAACAAACACACAATAGCCGCCCCGCAGCTCATAATAAACCTATCGGCCCTGCACAGTCTCCGAAGCTACTCAACAAGCATAATCAGCCTAGAAGGGTAATTCTATGTCCGGGACTCGTGGACATTCCTAATGATCCCACCGTCTATGTTCCAGAGTCAACAAGGCCTCACAGTACCACAAGGGTAATAATATCAATTTACACGAATACTACACACAACGAAGGAAAGAACGGAATGGATAATGGAAAAGCGGTCAAGGTCTGTGGTACCAACCTAATAACCCAACCCAAAGATGCCAACTAGTACAATTTTACCCGATATATGCAAAGTCTAGGGAGTTAAGTCGTAACCTACCTATCATCCGACACCAAGGTGAGGGAATGAAGATATCTGAGGTCGAGCTGCTCTGAGAAGCTCCGAACGAGAATCAAACTATCAAATTCACAAATAAGAAGTTAAGATGAGTCCAATGATACCCATATTGCTACAATTGTAGTCGGGTCGATATCTGGGTCAAAAGCGGGCCCGTGGGGCCCACAACTCAAAACCAAAAATGGAAAAAGCCAAGATGACCCCAAAGGTGCCAAGAAGCCATGCTTCAATTTTGAGCACAAATGGCCACGGAGAAGGGCATCAAAACAGCACGCAAATGTTGGGGTTTAAAGAAAGGAATTCCGGAAAATCAAACGGAAATTGGGCAAGAAATACTTACCACAAAGGCGAAAACCCGAGTCAAGAAGGATAATCTACCACTCCCATGAGCATGCACCAACTGGACGGCCAGAATTCACAAGGAAAACTCAAGCTTTAGAGGAGAGCATCAATAGAGGTTTTAGGAAAATTCAAGAGAGGAGGGAGCTTACCAAACGAGAAGAAGCGCGGAAAATCCACAACCAATTGACTCCCCAAGGCTTAGAATCAATAAGGAGCAATTTGGGAGAGAGGAGATTGAGTTTTGAGTGCGAAACAATGCTGCAATGGCTGGAAAAACGTAGTTCCAGCTATTTATGTTGCAGGAAAATAGCCAGCACCGTCGGTGCTAGGCCAGCGCCAACAACGCTGAAAGGGTGGCAGGCGCCTCAGCGCTATCGCGCTGGGAGAGGCGCGATCGCACTGAAGGATGGCAGGAGTTGAGGCGAGATCGCACTGGCCATGGCACAATTGCGATGAAGGCAGGCCTGCAACTAATTTTCTGCAACTTTTTGAGAACTCCACGGGGTGTTCCGGGCATAATTGGAAACCGATATTCAAAAACCAAAAAAGGCTAACAGAGTGGAAATGCCGTTCTGGACTCAACGGAATCGATGAAACTCCCATACGAGGTCATTTTGGAGAAATGTTGACCCAAGTCAACACTAACAAAAGGGAACTCAAGGGCTCAAAATGAGTCTGGCTCACCCGGAACCTGAACCAACCACCTTCCTAGCCCAAACTCAATATTTCAAAGCTGATGGAATCATCGGATTTTAAATACGACACTCCGATCATTGAAAGTCACCCGAAGTTACACTTTCAACTCCAAATGCCCTGAAAACTGAGAAAACCACACAAAACTCACACCGGAAGTCCTCAGACCTCAATTAAAGGTCTAATTAGACCAAACTCATCGCTCTGGAGCTAACGAAACTATCAGAATTCAAGTCTGAACATGTTAGCTAAGAATGTTGACAAATGTCAACAATTTCCTAAGTTTAAGCTCTAAAACAGGCAAACGGCCAAAACAACCAAACGAACGGCCAGGGCACCGAACCACGAGTCCCAGCAAGCCATAAATGACTTGGGGTCGCTACAGGAAGGCTCTAACAGTGCAATAAATGCATAAACGTAAAGATGACCAAAAAGGTCATCATAGCGGGACCCCAGATGCATTCCCGGGGACCCAAAGTGTTAAAATCTCCAAAGGGGCATTGCTAGTTGCTGGTGTAGCGCTAGGGCGCCGCCTGGGCCGCACCTGCACGTACACGCCTATGCCTAGGCCAGCGCACCTGCGTGCCAGCCGCCTTGGCTAGGCCAGTGCCCCTGCGCCTTTGGCCAGCGCCCCTGCGCCTGTTGGGCGCATCTGCGCCTAGGCTGGCAGTATATAGGCTGCCCAACTCATTTTCTCTCCCTCATTTCTCCTAAACCCAATTCCGAAAATCCTCCATTGATAACTCATAAAACCTCCATTTCAACCCCTTTCTCTTTCCAACTGATTGGAGGGTACTAACTGGCGATCCTTACATGTTTTAGGGCTCTAACAATGGGTAAATTCTCTCTTTAAATCCTCGTTTCCTCCCTTGATTCTCCTTTTAATTTCTTAATTGAGGGACTATTTTGGAGCCCCATATGTGGTCTGATTCTGCTTATCTTTTTGGGATATGCTCCGAGGATTGTGGGGAACACATTGGTGTTTTTCATTTTTGGTTTTGAATTGTGAGGCCCAGGGGGCCGTTTGTGACCCGAATTTTGACCCGGTTATGTTTATAGAATTATGGGTGTCGTTAGTCTTGTATTAACGTGTATATTATTGTGTTGATAGTGGTTTTGCAATTTGGAGCTTCCCGGAGCAGTTCAAGCCTGGACAACACCATTCTCGCAGCTAGTCATCGAATGACAGGTAGGTTATGACTTTCCCTATCTAGACTCTGCGTAAATAGGCTATAACTGCATTAATTGGCATCCTTGGGTGGGTTGTTATAGATTGGTCCCCAGACCTTGTCCACTTTTTCTGTCCGTTTATTTCATACATTGTTTGTATTATTTGGGTAGTATTGTATATTACCCTTGTGTGGTCCTGTGCGGTCTTGTATTAACTCTAGAATATAGATGGTGGGTTATTTGGGAATCTCCGTGAGTCTCAGACATAGAGATATCCTTTTAGGCTGGTTATGTTTGCTGAGTAGCTGTGGATCCTGTGCAGGGCTGATAGGACTTGTTTGTTAGCCATTATTGGGCTACTCTATTGTTTGCGAGCATATCATATATGAAAAGGTTTTCCCTGTATGTTTTACTGTTGATTTGTCTTTGGGCCTACTATAATTGATTTCTAAACCTTGCATGGCCTCGAGGGCCCATTTTTGGTAAATGGATTCTTGAAAGAACTTGGAAACTAGTTTCTATGAAATCTCTCAGAGTAGAGAGGGTATATCGACGATTTGATTGATGGTTCTCATTCTAACACTAGGATCGGCTAGACCGTAGCACTAGACATTATTTTCCATGGATTTAGACCCAGATACGAGTTGGGCACCCTGTTTAGGGATTTTGATTCCTGATTTCTATTTTAGACCCGGATATACTTCGGGCACCCTTTATAAGGGTTATTGAGACTTGACTACTGCTTTAGACCCGGGTACACTCTGGGCACCCTTGATGGGGATTATTGAGATTACTAATACTGATTTAGACTCAGATTGAATCCAAGCATGTACTATGAGATCTCGATGGTTGAGATATTTTGAGGTTAGAGTATAGTATATGGTCTATGAGTAGACCTCTATGGACCCTGTCATCCCGGACCAAGTGTTACGGCAAAAGGGTGACCAGGGGTAGGGGTTTACGGCAGAGTAGATGTACTCGAGAGAAGTCCTTTCATAGATCGCGCTTTTATTGGACCTTTGGAGCATCGGAGGGGGTAACATACTAACACTGCGGTCACACTTTGTTATAGATTCATCATATCATATCATCATGCATATTTCACCTGAACTCCACCCTTGTTTGCTGTGTGTTCAGTGTACTCTCCGGTTGTTTGGGCAACCAGAAGGTTTGTTTTCACTTAATTGCATTCCTCGATTTTATGGGCGGCTGTTGGGACTGTAGGTAGATTATATTATCCCTATCAGATTATACAGGTTGTTTTAGTCCTTGGTTCTTGTGGATTGGTAAGTTTTAGCCTGTTAAGGCTCCGAGTATTTGGGATTGAGTATTGAGGGGCTAGTGAGTCCTATTTTTTATCGAGGCACTTAGGTGCGACTTTCTGGATGGATTGTGGGTTTCAGTCCTTGTTCTTTATCTTGACTCTGAGTAGTGGCTATCAGTTATGATGGTTTATTTATTCTATTTTAGGGCTATATTTGTGAGATTGATCCCGATTTATGCCTACCTTGGTAGTTGTGTTTAAAGTATGTTTCCGTTATTCTATGCCTTCTAGTTGATTATGTTGGATTGCCTTCCTTCTTTCCTTTTTACTTTAGGTTACCAGTATACCACCATGTTTTCTAAACTCTCTCCTTTTATATACTATTGTTGCAAGGATTACAGGTGTGTTCTTCTTTCTTATACCTATGTTCTGTGTATATTTGTCCCCTTTCCTAGTGTGGTTTGTTATTACTCTTGGTTGACTGTTCTCTGTGGTAGTTCCATATGCTTCTGCTATTATTTTCTGTGAACGTTTCCTTGCTATTTTCTACTTATTATTTTTATATCTTATATGCGCTCAGTCGGCCGATGATGCTGTCACGCCCCAAACCATGGGAGGCATGACCGACACCCGGAGCCCCAAAAGGCCGAGGGTGCCAAAATAGAGTGTATCTCTATTGAACCTGCTGGGGGTCTGAGACCGACAAGGTCTCTAAGAATAGCAATTTGAAACACTAAAAGCTCAATAGTAGGCAAGCAACTCAAGGCCGACAAGGCTATTATCATAGTAGATAGCTAATAACAAGGCCGACAAGGCCATACCCAACATTGATGTACATATACACGTCTACAAGCCTCTAGGAGTAAGTAAAATATCTCATATCCAGGACAGGGCCCTGGACTACCCATAAGCTGTACATATACATAACCTGGTCAAAATATAAGCTAGACCTCTGACTCGTCAGCTCCAGGAAGAATGGAGCTTACCAAAATGGCTGAACTCTGCAACTCCTACTGAAGAGGTCTATCTAGGTTTCTGTCTGGACCTGTAGGCATGAATGCACCGCCCACAGGCAATGGGGACGTCAGTACGACAATAATGTACTGGCATGTAAGGTAGAAGCATAAAAGCAAGTCGCAAGTAGTAAATCTGAACAAGATATAATATGAAACTTGTAAACTGTAATTGGTAAGGCTCGTTAAGCTCTTTCTCCTTTATTCTTTTTAGAATACAACAAATGCATTAAATTACACCACAACTCACTCTTTATAACCCACGCTAAACCAGAATAGCACCTCGGTGCACCCTATATATAATAGCCTCAATATGGCAGTAGCGCCTCGGCGCACACTATGTATATAATGGCCTCAATATGGCAGTAGCACCTCGGTGCACACTATGTATATAATGGCCTCAATATGGCAGTAGCACCTCGGTGCACACTATGTCTATAATAGCCTCAATATGGAGTAGCACCTCGGTGCACACTAACACGCAAACCACGCATAATAAGTGTATTACTAGATTGACCTTTAAAGTTATTCTTGTTATTTATGAAGGTTCATTTAGATAACTTCTTTAGCCTTGACTTACTAGGTGTTGGACTCAACATACCAAACACATATAAATGGGGATTTGACTTGCTAACTTTCCTTGTATACTTTCTAAAGCTTGATTAGGGATCACACTACAAAGAAGAAACTTGACAAAAGGATAACTTACGTTTCGTGCAAAAAGAATCAGATTTTTACAAGAAGGCGACTTGAATCACCATAATGTATAACTTAGTTCCTTAAAACTTTTTGAGTTACCAAATCAGCTCTCTTACAACAGAATACTCAAATTCCTTCTTTCAGAGATTTAGAGTTCTATTTCTAGATTCATGCCGATAAGGAATAGAGAAGCCTTAACATACCTCGTTCCTTCCGAAGATTGTGCTTACCAGAACTTGGGTTTTCCTTTATTAAGTTAATCTACAACACAAGGGTATAATGAAGATAATATTATCTCATAAACCTAATTCAACCTTTCCAAAACAGTAGCTAAACATTTTCCGGTCAGATTTACATATTTTGCATTAATTAAAGGTGTATCGTCACACCTTTCTCCCCTGTCCAATACACATCACACACACACCAACCTACTGCCTCCAATAATACAAAATACATCAAACATCCCCTACACAACTCACCATGCCGAAATACAATAGCAACACATTGAACCCACGGCTTCCGATCGCCATCCCGTGAGTTCTTAACAACAATTCAACAACAATTGTCCATCCGAACTTCAATCCAAAAATATGATTATGGGCTGAGTACTTACCACACTTGAAGGTGTGCTTTATTCTATTTTTATTGATGCCTTGACAAGCTTAAGTACCCCTTAAGCTTGAATAAATCTTGATCTTCTTAGAACCCTAAAGAGAGAGAAGGGCTGCCAAAAGGAAAGGAGATAAGAGAGAATTTTTCCAGCTTTTTATGATCAATATTGATCAACAAAAGGTCTGTATAAAGGGACCTTTTTGGCCGACTTTATTTGAGTATATTAGGGCCAAAATGGGTCAAGAAACTTGGGCCAAAATTACCCTTTGCTTGGGCCTCAAAAGGGTTATGTTTTGTGGCTGATTTTGGGCTTCTCTTGGGTCAAAATGTGGTCAATATTGGTGGCTACCTTTTGTAGTTGCTTGGGCCAGATTTGGTTGTGCTTTGATGGGCCAACTTTAAGATTCATTTGGGCTACCATTAGGTCTAATAATCCATGGTGTTGCTGCCCATAATCGGCCCTCGAAACTTAGTTCGTTAGCGTAGGTAGGTGATGCACCCACTTGTCACCTAAGAGCTTAGATAAGTCAAGCAAGTACCTCACTTGTTTTATCTCATTTTCAAAACCCTCATCCTTATAATTAAACTTAACACTTATATACATTTGACCATTTCAAATTCTAGGCCAAAGTACCCCTTCACAATCTCGAGCTCAAATACCTTCATTGATATTTACTTAGTCACATAGGTTTTGAAAGGTACGGGGTGTTACATCCTTCCCCCCTTAGAATCATTCGTCCTTGAATGAGGGTAATGCATATAGAGCTCTAGTCCCTTAGGATTTTTTGAAATTTTGGCAGAGTTTCCTTTATAATTGGGACTATCCAAAAACCTGAAACTCAGCAAAAGTCCAGCACGATGCCTCACAAGGCGATACAACTATATACAATTAAATGTAATCATTTTCACATGTTCAAACCTGATCATATTTGCATAGTAGGAAGAGTATCAAGAACATAAGAATATGACTTACCTTTATACTATCTTCAAGTCATAAATAACTGGGGATGCTTTTTCCTCATTTCTTCCTCGGCGTCTCACGTCATTTCCTCGATATTATTATTTCTCCACAACACCTTTACTGAGGCTACTTCTTTGGTTCTGAGCTTTCTAACTTGACGATCTAGGATAGAAATTGGTACTTCCTTATAGGATAAGTCTTCAGAAAGTTGAACATCTTTTATAGGCATCCTATGCACCTTCGTAGCATCGATACATGAAATACAGGATGGACTGTCTCCAATTCTGTGGGTAAATCTAGCTCATATGCCACTTTTCCTACCCTCCGAATGATCCTGTATGGTCCAATATATCTTGGACTAAGCTTTCCCTTTTTACCAAATCGCATAACGCCTTTCATGGGCGAAACCTTTAGGAAAACCCAATCACTAATATTAAATTCCAAATCCCGACGTTGCACATCTGCATATGATTTCTGCCTACTCTGGGCTGTTAGTAATCTTTCTCGGATTAGCTTCACCTTCTCCATTGCCTGATTAACTAGGTCTGGCCCTAATAATCCTGTTTCTCTAATTTCAAACCATCCAATCGGTGATCTACACTTTCGTCCGTATAAAGCCTCATAAGTAGCCATTTGAATGCTTGCATGGAAGCTATTATTATAGGCAAACTCAATTAGTGGCAAATGGTCATCCCAACTCCCTTTAAAATCTAGTACACAAGCTCTTAGCATATCTTCGAGTGTTTGAATAGTGCGTTCAGCTTGTCCATCTGTGTGTGGATGAAAAGTTGTACTGAGACTTATTTGAGTACCTAAGCCTCTCTGGAAAGACCTCCAAAAATTTGCTGTAAATTGAGCACCCCTTTCTGAAATAATGGAAATTGGGACACCATGAAGTCAAACTATTTCACTAATATACAACTTGGCATAATCTTCAGCAGTATAAGTTGTCCTGACTGGCAAAAAGTGAGCTGATTTTGTAAGTCTATCTACAATCACCCATATGGAATCATACTTTCGATAGGTACGGGGTAAGCCTATAATAAAGTCCATGTTGATCACCTCCCATTTCCAGGTAGGTATCACTATACTTTGAGTTAGACCTCTGAGTCTCTGGTGTTCAATTTTTACCTGTTGACAATTCGGGCATTGGGCTACAAACTCTGCAATATTTCTCTTCATATTATTCCACCAATAAATCTGTCGAAGATCATGATACATCTTCGTTGCTCCGGGATAGATTGAATAGCGGGAATAGTGAACTTCTGCCAAAATTTTCTCCCAAAGCTCCTCGACGTTAGGTACACATAGACGACCTTGATATCTCAGAACCCCATCTTCCTTAAGCTCTATTAGTGGTTGCTTCTGTTGTGGAATTTCCTCCCTCAATTTTACTAATTCTGGATCATCATATTGTCTTTCCTTTACCTCTGTCATAAGTGAGGATTCCGCTGTGCTTTGAATAACAACTCCCCCATTACCGTCTAGTAGTCAAACCTGCAAATTAGCTAACTGATGTAGTTCTCTTGTCATCTCAATCTTTCTATTTTCCACGTGGCTCAAGCTTCCCATGGATTTGCGGCTAAGTGCATCGGCCACTACATTGGCCTTCCCTGGATGGTACAAAATATCTACGTCATAATCCTTTAGTAACTCTAGCCACCTTCTTTGCCTTAGGTTTAAATACTTCTGTTTGAATAAATACTGTAGACTTTTTGTGGTCCGTAAACACGTCTACATGGACTCTAAACAAGTAATGGCGCCAAATTTTCAAGGTAAATATAACTGCTGCCAATTCAAGATCGTGAGTAGGGTAATTTTGTTCGTGCTTTCTTAGTTGTCTCGAGGCATAGGCAATAACTTTATCATGTTGCATTAAAATGCATCCCAACCCAATCCTTGAAGTATCATAATAAACAACATAAACTTTCGTGCCCTCTGGCAGAGTTAAGACAGGTGCTGAAGTAAGTTTGTCCTTCAACTCCTAAAAACTCTGCTCACATGCATCAGACCACTGGAACTTGGCAGCTTTATGAGTCAACTTTGTCAATGGTGCAGATATAGAAGAAAATCCTTCCACAAACCTTCGGTAATAACCTGCTAAGCCAAAAAAACTACGGATCTCTGTAGCATTCAAGGGCCTCGGCCAATTCTTTACTGCTTCAATCTTTTGGCCGTCAACTCTAATACCTTCGTCTGTAATTATATGGCCAAGAAAAGCCACTAAAGTCAACCAAAACTCACATTTGGAGAACTTCGCATATAATTTATGATTCTGAAGTGTTTGCAATACTGCACATAAATGATCAGCATGTTCGACTTTGGACCGCGAGTAAATCAGGATATCGTCAATAAATACGATCACGAATACATCTAGGAATGGCTTGAAGACTCGATTCATTAGGTCCATAAAAGTTGTTGGGGCATTAGTAAGCCCAAAAGACATTACTAGAAATTCAAAGTGGCCATACCTTGTCCTAAAGTCTATTTTTGGAACATCTACCCCTTTAACACGTAACTGGTGATACCCCGACCGTAAGTCAATCTTTGAAAAACATTTGGCGCCTTGCAACTGATCAAAAAGGTCATCAATCCTTGGAAGTGGATACTTATTCTTGATTGTAACTTTGTTCAGTTATCGGTAATCAATACACATTCTCAAGGACCCATCCTTCTTACGAACAAACAAAACTGGTGCGCCCCATGGCGACGTACTAGGCCTAATGAAACCTTTTTCGAGTAGATCCTTTAACTGTTCCTTTAACTTTCTTAATTCTGCAGGAGCCATCCTATAAGGGGGAATTGATATTGGCTGAGTATCTGGGAGTAGGTCAATGGAAAACTCAATTTCCCTTTCTGGAGGAATTCCTGGAAGCTCATCCGGGAATACATCTAGAAACTGACTCACCACGGGAAACAATTGAAGAGTCGTTGGTCCATCCTCTGTGCTTCTTATTCGGACTAAATGATAAATATAGCCTTTAGAAATCATTTTCTGGGCCTTAAGGTAGGAAATAAACCTACCCCTTGGCGTGGCAGCATTACCTTTCCACTCTAGGATTGTCTCTTCCGGAAAATGGAATTTGACAACCTTATTTCTACAATCGATATTAGCATAACATGCAGCTAACCAGTCCATGCCCATAATTACATCAAAGTCAGTCATATCTAATTCGATTAGATCAGCTGAAGTGAGGCGGTCATAAATCCACACTGCACAATCTCGATAAAATCGTCTAGCTATAATAGATTCACCAACGGGCGTAGATACAACAAAGGGTCTAGGCAACAACTCAGGGCCTACCCCCAACTTACTAGAAACGAGCGGGGTAACATATGAAAGAGTAGAGCCAGGATCTATAAGTGCATAAACAGCATGAGTAAAACTAGTCAATGTACCTGTAACAACATCAGGTGATGATTCCAAGTCCTGGCGACCGGCTAGAGCATAAGTGTGATTCTGACCACTGCCTGAACTGGATGCTCCTCCTCCTCTTCTACCTCTACCATGACCTGATATAGCATGTTGGCCTGTCCTAGGGGGACGAATAGTAGATGAAGAAGCTACCATCGACCCAGTAGGCTGGGACATCTCACCCCTACCTCTACTCGGACAGTCTCGCATAAAGTGACCAGGATTCCCACATGAATAACAAGTATCTGAACCCAGGCGACATATCCCAGGATGCTTCCTACCGCACTGAACACAAGGTGGCAAAGGTGGCCTCATCTGACCTGAATGCCCCTGGCGATAGGAACTGAATGCACCTGAACTGTGGCCTGGTCCAGTCTGAGAAAAACGATCATACCTCTACCTTTGCAACTGATATGGGGCACCACTAGTAGGGTGGGGTGATCGCCTATTAAAATGTTGCCTAACATTACCTCGTGGATCTACATAGGACCCAATAGATCTAGCCCTCTTATTCTGATCCCTTTCTCGGCTTTGGTTTTCTCCAATTTGTACTTCAAGATCCTCTACAGTCTGAGCAATAGACTATATCTTAGAAATATTCATATCCTCTTGTGTGGCTGCTATTGTTAATCCCTTAATCAATTCATCCTTAAAGCCACGCACATATCGATGAACTCTAGCTCGCATCGTACTCACAATATCAGGGGCATACCTGGCTAATGAATTAAACCTGAGGCTGTACTGTCGAACATTCATATTTCCCTGCCTAAGGGCTAGAAATTGATCAAGTCTGGCCTCTCGAACCTCCTGTGGAAGATAGTGAGCTAGGAAGGCCTCTGAAAATTCCTCCCATTCAGCTGGGGGTGCATTTGATCTCCTAGACCGATCCCAAGCCTCGAACCATAAAATGGCCACATCTCGTAACCTGAAAGATACAAACTCCACTGCCTCCACTACTGTTGCATGCATGACTCAAAGTACTCAATAAGTCTGATCAATAAACTCCTGAGGATCCTCACGTGGGTCAGAGCCTGTAAATATAGGAGGACTTAGGCTGATAAACTCTCGAGCCCTAGAACTTTCTGAGCCACCTGACCTAGCACTCGCTGATGCCCCAATTTGTTGTTGTTGTGTGGCTACCATCTGGGTCAATAATCGAACAGCACTCCTGATGTCCTGGCCCTCTGCTTGAGGTGGAGGAGCTATAGGTGCTGGTTCATCTCTAGCTATCTCAGATGCCACTGGAGCAGATGGGGTCAGGGGTACTGGATCCCCTCTAGTCTCATCAGGTACTTGATGAACTAGGATCTCTGGTGTCGGTGATTCACTTTGAGCCTCAAATCTATCCAATCGGATAGGCGGGGAACGACTAGTACCTTCCCCCGTATTCGTGCCAACCCGTCGGCTACTCATTTGTCTGGTCACAGGCATTTCTGTAAACAAGGAATAGAAAAACATGAATTAGACTTTAAACATCTTATGACCTCGCTCTATTGCACGATCTAGCAAATGAAAGAAGGATAACAATTACTAAATGTCCCATAGCCTCATAATTATAGGTATGGTGCACAACACACCCATAAGCAAGACTCTACTAGACACGGCTTGTAGACTCCATGGGATTTGACGTGCTCTGATACCAAGTTTGTCACGCCCCAAACCATGGGAGGCATGACCGACACCCGGAGCCCCAAAAGGCCGAGTGTGCCAAAATAGAGTATATCTCTATTGAACCTGCTGGGGGTCTGAGACCGACAAGGTCTCTAAGAATAGCAATTTGAAACACTAAAAGCTCAATAGTAGGTAAGCAACTCAAGGCCGACAAGGCTATTATCATAGTAGATAGCTAATAACAAGGCCGACAAGGCCATACCCAACATTGATGTACATATACACGTCTACAAGCCTCTAGGAATAAGTTAAATATCTCATATCCAGGACAGGGCCCTGGACTACCCATAAGCTGTACATATACATAACCTGGTCAAAATATAAGCTAGACCTCTGACTCGTCAGCTCCAGGAAAAATGGAGCTTACCAAAATGGCTGAACTCTGCAATTCCTACTGAAGAGGTCTATCTGGGTTTCTGTATGGACCTGTAGGCATGAATGCAGCGCCCCCAGGCAATGGGGATGTCAGTACGACAATAATGTACTGGCATGTAAGGTAGAAGCATAAAAGAAAGTCGCAAGTAGTAAATCTGAACAAGATATAATATGAAACTTGTAAACTGTAATTGGTAAGGCTCGTTAAGCTCTTTCTCCTTTATTATTTTTAGAATACAACACATGCATTAACTCACACCACAACTCACTCTTTATAACCCACACTGAATCAGAATAGCACCTCGGTGCACCCTATATATAATAGCCTCAATATGGCAGTAGCGCCTCGGCGCACACTATGTATATAATGGCCTCAATATGGCAGTAGCACCTAGGTGCACACTATGTCTATAATAGCTTCAATATGGTAGTAGCACCTCGGTACACACTAACACGTAAACCACGCATAATAAGTGTATTACTAGATTGACCTTTAAAGCTATTCTTGTTATTTATGAAGGTTCATTTAGATAACTTCTTTAGCCTTGGCTTACTAGGTGTTGGACTCAACATACCAAACACATATAAATGGGGATTTGACTTGCTAACTTTCCTTGTATACTTTCTAAAGCTTGATTAGGGATCACACTACAAAGAAGAAACTTGACAAAAGGATAACTTACGTTTCGTGCAAAAAGAATCAGATTTTTATAAGAAGGGGACTTGAATCAACATAATATATAACTTAGTTCCTTAAGACTTTTTGAGTTACCAAATCAGCTCTCTTACAACAGAATACTCAAATTCCTTCTTTCGGAGATTTAGAATTCTATTTCTAGATTCATGCCGATAAGGAATAAAGAAGCCTTAACATACCTCGTTCCTTCCGAAGATTGTGCTTACCAGAACTTGGGCTTTCCTTTATTAAGTTAATCTACAACACAAGGGTATAATGAAGCTAATATTATCTCTTAAACCTGATGCAACCTTTCCAAAACAGTAGCTAAACATTTCCCGGGCAGATTTACGTATTTTGCATTAATTAAAGGTGTATCGTCACACCTTTCTCTCCTGTCCAATACACATCACACACACACCAACCTACTGCCTCCAATAATACAAAACACATTAAACAGCCCCTACACAACTCACCATGCCGAAATACAATAGCAACACATTGAACCCACGGCTTCCGATCGCCATCCCGTGAGTTCTTAACAATAATTCAACAACAATTGTCCATCCGAACTTCAATCCAAAAATATGATTATGGGCAGAGTACTTACCACACTTGAAGGTGTGCTTTATTCTATTTTTATTGATGCCTTGAAAAGCTTAAGTACCCCTTAAGCTTGAATAAATCTTGATCTTCTTAGACCCCTAAAGAGAGAGAAGGGCTGCCAAAAGGAAAGGAGATAAGAGAGAATTTTTCCAGCTTTTTATGATCAATATTGATCAACAAAAGGTCTGTATAAAGGGAACTTTTTGGCCGACTTTTTTTGAGTATATTTGGGCCAAAATAGTTCAAGAAACTTGGGCCAAAATTACCCTTTGCTTGGGCCTCAAAGGAGTTATGTTTTATGGCTGATTTTGGGCTTCTCTTGGGTCAAAATGTGGTCAATATTGGTGGCTACCTTTTGTCGTTGTTTTGGCCAGATTTGGTTGTGCTTTTATGGGCCAACTTTAAGATTCATTTGGGCTACTATTAGGTCTAATAATCCATGGTGTTGCTGCCCGTAATCGGCCCTCGAAACTTCGTTTGTTAGCGTAGGTAGGTGATGTACCCACTTGTCACCTAAGAGCTTAGATAAGTCGAGCAAGTACCTCACTTGTTTTATCTCATTTTCAAAACCCTCATCCTTATAATTTAACTTAACACTTATATACATTGACCATTTCAAATTCTAGGCCAAAGTACCCCTTCACAATCTCGAGCTCAAATACCTTCGTCGATATTTACTTAGTCACATAGGTTTAGAAAGGTACGGGGTGTTACAGATGCCTACTGAGTACCCATTGTCTTGGTGCTCATACTACACTTCTGCACTTTTTGGTGCAGATATTAGTTGAGCTTTTGCCATTGATCGCGTTGGAGACTCGTGCAGATTTTGGATATTCGAGACTAGGGTGAGCGCCTGACGATCGGAGCTTGACCACATCTCATCTCTTATACTGTTACTCTTTGTATGTTCAAAGATAGTTGTACTTAACTTTTGTTACTTCTAGCACTTGTACTCTATTAGAAGTTGTTGTACTGTTGATACCAAGTCTTGGGGTTGGTGTAGTATCATATGTATATATTTCAAGTTTTGCTTCTGCTTTGTCTATCTTTTTATTCTGCTTCCGCTCATTTCTGCTTTTTGTGCATAGTGGTTAGGTAGTAGCCCATTACTAACCGTTCCTAGCTACATGGATTGGTTTGCCTACTGGGGGTTGTAGGTGCCATCATGACCTGAGAAATCAGGTCGTGACAGTTGAATTAGTTTTCAACTTTAACTTCTTGAATTAGGTTCTTGAATCTTAGTTTTTTTAAGTTAAGTTTTTTTAAGTTAAGTTTGTTAGTTTAAATTGTTAGTTTTGGGTTAAGAAGTTTTCAACTTTAGGTTATTTTTTGAACTTGAATTATATAGGTTCTTGAATTAGCTAGGTACTTGAATTTTGAATTAGATTTCTAAATTAGATTATTAACTTGAATTTGGGAAGTTTGAATTTGAAATAGGTTCTTGAATTAGTTTTGGGTTTTGTTTTAGAATGTTGAATTAGTTTTCAATTTTAACTTCTTAAATTAGATTCTTGAATCTTAGTTTTTTTATGTTAAGATATTTTAAGTTAAGTTGTTAGTTTAAATTATTAGTTTTGGGTTAAGAAGTTTTCAACTTTAGGTTCTTTTAAACTTGAATTATATAGGTTCTTGAATTAGGTACTTGAATTATATAGGTTCTTTTTTAAGTGAAGTGTTAGCTTATTACATTAATGTTAGTTTGTGAACCCTGAATATCTTGCTAGTTTAGGTTAGTCTTTGTGAACCTTAGTTTAGGTTAATGCTTGCTATCATTTCCCTATACGTTTTCACATTTTGACTCTTTTTTTAAGTTATTGAATATTTTATAGGTCCTTTTAGAGGACCTTTTATGTGTTTAGTGATATTATTACTTCGTATTTACTTTTTTGTTATGATTGAATCTTATTATGAATGTTATGACAACAATTAGTGCTGATTTAGGCTGTTTTGAATTAGTTTTGTAAATGGCAGGTGGTGCATATTGAAAATATAAATTTTTGCAGCTGGAAAAAATGCAGAAAAGAGACGGACAGAGTCACTTTTGTCTGTTGTTTTTTCTGGTATTTTTTTAAAAAAATCCCAGAAAAAGGGACGTTGTCCATCGCTTTTCTGGAATTTTGAAAAAAAATAACCAAAAAAATTAACGGACAACGTCGCTTTTCTGGAAAAAAAATTACCAGAAAAAGTGACGTTGTTCGTCGCTTTGTTCTTCAAGTTCAAGAACAAAGCGACGGACTGATAACACTCAAATCATGCTCTCCAAGTAGGAGGTCACGACGATCGTCAGAGCAAAACAAAATTTATAATTGCCAACGAGTGTCCGGGATCATACCCAAGGAAACAATGTAGTCGCGATCGAGCTAATAAAGAGTCCAAGCAACTTATTGAAGTTCAAATAACAAAAAGGGAAAAGATATCTAAAAGGGGGGAGGGGGTTTAGACTACAACTTAAGATAAGAGAAAATTAAATAAAAGATAGAGTGATCAATGGCTTTCACCTTGCTTTCGCCAAGCAAGGACAACAAAGGAGAATCGGGAATGGGAATTCAATTCACAAGACTTGCACCCGGTTGACACCTAGGTAGTCTTGGCTAAAGGTATGCCTAACTGTCTCTCGACCAATTGAGCATATATCTCGTGTGTTTTCTCTCGAACTAATACAAGTAAGCAATAAACCAGCCAAATAACTTGGGGAGGTCGTCCTATTTCTAGATCGGACCCTTAAATGAGAGATTCTTGTGTTTAGAGCTATTCCTAGCCTCCAATCTAGATGGATTCCAAGTACCCACTAGTGAATCTTCCCGAATTCGAGAATTTCTCTCTCGAGCAAAAATCCAAATTAGAAAGCTAAGTCAATGTTTGAAACCATTGACTATAAATTCAAGCAATGGAGGATTCAATAAACCCAACTAATCAAACAAGAACAAAATCTATATATGAATTCAATAACGCAAGAAGTATTATCTCTAATACAAACCCAAAATCTCAAGTCAACAATACACCAATAAAATAGCAATTAAGAACAAGAGTTGAAGAATGAAAACTAAAGATTTTACAATAAAGAGCATCCAAATCTTCACTCCTATGGTGTTGTTGATGAACTTGCTCTCCAAGCTTGCCAAAAATTACAAGGATTAGCCAAAGATGTGTTTCAAGACGGCTTATGAGTCTTTTTGTATCAATTGGGGTTTCCACAAGTGTGAAATGTCATTTCTGCCCATTTTAATGTTTAGGTACAGTGAAGCGTGATCGCACTAATGCAGCTATCGCGCTAAAGAGAATCACACTGGTCAGCGCAATTGTGCTGAGGGGATACGATCATGCCCTTGTCTTTGACTGGCGTTGACCATGCTTTCTACAGTGCTATCGCTCCGTTCCAGCGCCATCGCGCATAAGCCCATCCCCCGCCTTCATCTCCATTGGAGTGATTGTACTGAGTTGCCCAGAATTTCAGAATTTCCTCTAATTTGACTTGTTTTCATCTGATTCCACACCGATCACTTTTAATTTAGATAATCCTACAAAATAGAAGTAATCCGCGTCAATTACACTATTTTCCCACTTATTATTAGCAAAAGCATAAGTTTAAGAGTTAAATAAGTTGGTAGAATACCAACTTATCAAACCCCCAAACTTGAACTATTGCTTGTCTTCAAGCAACTTAAAAATTCTAAATCAAGAGACATATAACACAAGTGCAAAAGACAATACCATAAGCCAAGGAAACCCATTTCAAGCACCAAGCATGACTTCGGTTGATATTAATGATTAGTCAATCACATGATAACTTAATCTAGGCATTCTCCTTCATTCAAAACACAATTAAAGGATGCAATGGACTATGGGGGCAACCAAGTGACAATAACCAATCCTCAAGATGTGACTCTAACCACTAGCTTACCAAACATACTCCTTGACCCATTTTTGATAGATTGGGTGACATCATTCTTAAGGGCGAATCGTCATCGTTTGAGATAATTGTGAATCGTGACTTGTTTGGTACTAATGGAGTTAGTCTTGCATGAAAATCAAAATGGGCATATCCCTCTGAAATTTTTTGTGAAAAATGCATGACAAAGAGTGATTTTGTGACAACTCTTTTGATCTTTTTGTGACTCTTGACTCATTACCATTGTTAATGGAAATGTGGCTCCTACTTGTTCTTGCTTAGGAAGTTAAAATTGATTCTTCTTGAATAATTCGCATGTCATGTGTGGTGAGGTTTAGTTGAATAATTCTTGTGCATAAGTGTCATCTAGAACTTGCCCCGAATGTGATTCAAGGCAAAATTCTAGTTGTGATTGAGCTTTGAAGATGACCTTAGGCCCTTTTTGATAGCCACTTCACCCAAATGACTTCCCAATGATATCAAATCCTAGTGAACCCCTTTGAGCTTGTGACCGTTATTTGGCACCTTGTAACACCTTGACCTTTTTGGAACCTCTATCTTGGCACCCATCCTCCCTTATGGCTTGAAAATGAAATGTAGGCTAAAGCCTAAGTTTGGGGGGAATCAAAAGATAACATAGGCAAATGCCTAAGTTTGGGGGTGCATGTGATCAAATGAGGAAAAGAAAAGAAGTGTACTTCAAGTGCAAGGTAACACCTTGATTCCAAATTGAAAATTGCTCCAAAAGATCAATCCAATGAGCAAATGAAAAGCAAAAATAGGTGCTACCAAGTGAAGGTGATATAAGGAGTTGAATGATCATGAGTTAAAGTGGAGAATCTTGGGTTGTGTTAGGGAGAAATAAGGTAAAGTTGAAATTGAAATGTGAGCGGTGTTCAAAATGAGAGCAAAGAGCATTAGGGAGGTGTAGTCAGTTGAACCAAATGATATCCTCACCTAACCCTAGCCAACATCGTAACCCGCAAGTCCTTTGTGATTCCAAGCTTGGCTACCCTATATTAGTGGCGATTTACATGAAGGGCAAGCCTATGGTTCGACATGTGTGCACTTGAACTTCCTTGTGAGTGTGAGTGTTTGTATTTGTCCCTTGTGATTGTTTTTGTACCTAATGTGTTTTTGGGACGTTCATTCTTGTGAGGGCATGCGAATAGAGCCAAATCATTAATCTAAATCACATGGGCACTCAGAATTCACCAACGTATACACCCCAACATACATGCAATTTCATCTAGCCTAACAGGTACTCAGACTTCCCCTGGCTTCACACACCAAACAAAGTGACAGTTTCCCTTAAGAATGTCGTCACTCGATCTATCATTGGGAACGATCACTTAAACCAACTACAATAGAAAATAAAGAAGCTACAAAAAGAAAGAAAGAAGTAACAAAAGTGACTAATCCAACAACATTTAAACAAACAAACCCGGTGAGGGTACAATATTTAAAACAAACAAACCCGACGAGGGCACAATATCCAAAACAAGCATGACAAGGGCATAAAATCTAAATCTAAACAACATAAGACCAACAAGGGCACAAATAAGTATCAAAATCCAACATAAGCATAACCCAAATGTCGCCACCCCCAACAAAAGACTACTACAGTGCCCTCAGTGCATAAATCCAAAAATGAAATATGGAGAAAGTAGTGTGAGGGGGCTCCCTGAGATGTAGCTAGAGAGGGCTCGATGGAGTGCCACCATCGCCGTGAGTCATGGAGTCATCATGATCCTCAGTGTCTGAACCTCCACAAAAGCTCTTTATACTCTTCCACATCCTCTTCAGCAACTTATCTCTTGCTTTGTCCTTTTTCTTCTGATCCTCGAGGCTGTCACTCATTGATTTTATTTTCTTCTCTTGTTCTTCAAACTTATTTTCCAACCTTTGTTGACTCTCCTCAATATTCTTCTGATGGTCAACCACATCATTCAATGTTTCAATCTATGTCTTAGGTGGTCCAAAAGGAATTCTAGTGGCCAATGCACTAATGGATGCCTGAACTCCGGATATCTGAGTGGAGAGGTGCTGAAATGGTCTAGGCATGGGTGGAGGTAGTGGCACAAAGAGAGGGCTGGGTGCCCTCTGTGGCTACTGAAGTTCAACCATCATCCATCTTCCTCTTTTTGAGCACATTTCCGGGGCCTGCCTTCTTCAAAGGATGAATAGGAATCTTTGGATCAATCCAAGCATCTTCCGGTGCATTCAAATCAACTCCCGCTGCCTGGCATAGCTCAGTAATCAGGGAAGGGAAGAACAAACTCTCATTGCTAACCTTGACATAGTTTTTTATCTCCCAGAGTATTAGTGGTCCCACATTAATCGAAACTTCATCAATCATCGCCGCCACATTCACTGCTCTGGATACAGGAACCTCACTCTCATTCTGAACCGGCTGCACCCTGCTGCATATGATGGATAACCAAATCCTTGCCTCCGCAGTGAAGTCATGAGAGTAGATCTTTATTTCAAAGATAGCCCATTTAGGCTCCACTCTGGGACAGACCTGTGAAGCAATCCAGGGTCTTCCTATAGCTCTTTTTCCCCCCAGAAATGTAGTGTCATGATCCTCGAGCCCATAGTATCTATTTATATCCTCGTCCCAAAATCTAAATGTCCTTCCCCGGACAGTTATCACCGGGTCCTTAAAGTTTACGGCGGATGCATTGGCATAAAATTCTCGAACAACTGTTTCATTGGCCCTACATGGTAGAGCTATGAAACAGTTCCACTTTGCTCTATACAATCGAGAATAAAATTCAGGAAAGGCTGCCTCCACCCCTTGAATTGCAATACCCCTTTCAGGAACCATCTTTTTGGATAGGTCAGCCCTATACCGCTCTTCACAAGCCTCTGACATAAACTTTGTGCGATCATACTCCTCCTCCAAAATTTCATCCATTTGGCTTTTCGAATTTGATGTACTAGTACTCATTTTTCAATACAAAGTACCTACAAAGATCATTTGCAAGGTGAGATTGTGGGCACAACATGTAATATAATGGAAAACAGTGTTTTAAGCAAGAGAAATTGGTTAGAAAGCATGCAGTAGCTCTGGGCAGAGCTACTATTTTTCTGCCATCTGCAGTTGTTCAGCACCATCGGCGTTCCAAAGGCGCGATCGTGCTAAGTCCATTTTGGATCTTAAGCGCTATCACGTAACAGGGGCGCGATCACGCCGTTGATTCAACCCACAGGCAGCGCAATTGTGCAGTGTCAGCGCGGTAGCGCTGAGCAACTGGATAGTCGTCTTCTTCGACCAAACAACCTCCATTATGAAATTTTCAAAACTAGATCGGATTTAATTCATTCAGGAGGGTATTGCTCAACACTTAGCACCACAACAACACAATTTCTTGCTCTGTTTCATAGAATCCATCAATAATACAATTTTTGGGTCATTTAAAAGCTTCATAACAATGGAGGTGCTTTTAGGTACTCAAGACTTCCCTAAATTTTGGCTCAACTCCACTTGTTTAACCCGTAAATTCATACCAATAATGATGAAATAGAGAAAGGGACAGACATACCTTGATGGCCGATTTTGGTGATCAACAGAGAAGAGGAAAGAGGAGGCAACTTGTGCTTGTAGTTCCAACTAAACCTTGTTACTTATGTTTGTGATTTAGGCGTTTAGCATCTCGGAGAGGTACTAAGGAGGAGAGAATTTACCTGATGAACTTGTAGGAGATGTGGAGAACTGAAAAGCTTCTTTCTTTTAATTTACTGCGTTGATGCCCTCTTAAGAGCGATCGCGGTACTGTAGCATGATTGCACTGCCTTAAAAAAAATTCTGTAGCACCATCGATGCTGTAACAGCGCGATCGCGCTGCATAGTTTCCTAGAGGATTTCAACAGCTCTTTGTCTTGGTGTGCGATGGCTAGTGCGACAAGCACTTTTCAAAGTGCAAAATACACCTACTTCGCATGTTGTGGCCAATTTTTAGCAGCTTACTGCTTTGAGGTGCGATTGTATATGCGACGGGCATATTTTGAGGTGCGAAATGCACCCATTTCACATATTTTAACCTGTTTGGAAGCCATACTATCTGGGAGTGCATTTTCATGTGCGTTAGCACCCTATCTAGCATGTCATTTTGGCACCTTTTTGGTCCTTGATTAGATTTTCATGAGGCCTCCACTTCTCAACCTGCCCAAACAACTCAAAAAGACTTGAAACTTTATGGAATAGTCAAAAATCTACCACTAAGTTACTCTAATAAAGAAAGAAAAAATTGTAAACCTTCAAAATTTAAAATGATGGGTTGCCTCCCAACAAGCGTACAATTTAACATCGCGGCGGGACGTCGGCTACCTCACCATTGAGATTTCCACTTGGAAGATTTGAACCTTCGATCAAAACTTGAATTGAATTTCCGGTGACACTTCCGGGGTGAAGGTTTTAACATGAGAAGGCCATTCTCTTGATTCCGCATGTCGCACTTTTTAGCCTTCAAGTGAGGAAGGACACTTTGCCTTCTTTCCACGACAAACTCAAAACTGAATAGACCTTCATCCACCCTCCTTCCAAGGTCTTCCAAAAGCTTGAATACTTCGACTCTCGTCCATTCAATCAAACTTAAGATCGAACAAAGGTTGAAGTGAGATTTAGGCATCTCCACCCTCAAGCTTGCCTCATTCATAACCTCCTCACTTAGAGATGCTATGATATCATGACCCATAAATCGGGTAGTTGGTTACAACACCACTTTCAATTCATGATCCTCCCTTGTGTTTTCTTTTTCTTTCGCCCTTGCGTCCACAAAACATTGCTTTATGGATTGCACATTCTCCTCTTAGGTTTCTAGCGAGGCCAAGAGGGTTTGGAGCTTGCCATACATGCCTTCTTCGCTTGCGAATTCATGGTTCCTGTTAAGGTCATAGGCACCACTAGCAACATTGTTAGCACAAGAAGGTGGAGGGGGACAATCATCGTTGGGGCATTCACTCCAATATCTGTCATGACTACCACACAAATAACAATTGCGCCATCATAGGAGCGAGAAGGAGAATACCTTTCTCTCCTAGGGCCAATTCTACACCTTCGTCCAAGGTGGGGTCCTCCACAATAAACACAACAGTCAGGAATATAAATTGGGATGCAACTATCACCATTTTTAAAATTCAAATAAGCCATGATGCCATCAACAAACTAAAACTAAACAAAAGAAAAACAATTATTCACAAAATTGAACTAGAGTAAGTAAACTCAAATTCTAAACTAACTCAATACGCTAAATTGTTCCCCGACAACAGCGCCATTTTTGATAATGCTCAAATCGTGCTCTCCAAGTAGGAGGTCACATCTATCATCAGAACAAAACAAAATTTATAATTCCCAATGAGTGTCGGGGTCATACCCAAGGGAACAATGTAATCTCGATCGAGCTAATAAAGAGTTCAAGCAACTTATTGAAGTTCAAATAACAAAAAGGGAAAAGATATCTAAAAGGGGGGTTTTATACTACACCTAAAGATAAAAGAAAATCAAATAAAAGATAGAGTGATCAATGACTTTCACCTTTCTTTCTCCAAGCAAGGATAACAAGGGAGAATGGGGAATGAGAATTCAATTCACAAGACTTGCACCCGGTTGACACCTAGGTAGTCTTGGCTAAAGGTATGCCTAACTGTCTCTCAACCAATCGAGAATATATCTCGTGTGTTTTCTCTTGAACTAACACGAGTAAGCAATAAACCAGCCAAATAACTTGGGGAGGTCATCCTATTTCTAGCTCGGACCTTTAAATGAGAGATTCCTGCGATTAGAGCTATTCCTAGCCTCCAATCTAGATGGATTCCCAAGTACCCACTAGTGAATCTTCCATAATTCGAGAATTTCTCTCTCGAGCAAAAACCCAAATTAGAAAGCTAAGTCAATTGTCAGACCCCGTAATTTTTTTTCGTATAATAGACGTAGCGTGACGTGAGTGTATGAGGTGTATATGATTTGGTGTGGATATCAGGAGAATAAGATTGCAAATGGGTAGTGATATCAAAGAATTAAACTAAGATTTTAGGTCAAGGAGAGCCCTTAAACGAAATTTTGAGTTAAGGAAATACCTCGTGTACCACCTCATTCATTCGGGAGTTTAAATTAACTCGTAGCTTCAGGGTAACACTAAGAGTATATAATATGCTAAGAAGGATGTGTTATGAGGTATTCTAATTGCTCAATTTTGTATGTTAAGTTTTGAAGTCAATCAAGTTGCGAAATAAAAGTCGGCAAAAGTTACTGTAAGTTTCTTTAATAAATTTTCTGAACTTTGGATCAAATGTCTTAAAGCTTTTCTCCCAATATATGAAGATTTAGAGGGCCTATGACCTACCAAATCAAAGGTCTACGAGTCTAGTTTCCAACGCAAAAAATCTCACGTCAAGAGAATCTTGGAGTAAAAAGTTATGACTATTTTACCGCGGACTGTCTTTGCTGAAACTGGGTCGCAAACCGGGTCGGGTCAAGATTAGGATATATATGTCTATTGACGTTTTGGATCGTAAAAACACTCTAAAAATAGTTCTGAAAGAGGGAGAAACATAGGATAGGGTTACAAGGCAGTTCTTGAGTGATCAAGGTGCGTTTTGGGTGATTTCTATTGCTAAAGTTTCCCCCCGTGCCAAGAAACGTGATCTCTACGCGTGGCAACCATTTTCCCCTTAGATAAGCAATGTTTGGAGCTGGTTTGGGCAGATAGGACTTGGTATTTCTTGGTGTTTCTTCAAGCTTTACACTTGGTTTGCTAAGGTAACCATCTTGGGGTGCTTTTATGATCATTTTTATGAAGTTCTACAGACGTTTCGTCAAGTTATGATCCTATGGCAAATCTGCCGATATAAGCTTGATACGATCATGGTTAGCTTAGAGCATAATTGGAGGGGCTTCTACATATGGATGATAGCTTGGAGCTCGGAGGAAGCTATGGAGCAACAAATACACAAGGTCATGGGTAATCAAGATGTCATTTGAGCAATCAGAAGGGCCCTTGCTGGTTATTTCCAAAATAGTCACTTTTAGGCTATTTTTGTAATAGGCTATTTGTGTAAAGGCAATAACTATAAATAGTTGTCTTAGCCATTTTCATACTTAGATTATTGATGATTGAATTATCTTGAATAGACTTGATATTTAGTTACTTTAGCTTAGGGTATTGATTGGGTTAAATTCCAATTGTTAGCTTAGATCGAGTGATTAGGGTGGATTTCCAAATTGCTTGTGTTATCTTCTTTGCTTGATCGATCATCGAGTTATCATTTTGTGGATTCAATTTGGTTTCTCGGGCATTAGATTGAGTTTTTCTTCTCCCTTGATTGATTGTGGATTTAATTAACCCTTCTTTCTTCTATTCTCATCCTTTTTTCTAATCTATCCCTCTATCTTTAATTTGTGTTGTTTGTTTTTGTGTTTTCGATATCGTTTTTGATCATTTTCGATTGAGATCGTTATCATCTTGGTATCAGAGCTTAGGTTTTCAGAGTTGTTCTATCAATCTTAAGTCTTAGGTTCATAAATTTAAAAAAAAAAATTGAAAAATTCGTCCAAAAAAAAACTGAAATTTTTTTGTGTTTGATATGTTGTTTTTGACACTAGATTCATATTCTCTAGTGTTTTTTGAGTCTAAATCCAAGATTTCGAGCGATTTTGAGTTGTAGGAAAGATTCTACCATTAAAGGAGCTTGAAGATTTGAAAATTTGGAAATGGGTCTTGAAGATTAGGAGAGTTTTGAGCTAAAAAAAGTATTGAAATTTTTTCTCTAGTTTAAGAGGAAGCTTCTCTTAAAATTTGAGACGATTTCGAGTTAATTTGGAGGTATTTCAAAAATTTCACCATTGTTGAGCTTGAAAAAGCTTGAAGAAGATGAAGTGGGTTTGTTGTTTGAGGCTAAATTGGAGCTTGAAAAGTATTGGAGTTTATTCTCTATAGCAAAGGGAGTCTAAATCTCAAACTTTGTTAAATTTGGAGCTAAAACGAAGAAGTTATGACGATTTAAAATTCACTTGATAATGGTGTTCTTTATAGCTTAAAGATGGAGAAAATGAGTTTATTTTTGGCTTGGAATTGAGGGTTAAAAATTATTAGGGTTTATTCGTGATGTTGAAAGGAACTCGTGTTTAAAATTCGGAGTTAAATTGAGAGAGTTGTGAATTTTTGAAGTTCATCAATGTTCATAGTATTCTTCATGAAATTCATAAATTGTTGAGGAAGAATCTTCAAAAAGATGGTGTTTAATTTAAAAAGAAAAGAAGAAAAAAGTGTAAAGGTGTTTGTGGGGCCAAAGGAATACAAAAATATCTGAAAATTGGAAAAAATAAAAGAATTTCCAGCAATTTTTCGTGGACCAACCAGCGACTGCTAGCTGTCCACGTGACTGGCCCGCCTCGAGCCAAATCAGCACGGCTCCACGCGTCTGAGCCGTTTTGCAAGACGGCTTCCGCATCAGCTACGGCTTCCATGTCGAGCCGGTGGCTTCCGCATCCAGGAGCCGGCTCATCCCCTCATCCGTCGGCTTCCGTGCTCCAGCCAGCTCCAGCAACCTCAGCCGCGGCTCCCTTACCCTCAAGTCGGCTCCAGAGCTTTCCAGCGCCGGCTCCACACGTCCAGCAACGGCTCCAGCTCATTTTGGAGCTATTTTTCAAGTTTTTCTCCACTTTTTGAAGCTTTTCTCCATGGATTTCAACTAAATTTCTTTCCAAATGACTTTCTTAGCTCAAATCTTGGTAAATTAGTTTCTTTTTCATTAAATCTGCCTTCTTTTAGGTTCATAACTTGATTTTAATTAGTAGATTACCCTACTAAATATCATCAAGTTTTTTGAGTCCATTTTTTTTCCTTGTGCGTTTCTTTGTGTGTTTTTCTTGTTTTATTTCATAGTTAATTTCTTGATTCAAGTTCTTTTAGTTTTATTTGAGTCGTTCTTCTTTCAAGAGTCACAAGGATCCATTCCTCCACAAAGATAGATAACCTTGAATTGATTGAGCAAAACTAGTAACACTATCAATTTGTGAAAGAAGCCATAGAAGGTGAGTTGAGAGTTCACATAAAGAGTGGCGTGAAGATTTTATTACTAACTTGTTTTCTAGTTTTGTAGGTTCAAAAAGAGCTATAAGGAAGTATGTCCTCTATAGCTTCAGATCCTTATGATGATGAAATAGGAGACTATGCTTGTAGCAATGGAGGCTATGAGTATGATGATGATGAGGATTGTGGAGGCTATGATAATAGCCATGATTTTAGGCCATATGGTAATGAGAACTACTACTTCGGAGATGGATGTGAAATGAATGGGGCTCATGGCTCTTATGATGAACATGAAGGAGTAGAAGTATCTTATGGTGAATTCGATAGTGAAGTTGAAGAGTATGGGAATTCTCATATTACACACCATGGTGATGAAGATGATGTGAGGTATGAAGCTTTCTCCCATATTTCTTATGAATCATTTGAGAAAGATTGTGATCGAAGGGGGTATTGTGAAGATGAATTACCATCCTTGTCTTGTGCTACTTCCTATCCTAGTCGAGGGGGGTGGAACCAATTTGAAGACGTCGTGTGAAACATAGGAGAAGAACATTCTCTACTTCTTGGAATGCAAGAACTTATACTTCTTATTCTCTTTCTAATGTGACTTGTTTTCCTTATGGTAATGATGTGGGAGGTAGAATTGAAGGATCAATAAGCCATGAAAGTAGAGTGAATCTAATGTTGCAAGATAAGCGAGATCTGGAGAGGCAAAGTTTTGAAACAAAAATGAATATTTACTTTGCCTCTATACAAAGTAAACTTGACAAGATTAGCCGATGGGTCACCAACCTTAAGCCCGAGGAGTTACAAAAGATGATGAAGAAAATGACTCCTCAAGAAGATGAACCAAATGAGTTTCCATTGGAAGCAAAGCAAGCTACTCCTTGTGAGGATGACATAAAGGGATTAATCATGAAAATGAAGGCATCCACACCTTGTGCACCAAAGTGGAAGCTTGAAGTGAAGGGATCATCTAACCCTTCACAAGGGATACTTGGCACTAGTGCTGCCCGCCGGACCGGTACGGACCGGTACCATTCTGGTCCATTCCGGTACCGGTATCGGTCCATACCGGTCCGGTACGTACCAGGATGGAATGAAATGGTATCGGCCGTTGACCGGAACGGACCGGGTTTGCCGATCCATACTGACAAACCGATATCGGTTCGTACCGATTACAAACCGGTTCCGGTCTGGTCCGGTCCGGTCCGGTCCGGTCAATCGGTCAACGCGATTTATTTTATTTTTTTTAAAAAAATGTACTGTTTGCAGCCGTTGGGTAACGGCTATTTCATCCACCCAACGGCTATTTTAGCCCCCCCACCCCCTAGCCCCCAGCACCCCCCCAACAACCCCCCTCCTATTTTTTCATTATAAATACCCCTTCCCCTTATAATTTTTATTCATCCATTCAACTCTCATTCTCTCTCAATTTTCATCTCTTAATATTTATAAATTCTATAATTATTGTTATTATTTTGCAAGTGAAGTATAATTTGGTGAATTTTGGAGGAGCAATCTTCTTCAAATTTCAGTTATAATCGTCTGTTTTTACGGCAGACGTTTGGTATATTCGTTCCACTCTTTAATTTTTAAATTTTTATTCTTGTTTATTAGTTGTGATTTATTTGTGAATTTGTGATTTGTCAACTTGTGATTTATTTATTTTAATTTGCTAATTTTATATTTTATTATATTATGGATCCATCTCAAAAAAAATTTGGTAAAAAATGTATTATTTCAAGAACAAAAAGTTATGTGAAGGGTAAAATAGGTAGTGGTTCTTCTAGTTCTTCTCTCCGCCCTGCTCTTCCTCAAATTAGATTTAATACAGATGAATTTACGCATGTTAATGAAACTAATTTTCCATTTACTACGGATGACCCTATTCCCAACGAAGCTTATGAAAGAATGTATAATGATTTAGAAGATGAATTAAATGAAGAAGTAGAAATGCATGAGGATGGTGATTTAGAAGAAACTGATACACCGACTAGTCCCTTTATTGCCCCCGCCCCCACTATTCCCCAAGCTCCAACTCAGGATAATCCTCAAGTTAGAGCTGATCTTCCCCCTATTGCTCCAGTGAGGGGTAAGACCAAACCACAACGTCCTTTAAAATCAGCTGTGTGGAAATTTTATTTTTTTAAATGAAGAAAAAACTGTGTCTACGTGTCGTATTTGTAAACAAAGTTGGAAATATGTATCTGGTGCTAGTGGAGGTTCGACTGGGGGGTTAAAAACTCATTTGCTTAAGAAACATCCGAGAGAGTGGCAAGCATATCTAGCTAGTCAAGGTGATGTTGGCTCTAGCGTTGGACCCTCTGTTGGCGGGTCAAACATGATTCAAACTTCACTAAATCCTTCAAACCCTGTTGGTCATGTTTCACAACGGCCCTATAATAGGGACCGTGATCGTGAAAATTTTGCTAAAATGGTTGTTGTTTGTGGTTTGCCTTTTAATTTTGGAGAACATGATGGTTTTATAAGATATATTCCGGATACATTTTATCCCAGTTTTGAAGGTATTACAAGAAGCATGGTAAAAAGAGATATTTTTGAATTTTATGAAAAACATATGCAATATCTTCGTAAATATTTTTATATGATGGATTGTAGGACTTCTATTACCACTGATATGAGTCATAGTCCTAACGGATTTGATTATTTAACTGTTACTGCACATTGAATTGATTATAAATGGATAATGCAAAAAAAAATTATCGCTTATAAAATTTGTGAACACAAAAAAACTGGTGCTTATATTTCTTCAAGTGTATTAAAAATTTTACAACGTTTTTATCTTACTGATAAAGTGATTAGTATTACTTTAGATAATGTTTCTGCTAATTTAAATGCTATGACTATGCTAGAAACTAGACTTTGTCCAATTAGTAAATATGCTTTTCATATCAAATGTGGTGCACATATATTAAATTTAGTTGTGAAAGATGGTATTAGGGTATTTGATAGTTGTATTGATAAAGTTGAAAATGTAATTTTTTGGATTTTTCATATGAATAATAATAGTAGAATTCAACAATATAAAGATTTTTGTAAATTGTGTGAAGTTCCATTTAGAAAAGTTTCAAAACATGTTAAAACTAGATGGAATTCTTTTTACGAAATGCTTGAAGTTGCTTATAAGTATAAAAAAACCTATTACTATGATGTTTAATAGTCATAATGCTTATCCTGATGATAAACTTGCGGACAGTGATTGAGATGCAGTAGAAGCACTTAAAGTCTTTTTAAAATCATTTTTTGATGATACCAAAAAATTTTCTGGAACATATTATCCTACTATTAGTGAAATTTTAATACATATTTGGAATATTTCATGCATTTTTGCTATCTATAAACAAAATTCATATTTAAAGATTCTATTGAAGCTATGATTAAAAAATTTAAAAAATATTGTTTTCCTATTCCACAAATTTATTTAACTGCAATTCTTTTTAACCCGGAATATAAAGAAGTTGGTGCAAAAGCTTTAGTTAGAGAAATTTATACTAATTTAAAAATTTCACCACAAGAAACACCGGATTTAATAACATGTCAAGATAGTATTAAAATTTGGGCTAAGGAAATGTATGACAAATATACTGTGACCTTAGAAAATCTTGATCATGCCCCTCAAACTTCTACGTCGAGATCAGGTGTCCATGGTAAAGCAAGATCACAACTTGGTCTTGATTTTTCTAATAAATGTGAATTTTCTAAGTATCTTGAACAAGGTGTTGATAATATTCCAACTACGGATGGCATACCACAACTATTGGATTGGTGGAAATGTCGTGAAGAACTCTTTCCAAAACTTAACAAGATGGTGAGAGACGTGCTACTTATTCAAGGATCATCAGTTGCTTCGGAGCAAGCTTTTAGCGCGGTAAGATTTCAAATTGGAGACCATAGATATTCCTTAGCAGAAGACAGTTTTGAGGTATCGGTGTTGTTTAGAGATTGGATCAACGCCGAGCGAAGAAACGTTGGAAGACCAAAGTTGCAAAAAGTAGCAGAACAAGCCATAGATAACCTCATTGGATTTGATAGTGATGATGGCGCTGAACTTGAAGATCGTCAAGCAGCTTTACCAGGAATTGAGGTTGAAGAAGCTGAAACTTTACAAAGTTTAGAAGATAAATTTATAAATTTATAAATCTATACAACTATTAGTATTACATTCGAGGCTTAGTTGAAACAGAACCCTTCCTAGAAGGTGGCTGCGTAAATTAGGCGCTTTACTAATAGTTGTAAATTGTAATATTAGTTTGAAATTTTGAATAAATTGGATTATTTTTTAATTTTTATCATTGTTTTATACTTTTATAATTTTATACTTTTATTCATTGAAAACATAAACTAATAAATTGAAAACTTAAAAAAATAAAAAAATAAACAACAAACTTATTAATTGAAAACTTAAAAAAATAAACTAAAACATAAACTAATAGACTTCAAAACATAAACTTATAAATTGAAAACTTAAAAAAATAAAAAACTTTAAACAAACTAAAACATTTCAAATATATAACTTAGAATATATATATAAACTATAAACTTAATCAAACTTCAATTAAAATAAATAAAACTTATAAATTAAAAAACTTTAAAAAACAAAAACTTTAACAAACTAATAAACTTCAAATATAATTTATATAAGTTATAAAATTTTAAATCATAATTAACTTTTAAGTTATAAATTATAAAAACTTTTAAGTTATAAGTTATCACTTGAAAATTAAGTTTGAAATTCAAAATTAAAAAATTAAAAAAAAAAAAAAAAAACCATTCCGGTAAACCGGTCCGGCCTATTCCGGTACCATTCCGGTACGATACCGGTCCATTCCGATTTAAATCGGAATGGGATGGAATCCGGTTTCCATACCGGTTGAACCGGTCCGGTTCATTCCGGTACCGGTCTGTTCTGGTCCGGCCATCCCATTCCGGTCCGGTGCCCACTCTTACTTGGAACTTGTCCGAACTCCAATAAAATTGAGAGACAAAAGATTGAGAGGAGTAAGGGTGTGATAAGTGACAACTCTAGAGTGGAAAAATGAGAGGTTGTGTGGAGTGATGTGAGAGGGTTGTCACAATCTTATCCTAACTCATGTAACTTTTCTTGTTTCTCTAGTTGTCTTGATACTTGTGCAGGTATTCTTGGAAGCAAGCCTCAAGGCACCTCCAAATGTGGAGAATCAAGAGGTGTTAAAAGGCTTCCCAAAGGAGCATTTGTGCTTCAATATTGGAAACCAAGGTGAAGAAAATCATTCATATGAGCTACGAGGTAACAAAGCTAAACCTTACACTTTATTGAAAGTAAAAGATCATTGTGTGGCTAGTAGCGAATTGAGTGTAAGTGATAGCTTGTATATGTGTGAGCTTAAAGAGCCTTTACCTTGTGATGATCTTGATGACACTTTGTTGCATGATGATGATGCCATTATTGTGAGTGCCCAAACACTAGTTGATCCTATAGATGACATGATTGATTCTTCTAGTAAGATCGATTTGAGTCCATCTAGTGTTAGCACTTGTGACTTGGAAAATGTATTGTCATGTAATAGGGGTAGTCAAATGCTAGTTGGCTATAATGGTGGTAATCATGTGCGTGATTCTTTTGAGCTTGATATGCTACCAACTAGTGTTCATTGTGGTTTTGACCAACTTGCTTGTAATGATGACCTACTAATTGAGGAGTTGTGTGATATGATAAATGAACCTCAATTTAGTGATGGTAATGATATAGTTGGTCATGTAGTTAGTCATGCAGGATTTTTACTTAGAGGTGATGATTCCTTAGGTGTTGAGTCCATTTCTTATTCTTGTCATGAGGATCTTGAGATAGAGTATGAACTTAGGGATAATTCTTTATTTAATGATGACATGACTAATGTGAATGATGAAGATAGTGGTGTGTCTTATAATGTTGGAAGTGTAGCCACTCTTGAAGGCTACCAATTATTTTAAAATCCACTATGGTATGATGACACACTTTCCAAAGATGAAACTCTCTTCTTGGAAGATGATAGTACGTCTATTGGAGGGGTTAGTGATAAAAAAGAAAGGGGTGTATGTTCTCTAATGACCCCTTCATTCTTGTGTGACTCCATTCTTGATCAAGGCCTTAATGCTTGTGGATTAAAGGGTGATTCTATATGTGGGCACACCTTAGATGAAGTTCATTTAAGTAACACCTTTCTCTACTACCTCTTTGCATATGATGTCCATGTTTGTATGGGAATATTTTTATATAGAGGTAGGGGTTTCTTAGGTTGGTCCATTTGCCTTTGTGACCAAACTGTGTAGGACTTTTATATCTTTGACCCCGGTAAATACTCATGGGTGTTTGAACCAATGGAGACACCACATTTGGTATGGTCTTATGGGGGAATAGGGAAGCAATTGTGTCTTAGGACCTTTGAGGTTTCTTTGTTCCATGATATTTCTCATAGCCGGATCCTTTGTATGTTCTACAATGCATTGCTCTTATTTGACACAAAGGATAGTTGGTTGTATTTCAAATGTGTGCCTCCTTGGCAAGTTGGTATGGTTGATAACCCGTTTGCTAACCCTCATGCTATAAGGATATGTTTGTTGTTTGTCCTTCTTATGTTTTGCAAGGTTCGGATTCGAGGACGAATCCTTTTGAAGAAAGGGAGGATGTTATGATCATGGTTAGCTTAGAGCATAATTGGAGGGGCTTCTACATATGGATGATAGCTTGGAGCCTGGAGGAAGCTATGGAGCAACAAATACACAAGGCCATGGGTGATCAAGATGTCATTTGAGCAATCAAGAAGGGCCCTTGTGGGTTATTTCCAAAATAGTCACTTTTGAGCTATTTTTGTAATAGGCTATGTGTAAAGGCAATAACTATAAATAGTTGCCTTAGCCATTTTCATACTTAGATTATTGATGATTGAATTATCTTGAATAGAATTGATATTTAGTTACTTTAGCTTAGGGTAGTGATTGGGTTAAATTCCAATTGTTAGCTTAGATCGAGTGATTAGGGTGGATTCCCAAATTGCTTGTGTTATCTTCTTTGCTTGATCGATCATTGAGTTATCATTTTGTGGATTCAATTTGGCTTCTCGGGCATTAGATTGAGTTTCTCTTCTCTCTTGGTTGATTATGGATTCAATTAACCCTTCTTTCTTCTATTCTCATCCCTTTTTCTAATCTATCCCTCTATCTTTAATTTGGGTTGTTTGTTTTTGTGTTTTCGATATCATTTTTGATTATTTTCGATTGAGATCGTTATCAAAGCTTAATTATAATCTATTTTTAGGTATGTATAAGCTGCGTATATATAGTGTTTGTGAAGATTAGGATGTAAGGAACAACTTCCGTGAAGGAACTATGGGCATTCGAACGTTCGTTGGAAAGGTATGTTAAGGCTAAGCATTGTCCTTCCTTTGGGCACGAACTTTAGAAAATTCCTAAATTGTCAAATGCGATATTTTTCTATTCTACTGCTTGAAAGACCTTCTGTGAAAGGCATTGGGATCGCAGTTGAAGTACTTTTGTGGTATTATTATAATGATATTCCACTCGTCCGGTTATATAGGATATTCGACATCTGTATGTCATTTTGTCGGCTTTCTTAACTATATGTCTATATGTAAGAGTTCTTGTTCTTCTTTGGGTGTTGTGATTTAAAATTATTGCAAAGGAACATTAAGAATTCGCAACCAGCCCTCCTTCCTCGCTAAAATGATTTTCTTGAAAACTTTAAAATAGTAATTCGATTTTCAAAACTCTCAAAAATGTAACTCGTATGTTTAAACTACCAAAGATTCGATTTTTTGAGATACCTTCTTTTATAAACTATTAGGGAAACATATATAGAAACTAAGTGAAACATCTTAAGCTCTTTATGAACATCTCCAGGTTTAATTTACCTTTCTAAAGTCGAGTTAAGTGTTCAAATTTATTCTAAGAGTACATGAGGTTCTATGAGGAACTTACATGTTATACGAAAGTAATTACGAGATTATGAGAATAAGAGTACCAGCAGACCAAGATTGACAACATAATTATGATGACATACATGTATTATGCATCCATGACATGTCATGCTATGCATTCAACTCTCAAGCTATAATCAGGAGGTATGGGGCCTATTGCCTATATTTATACGTATGAGACACAGATGGCCACGAGTTGGCATATATAATCCCAGTTAGCTACCGGAAGGCACTACCATTGCTAGCACTTGGTTGTGTACGACATGCATTTGCATTTATATATATGTATTCACGATATACGATTACGCGAGCATACCATGCATATTTGATTTCTATAAGGTCAGATGTCGACCATGGAGGCTATCAGAGTTTCAGTTTCAGGTGGTATCTCTATTACTTTTTTTACAGCAGCTATTTATGATTCTACTCTCTACCTTACATACCAGAAAATTTTTATTCGTACTGACGTCCCGTTGCCTGGGGACACTGCATTTTGTTTCGTGCGTGCAGATCCAAGTAGGGATTCTGATCGACCCCTCCACTAGGATTCAGGGTTTAGCTGTGAGTTGGTAGCTCCACCTCTTCCTAGGGCTATCAGAGGGTGTTTAATATTGTTGTACAGTTTGGGTATAGTTGGGGCCTTGTCCCAACCGGTGCTTATGACACTCTTAGAGGCTATTGTGGACACGGTATTCTAGGTTTCTTTTTGTAGCTTCCAGTCTCCAGTCCCATAGGTGTGGCATGTATGTATATGTATGTATGTGTGTCTTCAGTTGCGGCCTCATTGGCCAGCCATTACTTTATTATTTTTGGCTTGTCTACCTTTGTCTATATGACTTGTTGTCATTCAGGTTATGACCTTAACGGTCCAGGCTTGGTATTTTAGATGTTATGCTGCCCAACTTTTTGGGCTCACAACTTAGTCAGCTAGTGTGCTTTAGTGGCTAACTCGGTCGAGTAAGGTATTGAGTGCCTGTCGCACCTCACCTAGTTTGGGGCGTGATAAAATTGGTATCAGAGCAGTTCGTGTCCTAGGGAGTCCACAATCCGTATCTAGTAGAGTCTTGATTATGCGTGTGTTGTGCACCACACTTATAAACATGAGGCTACAAGGCATTTAGGAATGGTTACATTTCTTTCAATTGATAGATCGTGCTATAGAGCAGAGTTAGAAGAACATATGACATCGAAATCGTGCTTTGTGTTTCTTATTTGACAGAGTCCCTACACTTAGCAGATGGCACAACAAGATATAGGCATGGATCCGGGGGAAGGTACCAGTCATTCCCCACCGGGTCAGAGGGATAGAGTTCCGTTGGAGGCACACAATGAGTCTCCCGCACCCCCAGTGCTAGCTTCCCCGTCACCTGCTGAAGCCCGGGGAGATATAGTTCCCCTAGCCCCATCAGTTCCATTGGTACCTGAGATAGCCAAAGACACATGACCTCCAACACCTATTGTTCCCCCACCAGAGATAGGGGAGCAGGGGATGAGAGAGGAAGTTCAGTTGTTGACTAAGATGGTTGCTATTCATGAGCGTGAACTAGGGTCGGGAGCAGAGGCTAGGAGAGGTCGGGAAGAAAGCTTAAAGGTATGAGAGTTTCTTCATCTGGCTCCTCCATTATTTACAAGATCTAGTTCGACCGAGGACCCCCAGGACTTTATAGACCAGGTGTATAGAGTGTTGAGGGTGATGCATGTCTCCGTCACCGAGGCTGTGGAGTTGGCTTCTTTTTTACTACGTGATGTAGTCATCTTGTGGTATGAGGCATGGGAGAGATCCAGAGGATCTGATGCTCCGCAAGCAGAGTGGGATGACTTATCTGAGGCCTTCCTAGACCATTATTTTCCATGGGAGGTTCAGGAGGCCCGTCTTGACCAGTTTATCAGTCTGAGGCAGGGGAATATGAGCGTCAGAGATTATAGCCATAGGTTTAATTCCTTGGTGAGGTATGCACCAGATATTGTACACACCATGAGGGACAGAGTTCATCGTTATGTGGCTGGTTTGGGGGATCATCTTATAAGAGATTGTACGGTAGCATCCCTATAGGATGATGTAGATATTTCCCGCATACAAGCTTTTGCTCAGACTACAGAGGACCTTTCTCACCGGATTCGGGACACCCGCAGGGACAGGGAGCAGAGTAAGAGGGCCCATACTATGGGGTATTATAGGGAGCCACGTGGTGATTTTAGGCCCCCAGTCCCTTGATATCTACCACGCCCAGCAGGTAGTGCTCCACCACAGATGCGAGGCCAGCGGTTTGATCATTATAATCAGTCAAGACCCGGGCAGAGCTTAGGCCAGTCTGAGAGCCGTCAACAAGAGCGTTCTGGGCAGATGAGGCAGCCTACCCCTCCGTGTACACAATGCAGTAAGTTGTACACCGGGAAATGTAGGCTAGGTTCAGGTGCATGTTATCACTGTGGACAGACATGACATTTTATTCGCCGGTGTCCAAGGTTAGGCAGGGGTGGACCAGCTCAGCCTTCAGGATCCGCAGTATCCTTTTCACCTTCTGTATGCCCCCCTTGACTAGGCCCACAGTCTACTCAGGGTCATGGTAGAGGGAGAGGTGGAGGAGAGACCTTTGGTTCCAGCGGTGACCAGAACCATTTTTATGCTCTCACAGCCTGACATGATTCAGAGGTATCCCCGGATGTTGTCATAGGTATATTGATGATACTTTTTCAAGCTGTTTATGCATTGATAGATCCTGGCTCTATATTTTCATATATTACTCTATTTATTGCTGGTAAGCTTAACATGAGATCTGAGTTGTTGCCGCAGTCAGTTAAGGTGTCTACACCAGTTAGCGACCCTATTATAGCTAGTTGTGTCTATCGAGGTTGTACAGTGTTAATTAATGACCGTCACACATCTGCTAATTTAGTTGAATTGACTTGTTAGACTTCGATGCCATTATGGGTATGGATTGGTTGGCAGCTTGTTATGCTAATATTGATTGTCGTACGAAAGTGGTCAAATTTCATTTTCCAGGTGAGTCAGTCTTGGAATGGAAAAGTAATGCAGCCACGCCCAGGGGTAAGTTTATTTCATATCTTAGGGCTCGAAAGTTGATTGCTAAAGGCTGTACATACCATTTAATTCATGTCAGGGATACAGATAAGGAGTCACCGACTCTTCAGTCGGTTCCTATTGTGAATGAATTTCCAATGGTTTTCCTGATGAGCTTCTAGGAATTCCTCCAGAAAGGGAAATTGACTTTGCTATTGCTTCCTGATACGCAACCTATATCCATTCCCCCTACAGAATGGCTCCTGCGGAGCTAAGGGAATTGAAGGAACAACTGAAGGACTTGCTCGATAAAGGCTTTATTAGGCCCAGTACATCTCCGTGGGGTGCTCCGGTGCTATTTGTTCGAAAGAAAGATAGCTCCTTACGGATGTGTATTGACTATAGGCAGCTAAATAAAGTCACGATGAAGAATAAATATCCTCTTCCATGGATTAATGACTTGTTAGACCAGTTACAGGGTGCCAAATGTTTTTCCAAGATTGACTTGAGATCCAGTTACCATCAGCTGCGAGTTAGGGATGTTGATATCCCGAAGACAGCTTTCAGGATGAGGTATGGCCATTTTGAATTTCTTGTCATGTCTTTCGGGCTTACTAATGTGCCAGCAGCCTTTATGAACCTTATGATCTGGGTCTTCAAATCGTTCTTGGATGTATTTGTGATTGTGTTTATTGACAACATCCTGATATATTCACGGTCAGAAACCGAGCATGCAGACCACTTGCGAGCTATATTCCTGATATATTCACGGTCAGAAGCCGAGCATGCAAACCACTTACGAGCTATATTGCAGACTCTCCAGGACTGTAGGTTATATGCTAAATTCTCTAAATGTGAATTTTGGCTAACTTCTGTAGCTTTTCTTAGTCATGTTATCACCGGTGATGGTATTAAGGTTGATGACCAAAAGATTGAAGTAGTGATGAACTGGCCAAAGACCTTGAATCTGACAGAGGTCCGTAGCTTTTTAGGCTTGGTAGGATATTACCGGAGGTTTGTGGATGGTTTCTCCTCTATCACTACACCACTGAAAAAGCTGACACATAAGGAAGCTAAGTTTCAGTGGACTGTGGTATGCGAGCAGAGTTTCCAAGAGCTAAAGAAAAGGCTTACCACAACTCTTGTCTTGACTATTCTGGATAGCACTGAGAGTTATGTTGTATATGGTGATGCCTCGAGAATTGGCCTAGGTTGTGTTCTTATGTAGCATGGCAAGGTTATCGCATACGCCTCCAGACAGCTGCGGAAACATGAACAAAACTATCCTACTCATGATCTTGAATTGGTTGCACTGTCTTTGCCCTAAAGATTTGGTGGCATTATTTATACGGGGTTCATGTTGATGTTTTCACCGACCACCAGAGCCTTCAATATTTATTTAAGTAGAGGGAGTTGAACCTACAACAGAGGAGATGGCTAGAATTGCTAAAGGACTATGATGTTGACATTTTATATCATCCCGGCAAAGCTAATATTGTTGCTGATGCACTTAGCCGGAAGTCCATAGGAAGTCTAAGCCACATTGAAGCTAATAAGGTCGAAATGACTAAAGATCTATGCTAGCTAGCTAATTTATAGGTGCGGTTATTAGATGCAGGGGGTGGAGGCGTTGTCATTCAAAATATGGCAGAATCTTCCTTTGTCACTGAAGTGAAAGAGAGACAGCCAGAGGATCCTGAGATAATGAAACTGAGGGAAGGGATTCCACAACAACAACAACCTTTATTTGAGCTGACTGGAGATAGAATCCTTAGATACCAGGGTCATTTGTGTGTACCAACAGTAGGAGAGCTTCGTGCGAAGATTCTTTTAGAGGCCCATTATTCTAGATAGGTAGCTCACCCTGGATCAATGAAGATGTACCGGGGCCCTTAACATATCTATTAGTGGAATGGCATGAAAAGGGATATCGCTGAGATGGTAGCCCAATGTCCCAACTACCAGCAAGTTAAAGCAGAACATCAGAGGCTTGGAGGCCTAACTCAATATATCAAGCTTCCGTTATGGAAATGGGAAATGATAAATATGGACTTCATTACTGGTTTTCCTTGCACACCATGGAGGTATGATTCTATTTGGGTAATTGTTGATAGGCTAACAAAATCTGCTCATTTCCTTCCAGTTAGGACAATATATTCAGCCGAGGATTATGCCAGACTTTACATTTGGGAGATTGTGCGCCTTCATGGATTCCCATTATCTATTATATCTGATCGAGGGGCTCAGTTCACGGCACACTTTTGGAGATCCTTTCAGAAGGGTCTAGGCACTCAGGTAAATCTGAGCACCGCTTTTCATCCACAGACTGATGGACAGGCTGAGCATACTATTCAAACCCTCGAGGATATGCTACGTGCCTGCGCGTTGGATTTTAAAGAAAGTTGGGATGATCATCTACCCCTTATTGAGTTTTCTTATAATAACAACTTTCAAGCTAGTATTCAGATGGCTCCTTATGAAGCACTATACGGATGGGAGTGCAGGTCATCGATTTGTTGGTTTGAGGTTAGGGAAGCAGAGCTGTTATGTCCTGATCTAGTCCATCAAGAAATAGAGAAGGTAAAGCTTATTAGAGATTGATTGAAGACAGAACAAAGTCGACAAAAGTCTTATGCAGATGTTCGATGGCGAGACTTAGAGTTTGATATAGAAGATTGGGTTTTCCTGAAAGTATCGCCTATGAAAGGCGCCATGCGATTTGGAAAAGAAGGGAAGCTTAGTCCCAGGTATGTCAGGCCGTATAAGATTATTCGGAGAATCGACAGGGTAGCATACGAGCTTGATTTGCCTATGGAATTAGAAGCCATCCATCCTGTGTTTCATGTATCAATGTTGCAAAAGTGCATTGGGGATCCTTCGTGTATAACACCTATTGAGGACATTCGCGTCGCTGAAGACTTGTCTTATGCTGAGGTACCTGTGGCTAGTTTAGACCGACAGGTAAGAAATCTTTAGACTAAAGAGGTCGCTTCCGTGAAAGTGTTATGGCAGAATAACAATGTCGAGGAAATAACTTGGAAAGTTGAGAAGGAAGTGAGGAAGAAGTACCCCCAGCTATTTATGACTTAAGGTGAGCCGCATTTCAATAATTGACAATTATTCCTTTGCAGCAACATACTTGGATTTTAATTAACTTGAAAGGGCAATTTATATGTCTTGTCGCGAGATAGTTATACGATACCTTGAAGTTGAAATTTTCAGAATTGGATTAAGATTTGTGAATGTAAATAATATGGCCTTGCAAATTACATATTAGCGGAAAAGGAATGCAACCAAAGAATATTTTTGATCCATTCGCGGATGAATATTTTTAAGGGAGGGAGAATGTGAGACCCCGTAATTTTTTTTCCGTATAATATACATAGTGTGACGTGAGTGTATGAGGTGTATATGATTTGGTGTGGATGTTAGGAGAATAAGATTGCAAATGGGTAGTGATATCAAAGAATTAAACTAAGGTTTTAGGTCAAGGAGAGCCCTTAAACAAAATTTTGAGTTAAGGAAATACCTCGTGTACCACCTCGTTCATTCGGGAATTTATATTAACCCGCAACTTTGGGGTAAGACTAAGAGTATATAATATGATAAGAAGGATGTGTTATGAGGTATTATAATTGCTCAATTTTGTATGTTAAGTTTTGAAATCAAGCAAGTTGCGAAATAAAAGTCAGCAAAAGTTACCGTAAGTTTCTTTAATAAATTTTCTGAACTTTGGGTCAAATGTCTTGGAGCTTTTCTCCCAATGTATGAAGAGTTAGAGGGCATATGACCTACCAAATTAAAGGTCTACGAGTCTAGTTTTCAATGCATAAAATATCACATCAAGATGATCTTGGAGTACAAAGTTATAACTATTTTACCGCGGACTGTCTATGCTGAAAGCGGGTCACGAACCGGGTCGCAAATCGGGTCGGGTCAAGATTAGGATATATACGTCTATTGACGTTTTAGATCGTAAAAAACTCTAAAAATAGTTCTGAAGAGGGAGAAACATAGGAGAGGGTTACAAGGCAGTTCTTGAGTTATCAAGGTGCATTTTGGGTGATTTCTATCGCTAAAGTTTGCCCCCGTGCCAAGAAACGTGATCTCTACGCGTGGCAACCATTTTCCTCTTAGATAACCAATGTTTGGAGCTAGTTTGGGTAGATAGGACTTGGTATTTCTTGGTGGTTCTTCAATATTTACACTTGGTTTGCTAAGATAACCATCCCGGGGATCTTTTATGATCATTTTTATGAAGTTCTACGGTCATTTTGTCAAGTTATGATCCTATGGCAAATCTTCCGATTTAAGCTTAATTATAATCTGTTTTTAGGTGTGTATAAGCTGCATATATATAGTGTTTTCAAAGCTTAGGATGTAAGGAACAACTTTCGTGAAGGAACTACGGGCATTCAGACATTCGTTGGAAAGGTATGTTAAGGCTAAGCGTTGTTCTTCCTTTGAGCACGAACTTTAGAAAATTCCTAAATCGTCAAATGCGATATTTTACTATTCTACTGCTAGAAAGACCTTCTGTGAAAGGCATTGGGATTTCAGCTGAAGTACTTTCATGGTATTATTATGATGATATCCACTCGTTCAGTTATATAGGATATTCGGCATCTATATGTCATTTTGTCGGCTTTCTTAACTATATGTCTATATGTAGGAGTTCTTGTTCTTCTTTGGGTGTTGTGATTTAAAATTATTACAAAGGAACATTAAGAATTCACAACCAGCCCTCCTTCCTCACTAAAATGATTTTTTTGAAAACTTTGAAATAATAATTCGATTTTTAAAACTCTCAAATGTAACTCGTATGTTTAAACTACCAAAGATTCGATTTTTTGAGATACCTTCTTTTACAAACTATTAGGGAAACATATATAGAAACTAAGTGAAGCACCTTAAGCTATTTATGAAAATCCCCAGGTTTAATTTACCTTTCTAAAGTTGAGTTAAGTGTTCAAATTTATTCTAATAGTACATGAGGTTCTATGAGGCACTTACATGTTATACGAAAGTAATTACGAAATTATGAGAATAAGAGTACCAGCAGGTCAAGATTGGCAACATAATTATGATGACATACGTGCATTATGCATCCATGACATGACATGCTATGCATTCAACTCTCGAGCTATAATCGGGAGGTATGAGGCCTACTACCTATATTTATATGTATGAGACACAGATGGTCATGAGTTGGTAGATATGATTCCGGTTAGCTACCAGAAGACACTACCATTGCTAGCACTTGGTTGTGTACAACATGCATTTGCATTTATATATATGTATGCATGACATACAATTACGCGAGCATACCATGTATATTTGATTTCTATAAGGTCAAATGTCGGCCATGAAGGCTATCAGAGTTTCAGTTTTAGGTGGTATCTCTATTACTTTTTTTATAGCAGTTATTTATGATTCTACTCTCTACCTTACATACCAGTACATTTTTATTCGTATTGACGTCCCTTTGCCTAGGGATGCTGCATTTTGTTTCGTGAGTGCAGGTCCAGGTAGGGATTCTGATCGACCCCTTCACTAGGATTCGGGGTTCAGCTTTGAGTTGGTAAGCTCCACCTCTTCCTAGGGCTATTAGAGGGTGTTTACTTTTGTTGTACAGTTTGGGTATAGCGGGGCCTTGTCCCGACTGGTGCTTATGACACTCTTAGAGGCTATTATGGACATGGTATTCTAGGTTTCTTTTTGTAGCTTCCAGTCTCCAGTCCTATAGGTATGGCATGTATGTATATGTATGTATGTATGTCTTCAGTTGCGGCCTCATTGGCCAACCATTAATTCGTTATTTTTGGCTTGTCTACCTTTTTCTATATGACTTGTTGTCATCAGGTTATGACCTTAACGGTCCAGGCTTAATATTTTAGACGTTATGCTGCCCAACGTTTTGGGCCCACAACTTAGTCAACTAGTGTGTTTTAGTGGCTAACTCGATCGAGTAAGGTATCGAGTGCTAGTCGCGCCTTCCCTAATTTTGGGAGTGACATGAATGTTTGCAACCATTGACTATAAATTCAAGCAATGGAGGATTCAATAGACCCAAATAATCAAACGAGGAGCAAAATCTATATATAAATTCAATAACCCAACAAGTATTATCTCTAATATAAACCCAAAATCTCAAGTCAACAATACATCAATAAAATAGCAATTAAGAACAAGAGTTGAAGAATGAAAATTAAAGATTTTACAATAAAGAGCATCCAAATCTTCACTCCTATGGTGTTGGTTGATGAACCTGCTCTCCAAGATTGCCAAAAATTCCAAGGACTAGCCAAAGATGTGTTTCAAGATGGCTTAGGAGTCTTTTTGTATCAATTGGGTTTTCCACAAGGGTGAAATGTCATTTCTGCCTATTTTCACGTTCAGGTACAGTGAAGCGCAATCACGCTAATGCAGCGCTATCGCGCTCAAGGGAATCACACTGGTCAGTGCAATCACGCTGATGGGACGCGATCACGCCCTTCTCTTTGACTGGCATTGACCATGCTTTCTGCAGTTCTATCACACTGTTCTAGCACCATCGCGCACAAGCCCATCCCCCGCCTTCAGCGCCATTGGCGCTCATGCAGCGCGATTGCGGTGAGTTGCCAAGAATTTTAGAATTTCCTCCAATTTGACTTATTTTCATCCGATTTCGCACCGATCACTTCAAATTCAGATAATCCTGCAAAATAGAAGTAATTCGCGTCAATTGCACTATTTTTCCACTTATTATTAGCAAATGCATAAGTTTAAGAGTTAAATAAGTAGGTAGAATACCAAATTATCACGGACTGCATCACTTTTCTGGAAAAAAGAAAAAAAAATCCATTGCTTTTTAATTTGCATCGCTATCCATTGTTTTTAAAGCAACGTTGTCCGTCGCTTTTGGAAAAGTGATAGGCCATTTTCCCACGGGAGTGACACTGTCACTTTTGGCTAAAAAAGCGATGGACAACGTTCCTTTTAGCAATCTCTTTTTAGCCTTTTTTAGTAGTGCTTTGATACGGGACGTAAGTTAACGTTAAAACACCTGGGGTGTTACATTCTTCCCCTTTGGGAATATTCATCCTCGAATGTGAAATAGAGCGCACGAGTAGGGCAATGAACTTCTCAAATTTCTAGAAAAATCTCCCCAATACACTAGACTAACCACACCTCAAATAAAAATACCCCATCCTCAGGAATGCTATGACACCCTGAACAAAAATCGACCATTCCACAAGGTCCATCGAGGCCTAACAATCACGAATTTTTATCGCACAATTTTGATAACTCAACTCTTAAGACTTAACACTGTAGCATGATCTGAAAGAAGAGCGAAGGGTGACCAATCCTAAATGCCTTGTAGCCTCCTGATTATAAGTGTAGTGCACAACACACCCATAAGTAAGACTCTACTAGACACAGCTTGCAAACTCCGTAGAACACGACCATACTATGATACCAAGTTTGTCACACCCCAAACTCAAGGAGGCGTGACTGACACCTTGTGCCACACTTGATCGAGCGGACCAAACAACATTGGTGGGACGTTAAGGCCAAGAAAAACAAAATAAAATGCAACATAAATAATTTCAAATACAACCAAAATATAATACAAAGCCAATCAAGTTGCAACTGACTACCGAACCCACAACAGATGTCCATAAGCTTCTAAGATGAAAAAACTACTAACCAAAAGTCGGGACAGGGCCCTGACATACCCATTATCAATACAAAACCAAGGAATACTCTAGATTCAATAACTCAAGAAATAATTGAGTATACCAACCATTAGTTAAACTCAACTACACGCAATGAGGTACACTGTCTACTTGATAACTTGCAGGCATGCATGCAGCACCCCCCAAGCATTGGGGATGACAGTACGAAAAATGTACTGCATATGTAAGGCGAAAGAATAACAGAAATAGTATAACTCAAAACTGAAGACACAATACAAAGGGGGTCAAAATAGGAACAATACCAGTATTCCGACCACAACCTGTATAGAGACAACATCAGCCCAACACTACCTTACTTTCCCCTACTCCAGGCCCCACAACAGCCACAACCTCGACCACACATCACCTTCAAAACTCAAGATACAATTAACCAGAATAATCATAACATATGAATGCAATACGAGATGAATAATACAATATAATGGCTCAACCTGCGGAACAAACTCATGCCTTACGAGAGAGCAATACATAAGGGAGTCCATGCGGAAAAATACTCACGCCTTACTGGTCTCCATAGTGCCATGGGTTCGACCATGCAGACAGGTCTCACGCCTTATAAGTTTTTGTGAGCCCTCTAAGCAACCACAACCAAAAATGCTATAAAACATGATGAAATATGCAATACACAATACAATACAAGGTTTAAAGGCATCCCCCAAGTACCCAAGAACCACCGTACCTCCTCCATACCACACCTACAATACCATGATTAACCCGACAAGCACTACAATCTGATAACCACAATCATATATACACCGCCTTTTACTTTTAACTTAACACTAAACTGACATCACTGGATATGAATTTCTAACAATAATAATACTAACAACGATTTAGAGATATCTAATAATTGATTTGTTATGGCACGCTAGATACAAAGACTTCAAATCGTAAGAAATCATGCCAAAAAAGGAAAGAATAGCTTTTACATACCTAGAATCTGAGCTTAAATAACTTGATGTAGATAATTGATTTTCTTTCAGAAATCAAATATGTCGTCAAAATATTTTTCTTACTAAAATAGTTTTCAACAGGCTCTATGTATATTGAAGAACATATGTACAATAATTTAGAACTTCAATCCGTAAAAGAGAAGAATGGATGAGGAGGTGGGCAATATGTATATATATTATAAAATTTGTAAGACATATACTTGTCCAAATTAGAAAAGTTGGTAGCCAATTTAATTGTAATGAGAACATGTGTCAACTAATGACTAAGCCACCTTTTGCCATTGGTTGGTGTACACTCCCTCCACTTCCATTTCCATGTGAAAGTGGAGGTGGCATACTCAGCCAAATTTTATCCCAATATGAATACACTCAGGTATTGCGTAGGTTTGTGATAAAACACATATAACTTTTTGAATATATTATAATTAATAAAAAAAATTGAATAAAGCTTTCTATATACAATAATAATTTTTTTCACATAACTAGATTTACCATCACCGTTAATATTAATAACTTATAAACTCTTATAAAATAAATACATACACAAATATACCATAACAAAAGAATTTTTCATAAATATTTAAAATATTTTAAGAAGGCAATAAAAATATAACTTTTTACCAAATTCAATTTTTAAATCAAATATTTTCAAGTACGCGCGATGTTAATAAAATTCTCAAATTTAGGCTTGCAAGCCTTTGATACGGGACGAAGGTTAACCTTAAAATACCTAGGCTGTTACATTCTTGTCCATCCAATTTATGATAAACTTCTTTAAGAATTTCCGGCATCATCGATTTGAATCTAAATAATCTTAGTACATGCACTATAGCTAATGCAGATTCAGTCACTTCATAGAATGATGACTTCAGCTTCCTTTAAGGCACATGTAGAATCTTAAGCATCATTTTTTACCAATATGTTAAAGGTTTGCTTCAGTTAGTAATTTCAATATACTCTAATAGTTTAATGTTGAAGGTGTTTTACTCTTTCAAATCTGCCTCCAACTTTAAATTCCAGATATGCTAATACTTTCTGATAAGAAAAGAAACCATTACACAATATTTATAAATCAAACTTGGAGATATAGCTTACTTAGACTCTTGTTTACTATCCACATTTTACTCTTTAAAACAATATTAATAAGATGGAGAGAAAATCTTATAATATCCATTAAACAAAAAAAAAACTACAATAATAAGATCACAAAGCTGAGATAAAATAACGTGAAGACAATAAAGTATGAACTTTAAACTAGTTCATCTAATAAAGTTGTTATGTAGCCATGTATATCTATGTAGTACAAGTCACGAGGTTGTTGAAACAGTTGATAATTAAATGCGGAATAAGCAAACATCTCTCTTTACTTCTCGAAGATTTACAAGATAAATAACATTTATTTTCAAGAGTCTAGCTTTAATAATTTTCATGAGGAAATGTGCGCTGATAAAAAAAAAGAACACTCCCAAAACTGATAAGAGACAAAGCTCACATCCAGTTACATCCTATTTAACTTGCGCAACATGAATACTAAATGATCACTCATTTAAGCTACTACAATGTCAAGAACAATGGACCAATACACAATCCCAGGAAGCATATCTATTAACCTCTCGTACCTATAGGAAAATAATTAATCAAATAACACGCTAAAACTATATCCTGGATTAAATTGAGCAACAAGTGTTAACTGAAAAATAAGAATTAAAAAAAGATAAAAATATTTTTCCTCTACATTTGATTAAGCTAACTTAAATTACTGATAATAAAGGTTATAAAAAAATAGAACAAAGGCTTTGGTTATATTTCTAAAAGTGATGTACTACTTGTACTGTTAAACTAAAAAACTATCCTTTTGTTTTGCCCTTTCCTAAACATATTTGGATATAATATAAGCTTCTATGAACTTTAAGTTATTTTCATCTGCTATACCAATTGATTATGTCGCACCATCAAAGAAAATCATATAGACAAAAATAAGCACACAGAGAAAAAAGTAAAAAGGCGAAAAAGGTTTGTTAAAATTTTTCTAGAAAGGTGGAAAGTAATTATTACGAGTTCTATAACCTCGTAATCTTGCCAAACTTTCAGCACTAGTTCCTTACTGCAAACTAGATAGAAGTTTCTCTATAAACAGTTATTTGCATTTTATCTATAAAAGAACCAAGTGAGGGAGAGATATACCCAGGAACCGATTTTTACATTTTAGTTCACCGAGAGAATATGCATAAGTAAGAGAATGCAACACTAGAAGGTATAAGAATGTAACACCCCGGAAACCTATTCAACTTTTAAAATCAAAATCTCAAAAAATTTCAAGTTTCCAGGTATAACCATCAATGCTCATGAACCATTTTCTAAAACGAAGGTTTGTGAGTAGTATGAAGATACGGGGTATGAACATGTTTATGAACAAGTTTGACATCTAGATATGTCACTTGTATGTGAGCCTTATATTATATATTTTTGGAGTAGTATTTAGCACCGAGTGATGAGGGTTCTAGATAACCCAAGTCCTCATGATTTGAGGGCCGATTTCCATTCTAGTTGTGTTGTCTATCTTTCCTTAAGATTATTGAGTCAGTTGGGGTCTTTTCCCATTGGCTCTATATGTTGGTTTAGAGGCTTTTCAGACATAGACAGTGTTCGAGTCTCCTCTTTGGATTGTACTTTCTATTTGACTTGACTATATATATGCTTATGTTTCCAAATTCTCTTATCATGCTTCCTCTATGTTAAATTGATATACCTGAGTTATGCTATGACCAAGGGTCAGCTCGGGGCACTCGTGGTCTCGAGTCCCATGTTACGTCCAGAGGATAGCCTCGGGGCATGACAAACTTGGTATCAGAGCCTCAAGTTCAAGAGTCCTAGGATGTTTGAAAGCCACATCGAGTAGAGTCTCTTTCATGTGTGTGAAACGCGCCACAAATATGAGAGGGAAGCTATAAGGTGTCATAGAAAACTTCACTTCTTTCATGATCATATCGTGCGATAGAGCTTAACTCTAATATTCCTTTAATCCTTACCTTGTACATTTCAGATCATGCCTCGATGTGTTATGCCTCACTGTGCCACTAGAAATGTCACTTCTCCAGTTCTGTCCCCTGAGATCATGAATGAGGAGTTTAGGAATGCCATCCATTTTCTAGCCCAGACCTTGGCCGCTCAGGCCAACCAGCCGGCTCCTATCCCCATCCACCCTCAAGGTGGGGTAGCGGCCCGAGTTTGCGATTTTATTCGTATGTACCCGCTGGAGTTTTAGGGTTCGAAAGTGAATGAGGATCCGCTCAATTTTATAGATGAAGTGAAGAAAATCTTTGATGTGATGCAAGTGGTTGTTGTTGATTGTGTGGATCTCGCATCTTATCAACTCAAGGATATAGCTCATATCTGGTTCACGCAATGGAAGGAAGCTAGAGCTAGGGACGATGTCCTTATGACATGGGAGTGTTTTGTGAGGGCTTTCCTCGATCGGTTCTTTCCCCGAGAGTTAAGGCAAGTGAAGGCTGACGAGTTTGTGAACTTGAGACATGGATCTATGACTGTTCAGGAGTACAATTTGAAGTTTACTCAGTTGTCTAGGTATGCCCCCTCTATGGTAGCGGACTCGTATGATCAGATGAGAAAGTTTATCTATGGGGTTTCAGATTTGGTGAAGAAGGAGTGTAGGTCTGCTATGATGTTGAGTGATATGAACATTTCCAGACTCATGACCCATGCTCACCAGATCAAGATATACAGGCTTAGGGATATGGTTAGGGAGAACAAGAGGGCTAGATCCGAGGGTTCAGGTTTTGGTCATCAGCGGTCTGGTGGCGGACATCGCTCCTCGTTCCAGAAGAAGTCATTAGGACCCGTTCATTATTCTGTTAACCCAGGCCCAAAAGCCTCATCATGATCAGACTAGTAGAGGATCTGGTTCCTATTCACAGTCTCAGGGAAGTGTTGCTAAGGGATCTTCCCACCCTATTTGCAGCAAGTGTGGAAAGAATCAGCCCGGTGAGTGTCGTTTGAGCACAAGTGCATGCTTTGGGTGTGGACAGGTTGGACACATGATTAGAGACTACCCTTCAGCTAAGAAGGGACAGGGGGTAGTAGGGCTCGGTCTGCTCTAGCATCCCCAGAAGGTCGACCAGCCCAGCAGCGCACAACTTCTAGTTCTAGTGGTCAGCGCTAGAACCGCCTTTATGCTATGTCATCTCATCAGGACCAGGAGGGTTCCCCAGATGTTGTTATTGGTATGTTGAAAGTCTTCTCTTTTGATGTGTATGCTTTGTTGGACCCGGGTGCCTCCTTATCTTTTGTGACCCCTTATATAGCATGCAAATTTGAAGTATGTCCTGAATTTCTTTTAGAACCCTTTTGTGTTTCTAATCATGTTGGTGAGTCAGTCCTAGCCAAAAGGATCTACCGAAATTGCCCTATCTCAGTCCTTCATAGAGTCACTTCAGCAGATTTAGTAGAGTTGGAGATGACAGATTTTGATGTTCTTAGTATAGATTGGCTACATGCTTGTTATGCTTCTGTCGATTGTTGTACTCGGGTTGTCAGTTTCAAGTTTCTTAATGAAACCATCTTATAATGGCAAGGTTAGTCCCCCATCCTCGAAAGGTCATTTCATATCTTATCTTAAAGCTAGGAAGATGATTCCTAAGGGTTATGTTTATCATATAGTTTGGGTTATGGACACGGAGTCCAGAACCCCATCCTTTCAGTTTGTTCCTATTGTGAATGAGTTCCCTAAAGTGTTTCCCGAGGATTTTCCCAGAGTCCCTCCCAAGCAGGAAATAAACTTTACGATAGATCTTCTTCCAAATACAAATCCTATCTCCATTCCTCCCTATAGAATGGCTCCCGCGGACCTTAAAGAGTTAAAAGATTAGTTGAATGATCTTGTTGATAAGGTTTTCATCAGGCCTAGCATTTCTCCATGGGGTGCCCCAGTTTTGTTCATGTGGAAAAAGGATGGTTTCCTTAGGATGTGTATTGACTATCGTCAGTTGAACAAGGTCACACTTAAGAATAAGTATCCCATTCCTAGGATTGATGACTTGTTCGATCAGCTTCAGGGTGCTAGTTTCTTCTCTAAGATCGACCTTAGATCCAGTTATCATCAGCTTCATGTTAGAGAGTCTGATATTCTGAAGACAGCTTTCAGGACTCGGTATGGTAATTATGAATTTGTTATGATGTCTTTTGGTCTAACAAATGCTCCTGCAGCTTTTATAGATTTGATGAACCGTGTGTTCAAGTAGTATTTGGATATGTTTGTGATTGTTTTCATTGATGATATCCTTATCTATTCTCGGAGTGAGGAGGAGCATGCAGACCATTTGAGAGTTGTGTTGCAAACTCTCAAGGACCGACAGTTATTTGCTAAGTTTAGCAAGTGTGAGTTTTGGATGCAGTCTATTGCTTTTCTGGGTTATATTGTGACTAAAGATGGTATTTGAGTTGATTCCCAAAAGATTGAGGCAGTAAAGAACTGACCTAGACCCACTTCCTCATCTGATATTACAAGCTTTTTGGGTTTGGTTGGTTACTACAGGAGGTTTGTGGAAGGATTTTCTTCTATTGTTGCCCCTTTGACCCGATTGACTCAGAAAAAGGTAAAATTTCAGTGGTCTGATTTATGTGAGAAGAACTTTCAGGAATTGAAGACTATATTGACCACAGCTCCAGTGTTGGCTCTACCTGAGGGCCTGGATGATTTTGTTGTGTATTGTGATGCTTCGAGGATTGGTTTGGGTTGTGTTTTGATGTAGCATGGTAAAGTGATTGCTTATGCTTTGAGATAGCTTAAGACTCATGAGAAGAACTACTCTACTCATGATCTTGAGTTAGCAGTCATGGTCTTTGCTTTGAAGATTTGGGGACATTACTTTTATGAAGTACACGTGGATGTGTTCACCAATCATAAGAGTCTTCAGTATGTGTTCACTCAGAAGGAATTGAATCTGCGACAAAGAAGATGGCTTGAGCTTCTTAAGGATTATGACATGAGTATGCTTTACCATCTGGGTAAGGCCAATTTTGTGGCGAATGCACTTAGTAGATTGTCTATGGGTAGTGTGTCTTCAGTCGAAGACGGGAAAAAGGAATTGGTTAAGGAGGTTCATAGGCTAGCTCGGTTGGGATTTTACCTTATGGACTCGATAGAAGGTGGTGTTATTGTCCAGAATGGTTCTGAATCATCTTTGGTAGCTGAAGTGAAGGCAAAGCAAGACAGTGATCCTATTTTTCTTTAGCTAAAGGGTGCAGTCCATCAATATAAAGTTGAGGTTTTCTCCCAAGGGGAAGATGGTGTGCTTCGCTATCGGGGTCGACTATGTGTGCCAGATGTAGATGGGTTGCGATAATAGATTTTGACTGAGGCTCATAGTTCCCAATATTTCATTCAACCCGGTGCCACCAAGATGTACCGTGATATACGGGAAGTCTATTGGTGGAACGGTATGAAGAGGGACATAGCCAGTTTTGTGGCTAAGTGTCCCAACTGTCAGCAAGTGAAGGTAGAGCATCGACCAGGTGGCATGGTTCAGGATATTGACCTTGCTACTTGGAAGTGGGAAGCAATCAATATGGACTTCATTACAAGTTTGCCTCGTACTCGAAGGCAACATGATTCCATTTGGGTGATTGTCGACTGGATAACCAAGTCATCCCATTTCTTGGCTGTTAAGACTATGGATTCAGCAGACAATTATGCCAGACTCTACATCCGGGAGATAATTCGATTGCATGGTATTCCTTTGTCTATCATTTCAGATAGGGGTAATCAGTTTACTTCTCAGTTTTGGAGATCATTTCAGAGAGGTCTTGGTACTCAGGTGAAGCTTAGCACAGCTTTTCACTCTCAGACAGATGGCCAGGCAGTGCGTACTATTCAGACTTTGGAATACATGTTGATTGCTTGTGTGATTGATTTCAAAGGTAATTAGGATGATCACTTACCTCTTATCGAGTTTGCCTACAACAACAACATTCACTCTAGCATCCAGATGGCTCCGTATGAGGCACTTTATGGTCGGAGGTGTAAATCTCCTATTGGTTGGTTTAAGGCAGGTGGGGTAGCTTTGATTGGCCCAGATTTGGTTCAGAATACTATAGAGAAAGTTTAGCTTATTAGGGAGAGGTTAAAGACCGCTCAGAGTCGACAGAAATCATATGCGGATGTGAGGAGAAGGTAATTGGAATTCAAAGTTGATGATTGGGTTTTTCTGAAGGTGTCACCCATGAAGGGTGTGATGAGGTTTGGCAAGAAAGGGAAACTTAGTCCCCATTTTGTAGGTCCTTATAGGATTCTGAGGAGAGTTGGTACCGTTGCTTATGAGTTGGATTTGCCAATAGAATTATAAGTAGTTTATTTGGTTTTTCATGTTTCCTTGTTGAAGAAGTGTGTTGGTGATCCGACCATAGTTGTTCCATTGAAGGATGTAGGTGTGAAGGATAGTCTCACCTATGAGGAGTTCCCCATAAAAATCCTTGATCGTCAGATTCGGAGGTTGAGAAATAAAGAAGTCGCCTCAGTAAAAGTTCTTTGGTGAAATCGGCTTGTTGAAGAAGCTACTTGGGAAGAAAAATCAGCCATGAAAGCCAAGTACCCTCATCTCTTTCCTTCGGATTCTGTTCCAGCTTGAGGTAATAGTTTCCTCCTTAGTATGTTCCTCTGATCCTATCCCATCAGTTGCTCTCATGATCCTAGCATGCATTCATGTTTTCGAAGTTGGTTCAATCATGTTTTAAGTTAAAACGTTCATTTTTCATGATTATCCCTTGATTCCCATGTTTTGTGGTTGGTTGGGATATTTTCTCTTAAGTTTTCCCTGATTTAGTCTTCATTCGAGGATGAATGATCCCAAGGGGGAGATATTGTAACATCTCGAAAACCTATTCAACTTTTAAAAATCAAAATCTCAGAAAATTTCAAGTTTTCAGGGATGACGGGTCCAAACCACGGACCATGGTTTGAACCACGGGTCATGGAATGGATCCATGGTTTAAGTCTGCCAGGGTCAGACTCTGGTCTGAGAACTACGAGTTGGTTCTACGGACCGTAGTTCATTTTACGGCCCATCCTGTCAACTCGTGGTATCAGACGTGAGAGCTGACTGATCCCCAGGAACTACGAGTCTAGTCTACGGCCTGTAGTTTGAACTATGGACCATCTTATTTACTCATGGAACCTTATTAGAGACATGCCATGTCCTTCAGGAACGACGAGTCAGGTTAACGACTCGTGATTCATTTTACGGATCCATCTTGTTGACCTATAGTTTACCTTCTACAGCTTGATCATTGGGCAGGAACCACGAGTGGGAACCACGAGTCATGGTTCAAACGATGACCCGTGGAACCAACTCGTGATTCCTGAAGCCGACCATTTTTCTAACTTTTTCCTAATTACGTTCCAGGGGTATTTTAGTCATTTCCACCCTTTTAACTCCTAAATTGTCACGACCCAATTTCTCGGTCATGATGACACCTACAACTCTCGGTAGGTGAACCAATCCCTGTAGCCCAGAACGGTTAGTAATGGGCTACTATCTAACAAATAGAGGAACAAGACGAATAAAATAGATAACAGGTATATAAATATATATATATGCGGAAACTAAACCAAACCCCAAGACCTGGTATCATAGTACAGAGCCAAAACTACATACATGGAGTGAAAATTGTCTAAAAGAATATATACAGATGTCTCTGAATGGTAATAGAGTACATAAAGCAAAAGATAAACTAAAGCTAAGCTCCGATCGCCAAGAGCTCACCTTCAGCCTGAAGTAGTCTCCAACAGATCTCCAAGCACGAATCACAACGGTCTAACGGCGATGGCCCACGCTAGGATCTGCACCCAAAGATGCAGGGGGTAGGGGTAAGCACCAAATACGAAGCATAAGGTACCCAGTAGGTATCATAGGCCGACTGGGCACATATAAGATAAAAGCGCAGTAATAGACAGAATAGAAGCAAGTAGTCACAGAAATCAACGAAAGGTACACAGGGACTAGCCCAGAGGGAAAACAACAGAACCACATGTGAGGCTAGTAAACAGAACATACACACCATAGGCACAGGTGAAAGTACAGAAACAACCGCACCCTGGGTCCCTTAGCAAGATAAAGTCAGTGTATATAAAATAAGTTTACAAAATGGACGGTATACCGGTAACCTCAAGTGTAAGAAGAAGAGAGAAAGAGTAATAATAGGCATGCTCAGAGACATGAATCAACTCAACTAATCATACCAATCTCATACTTATCCATAACAGAGAACAATTCTGTAAGTAAAAAGCAAAAGTCTACCTACAGTCCCCCGTCCGCCCATACAACCGTGGAACACAAACAAGTGAAAACAAACCCTCCGGCATCCCATACTACCGGAGCGTACAATCAGCAAACAGCAAACAAGGGTGGAACCTCGAACCATGAATGATATGATGCATGAAGATCTCAAGTGCCATAGTATCTCTGTATGTACCTCCTCCGGCGCCGCTCCGGCCCAGCAGGTAGGTTCCATGGAAGGACACTGCCCGTATACCTCTACTCCACCGTATACCCCTCCTCCGGCACACGCAGCCCGTAGCCCCTGGCCCGGATGGCAAGGTCCATGGAGGTCCCAGACCCCATACTCAAACTCAGTATCAACACATGTCGTCCGGTATCAGGATAGAGACCCAGTCTCGAATATGCAATGCCCAGACCCTGTCCAGGACTAAAGTAGTAGAAAAATGTCTCAAAAACCCCTCCAAGGGTGCCCGGGCGTAACCGGGTCTAAACAGTAAAAAGTCATCTCAGGTGCTCGGTCCGACCGAGGCTAAAAATCATCTCAAGTAGCAAAAAAACTCAACTAGCACTCCGGCCCTGCCGAGTCTAGTGTAGTAGTAAAACTGGTGTCTTAAAACATAATTTTACTTTCTTTTACCCAAGAATACTCACAAGTCAAATCAACCATTTCCAAATCATTTCCATCAAAAACGGCCCCCCCGGGCCGTGCAAGGTTTAGAAAATAGTGCCAGTAGGCCCGAAGCCAAAACCACGGTAAAACATGGATAAAACCTCTTTATATGCATGGAAATGGTATGATCACACACAATAGCTGCCCCGCAGCTCACAATCAACCTATCGACCCTGCACAGGCCCACAGCTACTCAGCAAGCATAACCAGCCTAGAAGGATAATTCTATGCCCGGGACTCGCGGACATTCCCAAAATCCCACCTTCTATGTTCCAGAGTCAACAAGGCCTCACAGGACCACAAGGGTAAATAAAATATAACGACAAATACTACAAGCAACGAAGGAACAAAAGTAGGCGGACATGAATAACGCGGTCGAGGTCTGTGGTGCCAACTTAATAATCCAACCCAAGGATGCCCTTTAATACAATTTTATTCTATATATGCGGAGTCTAGGGAAAATAAACCGTAACCTACCTGTCGTCCGACGACAAGCTTCTAGAACAACGATGTCAAAGCTCGAACCACTCCAAGAAAATCCAAAACTAAATCAGAATCGGAATCGGATTTGGGATGGAACAACTTGACGTAGATAATTGATTTTCTTCCCGAAATTAAACACAATGTAAAAATATTGCTTCCAGAAAATATTCTCAAAGTGCGCAACTATAATAGTACAACATCTCACAATTTGTTACTACACTTTCTTACTAAGTTCACAATATTTATACAATAATCAAAGTTAGGCAGAGATGTCATAATTGGCATCACACCACGTAGATAGAGAATTTGTTGGCCACTCCCTCCATCTCCACGTGGAGTGGAGGTGGCAGTAGTAAGAGAATAATGTTATCCTGTTATGTAAGTATTCGGGTATTGCATAAATTCGTGGTAAAATAAATATAATATTTTAAATATACCATAATTCATAGAAAATCATTTCCAATAAAACCTACTAGATTATAATAATAATTTTCAACACACTAATTTTACTATCTCCGTTAAAATATTACAATGTATACAAACTTTATAAAATAAATACATATACAATTATATTATAACAAAATATTTTTCATAAACCGTTAGAATATTTTGAAAAGGCAATAATAATATAATTTTTAAATACACGCACGATGCTAATACAATTCTTAAGTTTAGGCTCGTAATTCGCCAACGCACGATTTTGATACTCAAGAATTCTCTCGGGATCCTCCCTTATGTTTTATCACTGTTTCGGAACTGAAATGGTGTTTTAAAACGTGAAGTCGAGGCTTAAATCGAGTTTAACCCGACCCGGTTCGCGACCCGGTTCGCAACCCGTTTTCTGCCAGACAGTCCGCGATAAAATAGTCATAACTTTTTACTCTGAGATCAGTTAGACGTGAGGTTTTGTGCGTAGGAAACTAGACTCGTAGACCTTCGATTTGGTATTTCGGGGGACTTCTAACTCTTTATATATTGGGAGAAAAGTCCCGAGACATTTGACCCAAAGTTCAGAAAATTTGTTAAAGATCTTACGATATCTTTTGTCGATTTGCTTGACTTCAAAACTTATACGTGAAAATGACCGGAAGGGTCATTACATGTATACCTAAGAATTCTATTTGATTTTTCAATATTTCTGCCTTCTTTTTACTTAAACTAATTCCTGATATTTCTATGATGTGTATAAATTTTTCTAGTAATTTTATATGTTCTTCCTCTGTCTTGGAATATAATAGTATATCATCTATATATATTATGCAATTTTCTAATTGGTTGAAGTAGCTGTCCATAAAATGTTGGTATCTACCTGGTGCGTTTTTATATCCAAAGGGTAATACATTCCATTCGTAAAATCCTTGTGGTACCGTAAATGCTGTTAGTTTCTTAGATTCATCTTCTAGTTTTAAATGGTAAAATCCTGATTTGCAGTCAAATTTACTAAAATAGTTATATCCTTGTATTTGTCTGATTTTTAGTATTTTATTTGGTATTGGATAATTATATGTTTTTGTTTTTGCATTTAAATTTCTATAATCTATAACCATTCTGCTTTTTCCTCGTTTTTGTTCACTATGTTTATTCACTATAAATGCTAGACTAGTGTGTTTGCTGTTACTTTCTTGTATATATTTATTGTCCAATAATTCTTGTATATGCATTTTAAATTCTATTAGGTCCGTAAAATTGTATTTTAAAGGTTTTTGCATTATTATACTATTTTCATCTATTAGTTCAATTTTTATTTTTGTTTTATGTTTTTCCCATCCTTGTAAGGGATTGTCATTATATAGTAGTTCTAATTTTTCTTGGAGTAATTTTATCTTATTTATAGAAAATATGATTATTTCTATTTTATGGTTGCTTGGTGTTATATTTTCTAGTTTTTGGGTAATTTTCTCACTTCCTTTGATCCATGGTGTTGTTTTTCTTAATTTATTATTTACTCTTTTTGCTCCTACTCTTTGTCCACATGGGGTAGTAAACCACCAATGTGTCTTTGTTATAATATGTGGGAATAATTTATCTAAGAATGGCATTCCTAGCAATATATCTTTATTTGTAAATTCATAACTATATATTTCTCCTATGGTTAGTATTTTATCCCATATTTGTATTTTTAGATTCCTTGCTTTATGTGTTATCATACTTCCTTCATTGTTAAATCTCGTTACTACTAAGGGTGTTTTCAATTCTTCCCATTTATCTTCTGGTAGACAATTATGTTTACACATGTTAGCTTCTGCTCCTGTATCCATCATAGGTGTATAATATCTATTATAGTATCCTTCTACTATTATCTTGGCAAGTATATATATTTTTGTCATTTATTATGTTAATTTATTATTTTATCATATTAAGGTTCTTTTGATTACTACCTTTTTATTTTCATAACTTATTGTTAATAAATGACAATAATTTAATTAAATAAGTTAATTAATACCATATCTAAAATAGAATATAAATACATTAAATACTTAAATAAACAATGACTAATAACAATAACAAACACAGACAAAAGCTTAAAGAAATGATTACAGAAAAAAGACAAGAATTAAAACATAGACAAAATAGACTAAACGCTAATATATTTGCAGGAGTTTGCCATAAATCCCTATTAGCACAAAGAAGAGTTATATTAGAATTACAATTACAAATAGACAGTCTAGAATATAAATACCAACATAATTTATAAATGAATAAAGAAGAATTCGCATTAGAAGAAAAAACATATGTAAATCCGGAAGGATTAAAGATAACAATAGTATTTTCTAATTTAGGAAGAAGATATAAAAAAATAGGAGATAATCTAAATTTAATGTTAGAAAAAGAAACGGTAAAATTAGAAGATAAATTAACCGCAATGGTTAGAATAACAAAAGAAAATGAAGAAATAGATAGGAAACGAGAAATTGAAAAAATACAACAACAAACTAAAGAAAAAATACAACGAATAGAAGAAGTAAAAAACACTAAAATAATAGAACTAGAAAAAGAATTAGAAATGCTAAAACAATTATATGCAAGTAAGCAAAAAGAAAAAGAAAAACGTAGAGAAGAGGAACAAGAGTTAAAACTGACAAATGAAATAGAAAAATTTAAATTACAATTAGAAGAAGAACAAGACAATCTACCAAAAATAAGCATAGACGAAATAAGTGAAGAAAGTGATAATGATAATAATCTAGGAGAAAACTATTCGGAAACAAGTGAAACATATACCGAACTAATAGAAAAAATGGAAAAAGCAAAAATAAATCCAGAAATAAATACAGGAGATATGAGCACTGATGATAAACCAAGTACATCAGGAATAAAGAATCCAAAGCAATTAAATCCAAGCTACTATAGGACAGACTATAATTCATATGATAGAAATAAAACGTTATGGGAAAAAAGGCCGAATAAGAAATGGACACCAAGGCAGATAACTGAACAAAATAATTTTTTAGATCTAGATTGTATAGTAGATATAAATAAAACAATTCAATTATGGACAGGATATATCTCAAAATAATTAATAGACAATAAAATACCGATAGCTGAAACACTAGGATATATAGAAAGAACACTCATAGGAACGGTAAAATTATGGTTACAAAATTTAACAAATGAAAGTCTAGAAACATTAAGAAGTGATAAAAAATACGATGGAACAGATGCTACAACAGCTACGAAAATATTATTTAAATATGAAATAGCAATAAGAAATGAATTTGGTAGTATGACGACGGAAATAGAAGAACAAAATAAAGAAAAAATTATAAACAGAAATTTAATGTCAAAATTAGCAATATGTAATATGTGCTATCTAGATGAATATACTTGTGTATTTAAAGAATATTATTACAAAGGAACATATAATCCAGATGAAAGTAAAGAAATAAGAAAATTATATTTTACTAAATTACCAGAACCTTTTAGTTCAAAAGTAATAAAAAATTGGAATGAAGCAGAATTAGTAGATACCCTAGGAGCTCGAATAAAAAATTTACAAAATTGGTTTATAGAATTATGTGAAAAATACAAAGAAAATATTAAAATGGATAAAATATTAGTAAGAAATTTAGCATGTTGAAAGATATAACAGCACCCCAATTCGGATGCTGATGTGCCGCCATTTTACGGCACTTTCGACTCCTTTTAACTAAGAACAATCGTACGTTTTCAAGCAACCATCGTCGTTTTTGATGTTTTTATGTTACATTTGTAGGAAATGGAGACAAACATGGAAACGGAAGGAAATACGCGAAAAAGAGCATTCTGGATAAGAGTGACGGTTCAGGTGACGGTCCGTCAAGGGTGTGACGGTCCGTCACCCAAACCGTCACACCAAGGCAGCAAGTGAGGCACTCCACTGCCTAAGGGTGACGGTCCAGGCGACGGTCCGTCAACCCTGTGATGGTCCGTCAGCCTGGCCGTCACACTTAGGCAGTCCGCGACGCGGAATCCGAGCGTTTTTGGGATTGGTTTCCTAGACTCCTATAAATACCCTATGTTAGTTTTATTTTAATTATGCATTCACTATACAATAGTTCTCCCAATAGTTTTAGGAGTTTTTGAACGAGTTTTGAGAGAGGAAACGTGCTACACACGGTTTCCTTCTCCTCAAGCTTGTTCTTGAATCGTTCTTGGGATCTTGGTTTTTCTTGTTCTTGGATAATTGAAGATTGTTTTCACTATATTGTAAGAATCCATTCTCTTTATTATGAATACAATTCTCTTCTCTTTTCTTTATAGCATGATTAACTAAACCTCCCACAACTAGGGTTGTGGGAGCCATGGCAAACGTAGCGATATAGATTTCGGGTAGCGTTGGGTTCAATATATGTATTGTCACGTTGTTAATCATTCATTATTTAACGTTTTCTAGTGGTTGCAAACATTAGAACATGCCTAGGTTTAAGTTTGCTTGAGTAAAGAGATTAAAACCGGGAAACTTGATTAACAACAAGGATTCGAGACTACTAACTCTCGTCTAATGATTAATGTTGTAACTAGATTAATCTACTTGATGTTTAGGATTGAAATCTAAAAAGCACATCTTTTCGAGGTCGAGAGAATAGAAAAGGAAATTTGTCTATTTGGTTGAGAAACGTTTAGACGATACCATTACTTCAATCACATCGTGACACGCATATAAAAAGAACCCGATTAAGCCTAGAATCGACATTGTTACTAACGCCATGGTAAACACTTCCCTAGTTCATTCTCCTATTGATTATCATTCATACGTTAATTGTTCGTTTTGTTTACGCATTGTTTACACAAAACCCCCCCTATTTACCGGAAACTATTGACGATTAGTCACATACTTCACTAAAGGCTTAATCTTCACCATATTCTCTGTGGGATTCGACCCCAACCTTTGTTGGGTTCTATATTTGACTACGACCGCTTACGCTTCGTTAATTGAGGTGTAGTTTGGGCGTTATCAAAAAGTGGCGCCGTTGCCGGGGAATACGGTTGTTAATTAAGTCTGGTGTGTTTATTTGACTCTTAGTCATAATTTCCTGCTTTACATTTATTTGTTGTTTTTGTCTTTGACAGGGTACACAGTTGTGCATGCCAAGTACCCGAAGTTCGGGGGAACAAATTTTACCTTACGACCCCGAACTTGCTAGAACATTGAGGCAGAATATGGCGCACAACTAGAGGCAGCGAGGATCGCTGCAGAACTGCAGGCCCAACAAAATCTGAATGCTGGTGGTCTGCAGGATGAGATCGCAAGGAATGATGAGGATCTCGACTTAGATGGAGCTGGCGCTACGGGAGCCATTGTTGTTCCACCGCTACCGCCCGGAGCCAAATTCAACATCACTAGCACGATGATCCAGCTGTTGAACTTGAGAGGAGTGTTCCGAGGTGTCGCTGGGGAGGATCCAAACCAGCACCTAATGAATTTCGTGGGCATATGCAAGTCGTTTGAACTACCGGGCGTGAGTCAGACAGCGATCAGGCTCAGGTTGTTTCCGTTGTCTCTGTCTGATGAGGCAGCATTGTGGTTGACAGAGCTGACCCCGACTCTATCGCAACGTGGGGAGAGTTGAGAGGAGCTTTCCTAGAAAGGTTCTTTCCTCCCTCTCGGATGATACAGTTGAGGGACGAGATTAGCAACTTTAGGCAGCAACCGCACGAAGCACTGCACGAGACTTGGTTGCGATTCAAAAAGAAGATAACACAATGCCCGAACCATCAGTTGACCGATAACTTTTTGATGCAGACGTTCTACCGGGCACTGAATTCGGCTACCAAGCCGACGTTAGACAACGCAGCAGGTGGTGCATTCATGGGTCTTACCTTTGTTGAGGCCACAACTACTTTGGACAGGCTCACCAAACCAACAGGGCCTGGCATACACGAGATTCAGAGGTTGCAGCTAGCACCTATACCGTTGGTATGTCAGCAGAGCAGCGTAGGAAAGAGGAGGAGCGCGACCAAGACATGGCGCATCTGAAAACGCAGTTGGACCTACTGACCAAGCACTTGTTCTCAGGAGGTATGGAGAAGGTACAAGCGGTGGGTTCCCAAGGTATGGAGACTGAGAAGGCAAATTACTTGGGGGGTTTCCAGGCCAATGGCCAGGGAAACCAAGGTCGGAACTACCAGAGAGACAACCACTATGAGAAAGATGGTTACAGAGATCGCGATCAAGGTAGCTGGAGGAATAACACCGATAGAGGTGGGTTGTATGTACCACCTGGTAATCGAGACAAAGCTGGCAATGAGGCAGGGACTTCCAAGCTAGAGAACATGATGGCGAAGATGCTGCTAAAGGTGGAATCGACTGACTCTGGGGTAAAGGCAATGCGGACTGAGTTATCAACATTGAGCCAGGTAGTGGAGTCACATTCTACCGCGATCAATCAATTAGAGCAGCAAGTGGGGCAAATCTCGGCGTCTCTGAACCAAAGGAAGGTAGGTACCTTGCCGAGTAACACGACTCATCCGAGGAATGAAGCAAGCTGTATGGCGATCACCACAAGAAGAAAAAAAATATTATCGGAATCACATCCGGTAACTCAGACTCAAGGTGATGCTGCGGATGATGAAGAGGCGGTAGAGGAGGAAACTCCAAAGCCCGCAGAGAAAAGCAAGGAAGCTGAAAAGCTTCCAACTATGATGCCTCGACCACCACCTCCGTTCCCACAACGTTTGAAGAAGAAAGCTGACGATGGTAAGTTCCTGAACTTCATGACCATGCTGAAGCAGATTTCAATAAACATACCATTGGTGGAAGCGCTGGAACAAATGCCCGGTTATGCCAAGTTCATGAAGGACTTGATTACAAAGAAGAGGTCGGTAAGTTTTGAACCGGAAGATAACCTCCACCACTGCAGCGCTATTTCTTCAAGGTCCTTAGTCGAAAAGAAGGAAGATCCAGGCGCTTTCACTGTTCCCTGCACTGTTGGGAAGCTCAACTTCGGGAAAGCCTTGTGTGATCTAGGTGCTAGCATCAACTTGATGCCACTAGCCGTCTACAAACAACTGGGTTTGGGAGCTCCTAAACCAACGTCCATAAGAGTGATGATGGCTGACCGTTCAGTAAAGCGACCTGTGGGAGTATTGTCTGATGTGCTAGTAAAGATCGGTAAGCTTATCTTCCCAGCTGACTTTGTGATCTTGGATTGCAAAGTGGATTTCGAAGTTCCCATAATCTTGGGACGACCATTGCTAGCCATAGCAAGAGCATTGGTTGACATGGAGAAAAATGAACTGACCTTCCGATTAAACAATGAAGTGGTCAAGTTCGATGTGTCCAAATTGATGAAGCAACCAAGTGACATGAGGGTGGTCGCGGTCATCAATGCTATTGAGGAAGGCCCTGCAGACGCGTATCTTGAGGAGAAGCAGGTAAAGGAAAGCGGTGAAAGGTCAAGAAAAAGAAAACACCGCAAGAGAATCTGCAAAGAAAGAGCGAAGAAGTTGTTGCGACTAGCGATGGAGCCCAAAAGGGAAGCTGGAATGCCACACTCCATCGAGTTCTCCTATTTTGGAGACCCTGGCGGTCTCCAACATCATTCCAGAATCTGAGTCATATCAACTTCACAGGTATTCCTTTCTCTCACAGTTTTTAGCTTTCATATGGATGCATTGGGGACAATGCATGAGTCTAAGTTGAGGGTGTGGGGAAACCTGTGAGTCACCACCGAGGGTTTTTGTTGCCGTGTTTCTTTTTCCTCCGGTGTGCTATCTAGTAGAACCGGCATGTTTAGGTTGTTAGTTTAATTTTTTTTTTTTGTGTCTATAGTGATGAATGGCGTTTTTGTGGACTAAAAAGAGGCCCCTTTAAAAAATTTCTGGTTTGTACTTATGTTGAAACGATTGACTGTCTGGATCTTTGAATGTCATTGTGAGATTTTGATTTGAATGGGTATGCTTAAGCCGAGCGGTTGTTTGATAGTTGGTTGCGATATAGTTTCTTGGTGCCAAGAGTGTGTGAGATTATCGTTATAAATTCTTACTCTGTGCATACATCTAGAACTTGCCCGGTCTATCTTGTTAAGTTTGAAGTTTGGTTGCTTAGGAAAGGATCACAGGCCCTTTTTGTGTGCAGTCCACTTAACCTAAAAGACCGTCCAAATATAAATAATCCCTTTGATCCCTGTTTGAGCCATAATTGACCTTATTCTTTGTAATCACCTGTCACCATTCCTGTTTAACTTTGAATCCCTATTTTGGCCCTGGTCCTTCCTTGGACATCGTGCACCTCAACTCAGGCAATCAGCCTAAGTTGAGGGGGGCTACTATAGAGGTAAACCCTGTTTTAGCCCTGGTCCTTCCTTGGACATTGTGCACCTCAACCCAGGCAATCAGCCTAAGTTGAGGGTGGCTACTATAGAGGTGAATGATAAGAAAAAGAGGATAGTGAATATTGGTTGTAAATAGAATGAAAATTCGGGTGTGTGCCTAATAAAAGAAAGAAAAAAAGGAGATGAAAAAGATCAAAAAAGAAATAAAAAGAATTGTCAAAATAAAGAGGCCGCACCTGTAGCTAGAGAAAGAAGGAAATATAAAGGTGAATAAGGATGGACAAAGTAAAGTTATGTGGTAAGAAGACGTCGGTGGTTCCAAGGAGGGCTTAGTCACTAACCCCTAAATGTATCCTACCTGCACCTGAAACCTCATTACAAGCCTAAACAAGTCCTGTAGTGACCCTGAGCGGCTTTCTGAAGAACTGAAATAGAATAGTAAGGGCAAGCCTATGGTATCGCATGTGCATTGTTTGAAATCGTTTGTGAGTGTGAGCGCTTACCTAGTCCCAAATCTTGTGTGTGGGATTTCTTTGTGGTGAGGGCACCAAGATTTCTGTATTGTCTATTGATTGTTAGGATAGCTGCGTGTGTATGTAGAATGTTCTATTATATCGGAATGACATGTTTCGATCCTTGCAAGTTAGCGTTTCATACATTTATGTGCTATAAGGGAGCTTGATTTAAAATTGAAGATGAGTTTGAATGACCATGAGTTGCTATAGACACGAGTTTGTTTTCTTAGTTGAGTCGTCGTATTGTTTTTTGTTTATGTCATGTTGCTTGAGGAAAAGCGAACGTTTTAAGTTGAGGGTGTTGATGTGCCGCCATTTTACGGCACTTTCGACTCCTTTTAACTAAGAACAATCGTATGTTTTCAAGCAACCGTCGTCGTTTTTGATGTTTTTATGTTATATTTGTAGGAAATGGAGACAAACATGGAAACGGAAGGAAATACGCGAAAAAGAGCATTCTGGATAAGAGTGACGGTTCAGGTGACGGTCCGTCAAGGGTGTGACGGTCCGTCACCCAAACCGTCACACTAAGGCAGCAAGTGAGGCAGTCCACTGCCTAAGGGTGATGGTCCAGGCGACGGTCCATCAACCCTGTGACGGTCCGTCAGCCTGGCCGTCACACCTGGGCAGTCCGCTACGCGGAATTCGGACGTTTTTGGGATTGGTTTCCTAGACTCCTATAAATACCCTATGTTAGTTTTATTTTAATTATGCATTCACTATACAATAGTTCTCCCAATAGTTTTAGGAGTTTTTGAGCGAGTTTTGAGAGAGGAAACGCGCTACACACGATTTCCTTCTCCTCAAGCTTGTTCTTGAATCGTTCTTGGGATCTTGGTTTTTCTTGTTCTTGGATAATTGAAGATTGTTTTCACTATATTGTAAGAATCCATTCTCTTTATTATGAATACAATTCTCTTCTCTTTTCTTTATAGCATGATTAACTAAACCTCCCACAACTAGGGTTGTGGGAGCCATGGCAAATGTAGCGATATAGATTTCGGGTAGCGTTGGGTTCAATATATGTATTGTCACATTGTTAATCATTCATTATTTAACGCTTTCTAGTGGTTGCAAACATTAGAACATGCCTAGGTTCAAGTTTGCTTGAGTAAAGAGATTAAAACCGGGAAACTTGATTAACAACAAGGATTCGAGACTACTAACTCTCGTCTAATGATTAATGTTGTAACTAGATTAATCTACTTGATGTTTAGGATTGAAATCTAAAAAGCACATCTTTTCGAGGTCGAGATAATAGAAAAGGAAATTTGTCTATTTGGTTGAGAAACGTTTAGACGATACCATTACTTCAATCACATCGTGACACGCATATAAAAAGAACCCGATTAAGCCTAGAATCGACATTGTTACTAACGCCATGGTAAACACTTCCCTAGTTCATTCTCCTATTGATTATCATTCATATGTTAATTGTTCGTTTTGTTTATGCATTATTTACACAAAACCCCCCTATTTACCGGAAACTATTGACGACGAGTCACATACTTCACTAAAGGCTTAATCTTCACCATATTCTCTGTGGGATTCGACCCCAACCTTTGTTGGGTTCTATATTTGACTACGACCGCTTACGCTTCGTTTAAATTACGGTGTAGTTTGGGGTTATCAAAAAGTGGATGTGCGCCATTTTACGGCACTTTCGACTCCTTTACAAGAACAATCGTACGTTTCAAAAGCCACCGTCGTCGCTTTTTGATGTTTTTATGTTATACATTTGTCGGCAAATGCGGACAACATGGAACGGAAGAAATACGCGAAAAAGAGCATTCTGGATAAGAGTGACGGTTCAGGTGACGGTCCGTCAAGGGTGTGACGGTCCGTCACCCAAACCGTCACACCAAGGCAGCAAGTGAGGCAGTCCACTGCCTAAGGGTGACAGTCCAGGCGACGGTCCGTCAACCCTGTGACGGTCCGTCAGCCTGGCCGTCACACTTAGGCAGTCCGCGACGCGAAATCCGAGCATTTTTGGGATTGGTTTCCTAGACTCCTATAAATACCCTATGTTAGTTTTATTTTAATTATGCATTCACTATACAATAGTTCTCCCAATAGTTTTAGGAGTTTTTGAGCGAGTTTTGAGAGAGGAAACGCGCTACACACGGTTTCCTTCTCCTCAAGCTTGTTCTTGAATCGTTCTTGGGATCTTGGTTTTTCTTGTTCTTGGATAATTGAAGATTGTTTTCACTATATTGTAAGAATCCATTCTCTTTATTATGAATACAATTCTCTTCTCTTTTCTTTATAGCATGATTAACTAAACCTCCCACAACTAGGGTTGTGGGAGCCATGGCAAACGTAGCGATATAGATTCCGGGTAGCGTTGGGTTCAATATGTATTGTCACGTTGTTAATCATTCATTATTTAACGTTTTCTAGTGGTTGCAAACATTAGAACATGCCTAGGTTTAAGTTTGCTTGAGTAAAGAGATTAAAACCGGGAAACTTGATTAACAACAAGGATTCGAGACTACTAACTCTCGTCTAATGATTAATGCTGTAACTAGATTAATCTACTTGATGTTTAGGATTGAAATCTAAAAAGCACATCTTTTCGAGGTCGAGAGAATAGAAAAGGAAATTTGTCTATTTGGTTGAGAAACGTTTAGACGATACCATTACTTCAATCACATCATGACACGCATATAAAAAGAACCCAATTAAGCCTAGAATCGACATTGTTACTAACGCCATGGTAAACACTTCCCTAGTTCATTCTCCTATTGATTATCATTCATACTTTAATTGTTCGTTTTGTTTACGCATTGTTTACACAAAAACCCCCCTATTTACCGGAAACTATTGACGACGAGTCACATACTTCACTAAAGGCTTAATCTTCACCATATTCTCTGTGGGATTCGACCCCAACCTTTGTTGGGTTCTATATTTGACTACGATCGCTTACGCTTCGTTAAATTGAGGTGTAGTTTGGGCGTTATCAAAAAGTGATGTGCCGCCATTTTACGGCACTTTTGACTCCTTTTAACTAAGAACAATCGTACGTTTTCAAGCAACCATCGTCGTTTTTGATGTTTTTATGTTATATTTGTAGGAAATGGAGACAAACATGGAAACGGAAGGAAATACGCAAAAAAGAGCATTCTGGATAAGAGTGACGGTTCAGGTGATGGTCCGTCAAGGGTGTGACGGTCCGTCACCCAAACCGTCACACCAAGGCAGCAAGTGAGGCAGCCCACTGCCTAAGGGTGACGGTCCAGGCGACGGTCCGTCAACCCTGTGACGGTCCGTCACCCTGGCCGTCACACTTAGGCAGTCCGCGACGCGGAATCCGAGCGTTTTTGGGATTGGTTTCCTAGACTCCTATAAATACCCTATGTTAGTTTTATTTTAATTATTCATTCACTATACAATAGTTCTCCCAATAGTTTTAGGAGTTTTTGAGCGAGTTTTTAGAGAGGAAACGCGCTACACACGGTTTCCTTCTCCTCAAGCTTGTTCTTGAATCGTTCTTGGGATCTTGGTTTTTCTTGTTCTTGGATAATTGAAGATTGTTTTCACTATATTATAAGAATCCATTCTCTTTATTATGAATACAATTCTCTTCTCTTTTCTTTATAGCATGATTAACTAAACCTCCCACAACTAGGGTTGTGGGAGCCATGGCAAACGTAGCGATATAGATTTCGGGTAGCGTTGGGTTCAATATATGTATTGTCACGTTGTTAATCATTCATTATTTAACGCTTTCTAGTGGTTGCAAACATTAGAACATGCCTAGGTTCAAGTTTGCTTGAGTAAAGAGATTAAAACCGGGAAACTTGATTACAACAAGGATTCGAGACTACTAACTCTCGTCTAATGATTAATGCTGTAACTAGATTTATCTACTTGATGTTTAGGATTGAAATCTAAAAAGCACATCTTTTCGAGGTCGAGAGAATAGAAAAGGAAATTTGTCTATTTGGTTGAGAAACGTTTAGACGATACCATTACTTCAATCACATCGTGACACGCATATAAAAAGAACCCGATTAAGCCTAGAATCGACATTGTTACTAACGCCATGGTAATCACTTCCCTAGTTCATTCTCCTATTGATTATCATTCATACGTTAATTGTTCGTTTTGTTTACGCATTGTTTACACAAAACCCCCCTATTTACCGGAAACTATTGACGACGAGTCACATACTTCACTAAAGGCTTAATCTTCACCATATTCTCTGTGGGATTCGACCCCAACCTTTGTTGGGTTCTATATTTGACTACGACCGCTTACGCTTCGTTAAATTGAGATATAGTTTGGGCGTTATCAAATGCACAGATAAATATTATAAAAAACATATGAAAATAAAAAGATATAGTAGTAAATATAAACCATATAAATCAAAATATAAGTATAAAAAACCAAGAAGAAGATATTATGTAAAAAATTACAAATATAAAAAACCATATAAAACAAAGAAAAAATTAATGGAATGTACTTGTTACAATTGTGGAAAACTAGGACACTTAGCTAGAGATTGCAAATTACCAAAAAATCCAAAGAAAAAACAAATTACCGAAATAATAATAGGAGATGATAAATATACACAAATGGAATATATAGATTATGAATTAGAAAGTGAAGACAGTATATATGAATTATCAGAAAATGAATTATCAGAAAACGAAAATGAAAACGATATAAATAATAATATAGAAGAATCGGAAGAAGAAAATTATGACTGAAAAAGATGTACGGATAATACAACAAGAAGAACACCAAGATGAACAATCCTCAGAACAAAAAATAATATTTGACACCAATATATTTGAACAAATAAAGGGAAAAGAATTAGATCTAAGCATAGATAAAATATTAGAGGTACCAACAATAAAAAATTGGTTTAAAAGACAAAAAGAAGAATATTATGTAATAAGCCAAAGAGAACATATAATAGATTGTAAATACATTAAAGATAAAGCTAGAATACCAATCTTAAATAAAAAAGTACTAAATAAAGAAATACAAGATATAAAAGCAAAAAATCCAATAAAATACGTACATTTAGGAGGAACAGAAATACTAATAAAAGCATGTTTTAGAGAAGGAATAGATACCCCTATAGAAATATACTTAGCGGATGATAGAATTATACAACCTATAGAAAAAAGTGTAATAAGTGCAGTGAAAGGTAATCTAATATACCAAAAATTTAAATTCATAATAAGTGCAAATTATTCAGTAGCAATAGATGATAAAAATATAGATAGATCATTAGTTTTATACTGGAAAATGTCGGGAATAGAACTAGCACCAGGAAGTAAGATATTTACGGCAAGATGTAAAAACTTATATATCCTTACAACAAAACATAAAATAACAGCTAGAAATAAAATAAATAGAATTAAAATAGAAAATCCGTTTGAAAGAATAGTATCAGTTATAGATAATAATGATTATAGTTACGCAGAAATGGACATCGACGAAGACTTAGAAATAGTAAAGGAAAGAATAGAAACGTCAAAACGAACAGGTAATGAAATACCAGAAACATCATCAAGAATGAGTACATCAAGAAGGATAAATTATGTAACTCCACCAAAATTAATAGAAGAAATAAAACCATATCATTACTACATAACAGGATTAATGGACCAAAGGAAATATTTAATATTAATAAATACAGGACAACAAGAAAATTATATTGCAAGAGAATTAATACCAGAAAAAGAAATAATAACAAATGAACAACAAAATTCGGAATTACCAAAAGCATTAAGACAAATTGAAGAAACAACCGAAAAAGAATTAATTATTGGAGGAATACCAATATTAATAAATTTCAAAATATATCAAGGAGATAAAAATATCATGCTAGGAGCAAAGTGGTTAGAAAAAGTTAAACCATATAACCTAGAAGATAAGCAATTAACAATATAATAAACCTTTATAAATGAACTAATAGATTTCCAAATATACCTAATAAAACAAAATTTAGATATTTATTTAGAAACAGGAGATACTGAATTTTTAAAATATATGAAAAATAATATAATAAACCTTCAAGAATCACATATAAAAGAAAAACAATTATATGAAGCAACTTTCTCATAAAAATAAAAATAACAGCAAATAATGGACTCAACTACAAAAATGGATGAATCTACCCACGACCTAAAAATAATAAGTAACCCCTCAAAATACCAAATATTCTTTAAAGATAAAATATTAATCACTATCATTAAAACAATTAATCTTAACAGAGATTTACAACAAATCATACTTGATAAAATCATTAATTCTACAGAAGATTTTTGGCCATACGAATCAGATATATATCCAGATATAGACTCAATTAAAAATAATGAATAAAAACACTTCAGCACACATACCGCGCACTGGCACTCCAAAATAGGAGTTATTAGTAAGAAGATAAGAAAATTGAAAAGAAAATTAAAGAGCCTATACCCGGAATATAAACAACTCAGTATTACAAAAACTGATAATGACAAATTAAATAAGTTAATTAATACCATATCTAAAATAGAATATAAATACATTAAATACTTAAAGAAACAATGACTAATAACAATAACAAACACAGACAAAAGCTTAAAGAAATGATTACAGAAAAAAGACAAGAATTAAAACATAGACAAAATAGACTAAACGCTAATATATTTGCAGGAGTTTGCCATAAATCCCTATTAGCACAAAGAAGAGTTATATTAGAATTACAATTACAAATAAACAGTCTAGAATATAAATACCAACATAATTTATAAATGAATAAAGAAGAATTCGCATTAGAAGAAAAAACATATGTAAATCCGGAAGGATTAAAGATAACAATAGTATTTTCTAATTTAGGAAGAAGATATAAAAAAATAGGAGATAATCTAAATTTAATGTTAGAAAAAGAAACGGAAAAATTAGAAGATAAATTAACCGCAATGGTTAGAATAACAAAAGAAAATGAAGAAATAGATAGGAAACGAGAAATTGAAAAAATACAACAACAAACTAAAGAAAAAATACAACGAATAGAAGAAGTAAAAAACACTAAAATAATAGAACTAGAAAAAGAATTAGAAGTGCTAAAACAATTATATGCAAGTAAGCAAAAAGAAAAAGAAAAACGTAGAGAAGAGGAACAAGAGTTAAAATTGACAAATGAAATAGAAAAATTTAAATTACAATTAGAAGAAGAACAAGACAATCTACCAAAAATAAGCATAGATGAAATAAGTGAAAAAAGTGATAATGATAATAATCTAGGAGAAAACTATTTGGAAACAAGTGAAACATATACCGAACTAATAGAAAAAACGAAAAAAGCAAAAATAAATCCAGAAATAAATATAGGAGATATGAGCACTGATGATAAACCAAGTACATCAGGAATAAAGAATCCAAAGCAATTAAAACCAAGCTACTATAGGACAGACTATAATTCATATGATAGAAATAAAACGTTATGGGAAAAAAGGCTGAATAGGAAATGGACACCAAGGCAGATAACTGAACAAAATAATTTTTTAGATCTAGATTTTATAGTAGATATAAATAAAACAATTCAATTATGGACAGGATATATCTCAAAACAATTAATAGATAATAAAATACCGATAGCTGAAACACCAGGATATATAGAAAGAACACTTATAGGAACGGTAAAATTATGGTTACAAAATTTAACAAATGAAAGTCTAGAAACATTAAGAAGTGATAAAAAATACGATGGAACAGATGCTACAACAGCTACGGAAATATTATTTAAATATGAAATAACAATAAGAAATGAATTTGGTAGTATGACGACGGAAATAGAAGAACAAAATAAAGAAAAAATTATAAACAGAAATTTAATGTCAAAATTAGCAATATGTAATATGTGCTATCTAGATGAATATACTTGTGCATTTAAAGACTATTATTACAAAGGAACATATAATCCAGATGAAAATAAAGAAATAAGAAAATTATATTTTACTAAATTATCAGAACCTTTTAGTTCAAAAGTAATAAAAAATTGGAATGAAGCAGAATTAGTAATAAATGTATGTAGAATTGTACTATTTACTTTACGACTTTTTATAATAAAACAAAAATTATACTATTCTTATTTTTACATCTGTCCCTTATTTTATGACTTTTTTACAATATGGTACAAAAACTTTAAATAACTGACAGTGACATTGACAATGACATCTATCTAATCCTATCTATGGTAGACAAAACGTGGCATTATTTCTCTTTGACTTTTCTTTCTTTCATTCACATATCTGTGCCTTCACTATTTCCTTTTTTGTCGTCTTTTTATCTTTTCCACATATCTTCATTCCAGCTGTACATCTTGTATCTCTATCATATCTCCTCCATTGCATTTTGGACAACGATGATCTGGATATTTATGACTAATTATCTTGCAGTATCTTGTTAATAGATTTTGAGAAATAAATTTATTCTTCAATGCTCTTGTCGTTGGTTTCTCTTCTGGTTTAAGTAATGATAATATCCATTGTTGGACTTCTTCCATATCTGCTTCTCTTACACTTCTTGAATTTGAATAAATCATTAATTGGTCTCTGGCGTAGTAGCTCCATATTGTGTTTCCATTTAAGTAATTATCTGCTAGCTCTTGAATAATGGTTGAATTCCAATAATTCGTTTGTTTGCATAAAAATTGGGTATTTCGATCATAGGTATTTCTGGTTGTATTATTATATCGTCTGGTAATATCATGTTTTTTGTCAATCCCAGTTTTACAACTTGGATCACTGGTTTTATTTCGTCATATAATATCTCTGCTGATGCTGTATAAAATTTCACATAGAATAAATTTCCTTTTGTAACTCTTTTGTAGGTTAGAAATGCTTTATGTATTTCTGGTATTCCTTGTAGCTCTTCTCCGTCGTATGTGTATACTGTACTGAGTAGTCCATAATGGTAACATGTTTTGACTAAGTTCGAATTTGTCTTTGGCTGTGCGATAAGTCTGTTATATCCTTGTAATTTTTGGGTTATGTAGTCTTGGGTTGGGTCTGTAGTTGTAACTGATCTTGGGTTTAGGTTTAAATATGTCTGGATTTTGTATATGTTTTGTATGTAGTTTTGGGACAAATGGTTGTATATCTTTTTCTCTTGGTGTAAACTTGCTGCGTATGTATTTATTTGGGGTGGTACCATAACTGGTCTTTGTATTTTTTGAGTAAATGGGGTTGTGAACATTGTATTTAAATTGGTATTTTTGTATTGTGGTTTTGTAGGTTGTCCGCTTGTACCTGCACTTGTACCTGCATTATTAGCAAATAAATTGTTTTGGGTTTTTCGGAGTTTCCCAACGTCTCCTTCTAGCTCCGGACGTTTATAGTCTTCCTGGGGACTGCTATCTTTAGCCTTAGACTTCAGATTAACTTCATTAGCCTTTAGCTTTTTTATCTCTTCATCCATACTATCCACTTTAGTACAAAGTGTAGTAATGGCTTCGAGTATCTTATTCATTGTATTATCTTCTGGCTCAGTTTGGATACCTTTGTCTTGATAGGTAGTCTGCAATAACATTTTTGTCAGTCCTTATTACCTCAATTGTAAATGTAAAATTTTGTATATTTAATACAAGCCTTCTTATTTCCTTTCGTTGTCACCGAGTCTGGTATTTTTCGCGTTATCCACCACTTTACTTGTGTATTATCTGTTCTTACAATAAATTTATTATAAACAATATATGGCTCAAATGCTAACAAACATTTATATAACCCAAATAGTTCTTTTCTATTTATTTCCCATTTTAATTGTGGTTCCGTGTATGATCCTGAATAATATCTACAATGATGTTCGATTTCTTCATTATCATATCTATATTTGAGAATTCCTCCATAACTGTGATCACTAGAATCAGTTTCTACTATGTATGTAAATTGCCTTTTTTCATTTGGAAAATATAGTTTTGGTAGTTTTTTACAGAAAGTTTTAATGTTGTTTATATGCATTTTATCTTTTTCGTCAAAATAGTATTCTACATCTTTCTTTAATTTTTTCTGCAGTGGTTTTAAGTTTTCTGCTAATTTAGGGATATATTCTCTTACTTGGTTAACTAATCCTAAAAATGATTGTAGCTTCTTTTTTGTGTCAAGTGTCTCATTTAAATTAATTATTTTCTGAACTATATGCGTTTGCATTTTTATTCCATTTTTATCTATTTGTATACCTAAGAATTCTATTTGATTTTTTATTATTTCTGCCTTCTTTTTACTTAAACTAATTCCTGACATTTCTATGATGTGTATAAATTTTTCTAGTAATTTTATATGTTCTTCCTCTGTCCTGGAATATAATAGTATATCATCTATATATATTATGCAATTTTCTAATTGGTTGAAGTAACTGTCCATAAAATATTGGTATCTACCTGGTGCGTTTTTATATCCAAAGGGTAATACATTCCATTCGTAAAATCCTTGTGGTACCGTAAATGATGTTAGTTTTTTAGATTCATCTTCTAATTTTAAATGGTAAAATCCTGATTTGCAGTCAAATTTACTAAAATAGTTATATCCTTGTATTTGTCTGATTTTTAGTATTTTATTTGGTATTGGATAATTATATGTTTTTATTTTTGCATTTAAATTTCTATAATCTATAACCATTCTGCTTTTTCCTCGTTTTTGTTCACTATGTTTATTAACTATAAATGCTGGACTAGTATGTTTGCTGTTACTTTCTTGTATATATTTATTGTCTAATAATTCTTGTATATGCATTTTAAATTCTGTTAGATCCGTAAAATTATATTTTAAAGGTTTTTGCATTATTATACTATTTTCATCTATTAGTTCAATTTTTATTTTTGTTTTTTTTTTTTCCCATCCTTGTAAGGGATTATCATTATATAGTAGTTCTAATTTATCTTGGAGTAGTTTTATCTTATTTATAGAAAATATGATTATTTCTATTTTATGGTTGCTTGGTGTTATATTTTCTAGTTTTTGGGTAATTTCTCACTTCCTTTGATCCATGGTGTTGTTTTTCTTAATTTATTATTTACTCTTTTGCTCCTACTCTTTGTCCACATGGGGTAGTAAACCACCAATGTGTCTTTGTTATAATATGTGGGAATAATTTATCTAAGAATGGCATTCCTAGTAATATATCTTTATTTGTAAATTCATAACTATATATTTCTCCTATGGTTAGTATTTTATCCCATATTTGTATTTTTAGATTCCTTGCTTTATGTGTTATCATACTTCCTTCATTGTTAAATCCCGTTACTACTAAGGGTGTTTTCAATTCTTCCCATTTATCTTCTGGTAGACAATTATGTTTACACATGTTAGCTTCTGCTCCTGTATCCATCATAGGTGTATAATATCTATTATAGTATCCTTCTACTATTATTTTGGCAAGTATATATATTTTTGTCATTTATTATGTTAATTTATTATTTTATCATATTAAGGTTTTTTTGATTACTACCTTTTTATTTTCATAACTTATTGTTAATTGCTTATCTTCTAGGTTATTTTCTCTGATTTTTTGCTGATCTGATTGCTCATCTGATATCCTATCCTACATCCTCTTCCTCCTTTTATAGAAGGAAAAAACGACTCTTACTATTTACATATGACTCTTACTATTCACAAATGACCTTTCATGAACGACCTTTACTGTTCATGAATGACTCTTACTATTTACTTTACGACTTTTTATAATAAAACAAAAATTATACTATTCCTATTTTTACATCTGTCCCTTATTTTATGACTTTTTTACAATATGGTACAAAAACTTTAAATAACTGACAGTGACATTGACAATGACATCTATCTAATCCTATCTATGGTAGACAAAACGTGGCATTATTTCTCTTTGACTTTCTTTCTTTCTTTCACATATCTGTGCCTTCACTATTTCCTTTTTTGTCGTCTTTTTCTCTTTTCCACATATCTTCATTCCCTGTACATCTGGTATCTCTATCATATCTCCTCCATTGCATTTTGAACAACGATGATCTGGATATTTATGACTAATTATCTTGCAGTATCTTGTTAATAGATTTTGAGAAATAAATTCATTCTTCAATGCTCTTGTCGTCGGTTTCTCTTCTGGTTTAAGTAATGATAATATCCATTGTTGGACTTCTTCCATATCTGCTTCTCTTACACTTCTTGAATTTGAATAAATCATTAATTGGTCTCTGGCGTAGTAGCTCCATATTGTGTTTCCATTTAAGTAATTATCTGCTAGCTCTTGAATAATGGTTGAAATTCCAATAATTCGTTTGTTTGCATAGAAATTGGGTATTTCGATCATAGGTATTTCTGGTTGTATTATTATATCGTCTGGTAATATCATGTTTTTTGTCAATCCCAGTTTTACAACTTGGATCACTGGTTTTATTTCGTCATATAATATCTCTGCTGGTGCTGTATAAAATTTCACATAGAATAAATTTCCTTTCGTAACTCTTTTGTAGGTTAGAAATGCTTGGTGTATTTCTGGTATTCCTTGTAGCTCTTCTCCGTCATATGTATATACTGTACTAAGTAGTCCATAATGGTAACATGTTTTGACTAAGTTCGAATTTGTCTTTGGCTGTGCGATAAGTCTGTTATATCCTTGTAATTTTTGGGTTATGTAGTCTTGGGTTGGGTCTGTAGTTGTAACTGATCTTGGGTTTAGGTTTAAATATGTCTGGATTCTATATATGTTTTGTATGTAGCTTTGGGACAAATGGTTGTATATCTTTTTCTTTTGGTGTAAACTTGCTGCGTATGTATTTATTTGGGGTGGTGCCATGACTGGTCTTTGTATTTTTTGAGTAAATGGGTTTGTGAACATTGTATTTAAATTGGTATTTTTGTATTGTGGTTTTGTAGGTTGTCCGCTTGTACCTGCACTTGTACCTGCATTATTAGCTAATAAATTGTTTTGGGTTTTTCGGAGTTTCCCAACGTCTCCTTCTAGCTCCGGACGTTTATAGTCTTCCTAGGGACTGCTATCTTTAGCCTTAGACTTCAGATTAACTTCATTAGTCTTTAGATTTTTTATCTCTTCATCCATACTATCCACTTTAGTACAAAGTATAGTAATGGCTTCGAGTATCTTATTCATTGTATTATCTTCTGGCTCAGTTTGGATACCTTTGTCTTGATAGGTAGTCTGCAATAACATTTTTGTCAGTCCTTATTACCTCAATTGTAAATGTAAAATTTTCTATATTTGATACAAGCCTTCTTATTTCCTTCGTTGTCACCGAGTCTGGTATTTTTCGCGTTATCCACCACTTTACTTGCGTATTATCTGTTCTTACAATAAATTTATTATAAACAATATATGGCTCAAATGCTGACAAACATTTATATAACCCAAATAGTTCTTTTCTATTTATTTCCCATTTTAATTGTGGTTCCGTGTATGATCCCGAATAATATCTACAATGATGTTCAATTTCTTCATTATCATATCTATATTTGAGAATTCCTCCATAACTGTGATCACTAGAATCAGTTTCTACTATGTATGTGAATTGCCTTTTTTCATTTGGAAAATATAGTTTTGGTAGTTTTTACACAAAGTTTTAATCTTTTTTATATGCATTTTATCTTTTTCGTCAAAATGGTATTCTACATCTTTCTTTAATTTTTTCTGCAGTGGTTTTAAGTTTTCTGCTAATTTAGGGATATATTCTCTTACTTGGTTAACTAATCCTAAAAATGATTGTAGCTTCTTTTTTGTGTCAAGTGTCTCATTTAAATTAATTATTTTTTGTACTATATGCGTTTGCATTTTTATTTCCAACAAAAAAAAAAAAAAAAAAAAAAAAAACATCCAAAAAAAAATTTTTATCTATTTGTATACCTAAGAATTCTATTTGATTTTTCATTATTTCTGCCTTCTTTTTACTTAAACTAATTCCTGACATTTCTATGATGTGTATAAATTTTTCTAATAATTTTATATGTTCTTCATCTGTCCTAGAATATTATAGTATATCATCTATATATATTATGCAATTTTCTAATTGGTTGAAGTAGTTGTCCATAAAATGTTGGTATCTACCTGGTGCATTTTTATATCCAAAGGGTAATACATTCCATTCGTAAAATCCTTGTGGTACCGTAAATGCTGTTAGTTTCTTAGATTCATCTTCTAGTTTTAAATGGTAAAATCCTGATTTGCAGTCAAATTTACTAAAATAGTTATATCCTTGTATTTGTCTGATTTTTAGTATTTTATTTGGTATTGGATAATTATATGTTTTTGTTTTTGCATTTAAATTTTTATAATCTACAACCATTCTGCTTTTTCCTCGTTTTTGTTCACTGTGTTTATTAACTATAAATGCTGGACTAGTGTGTTTGCTGTTACTTTCTTGTATATATTTATTGTCCAATAATTCTTGTATATGCATTTTAAATTCTGTTAGGTCCGTAAAAAAATTATCATTACCCAATCCTGATATATATATTTTTGTCATTTATTATGTTAATTTATTATTTTATTAACTTCATTAGTCTTTAGCTTTTTTATCTCTTCATCCATACTATCCACTTTAGTACAAAGTGTAGTAATGGCTTCGAGTATCTTATTCATTGTATTATCTTCTGGCTCAGTTTGGATACCTTTGTCTTGATAGGTAGTCTGCAATAACATTTTTGTCAGTCCTTATTACCTCAATTGTAAATGTAAAATTTTCTATATTTAATACAAGCCTTCTTATTTCCTTCGTTGTCACCGAGTCTGGTATTTTTCGCGTTATCCACCGCTTTACTTGCGTATTATCTGTTCTTACAATAAAGTTATTATAAACAATATATGGCTCAAATGCTAACAAACATTTATATAACCCAAATAGTTCTTTTCTATTTATTTCCCATTTTAATTGTGGTTCCGTGTATGATCCCGAATAATATC